>CM040635.1:22840272-23428321 GCA_022818045.1 Neotoxoptera formosana | reverse complement strand
TTTGAAATTTTGATGTGATTTTACTGATATGAACTACAGACAAATCAGGTAAATAGAATATTCTTAAATTAAATTTTAACTTTTTTATGAACCTCAAAAACAGATTAGAATTGAAATTTTTTGTGACAAATTCAATTTAATGACCAATATTGATATTCAGCATATTTGAAATTTTGATGTGATTTTAATGATATGAACTACAGAAAATCGGGTAAATAGAACATTCTTAAATTGAATTTTGACTTTTTTATGAACCTCAAAAACAGCTTAAAATTGAGATTTTTTTGTGAAAAATTCAATTTAATGACCAATATTGATATTCAGCATATTTGAAAATTTGTTGTGATTTTAATGATATGAACTACAGAAAAATCGGGTAAATAGAACATTCTTAAATTGAATTTTGACTTTTTTATGAACCTCAAAAACAGCTTAAAATTGAGATTTTTTGTGAAAAATTCAATTTAATGACCAATATCGATATTCAGCATATTTGAAATTTTGATGTGATTTTAATGATATGAACTACAGAAAAATCGGGTAAATAGAACATTCTTAAATTGAATTTTGACTTTTTTATGAACCTCAAAAACAGCTTAAAATTGAGATTTTTTTGTGAAAAATTCAATTTAATGACCAATATCGATATTCAGCATATTTGAAATTTTGATGTGATTTTAATGATATGAACTACAGAAAATCGGGTAAATAGAACATTCTTAAATTGAATTTTGACTTTTTATGAACCTCAAAAACAGCTTAAAATTGAGATTTTTTTGTGAAAAATTCAATTTAATGACCAATATCGATATTCAGCATATTTGAAATTTTGATGTGATTTTACTGATATGAACTACAGAAAAATCGGGTAAATAGAACATTCTTAAATTGAATTTTGACTTTTTTATGAACCTCAAAAACAGCTTAGAATTGAAATTTTTTGTGACAAATTCAATTTAATGACCAATATTGATATTCAGCATATTTGAAAATTTGTTGTGATTTTAATGATATGAACTACAGAAAAATCGGGTAAATAGAACATTCTTAAATTGAATTTTGACTTTTTTATGAACCTCAAAAACAGCTTAAAATTGAGATTTTTTGTGAAAAATTCAATTTAATGACCAATATCGATATTCAGCATATTTGAAATTTTGATGTGATTTTACTGATATGAACTACAGAAAAATCGGGTAAATAGAACATTCTTAAATTGAATTTTGACTTTTTTATGAACCTCAAAAACAGCTTAAAATTGAGATTTTTTTGTGAAAAATTCAATTTAATGACCAATATCGATATTCAGCATATTTGAAATTTTGATGTGATTTTACTGATATGAACTACAGAAAAATCGGGTAAATAGAACATTCTTAAATTGAATTTTGACTTTTTTATGAACCTCAAAAACAGCTTAAAATTGAGATTTTTTTGTGAAAAATTCAATTTAATGACCAATATCGATATTCAGCATATTTGAAAATTTGTTGTGATTTTAATGATATGAACTACAGAAAAATCGGGTAAATAGAACATTCTTAAATTGAATTTTGACTTTTTTATGAACCTCAAAAACAGCTTAAAATTGAGATTTTTTTGTGAAAAATTCAATTTAATGACCAATATCGATATTCAGCATATTTGAAAATTTGTTGTGATTTTAATGATATGAACTACAGAAAAATCGGGTAAATAGAACATTCTTAAATTAAATTTTAACTTTTTTATGAACCTCAAAAACAGCTTAAAATTGAAATTTTTTGTGAAAAATTCAATTTAATGACCAATATCGATATTCAGCATATTTGAAATATTGATGTGATTTTAATGATATGAACTACAGAAAAATCGGGTAAATAGAACATTCTTAAATTGAATTTTGACTTTTTTATGAACCTCAAAAACAGCTTAAAATTGAGATTTTTTTGTGAAAAATTCAATTTAATGACCAATATCGATATTCAGCATATTTGAAATTTTGATGTGATTTTAATGATATGAACTACAGAAAAATCGGGTAAATAGAACATTCTTAAATTGAATTTTGACTTTTTTATGAACCTCAAAAACAGCTTAGAATTGAAATTTTTTGTGACAAATTCAATTTAATGACCAATATTGATATTCAGCATATTTGAAAATTTGTTGTGATTTTAATGATATGAACTACAGAAAAATCGGGTAAATAGAACATTCTTAAATTGAATTTTGACTTTTTTATGAACCTCAAAAACAGCTTAAAATTGAGATTTTTTTGTGAAAAATTCAATTTAATGACCAATATCGATATTCAGCATATTTGAAATTTTGATGTGATTTTAATGATATGAACTACAGAAAAATCGGGTAAATAGAACATTCTTAAATTAAATTTTAACTTTTTTATGAACCTCAAAAACAGCTTAAAATTGAAATTTTTTGTGAAAAATTCAATTTAATGACCAATATCGATATTCAGCATATTTGAAATTTTGATGTGATTTTAATGATATGAACTACAGAAAATCGGGTAAATAGAACATTCTTAAATTGCATTTGGACTTTTTTATGAACCTTAAAAACAGCTTAAAATTGAAATTTTTTGTGACAAATTCAATTTAATGACCAATATCGATATTTAGCATATTTAAAATTTTGATGTGATTTTAATGATATGAACTACAGAAAATCGGGTAAATAGAACATTCTTAAATTGAATTTTAAATTTTTTATGAACCTCAAAAACAGCTTAAAATTGAGATTTTTTTGTGAAAAATTCAATTAAATGACCAATATCGATATTCAGCATATTTGAAAATTTGTTGTGATTTTAATGATATGAACTACAAAACTATCGGGTAAATAGAACATTCTTAAATTGAATTTTGACTTTTTTATGAACCTCAAAAACAGCTTAAAATTGAGATTTTTTTGTGAAAAATTCAATTTAATGACCAATATCGATATTCAGCATATTTGAAATTTTGATGTGATTTTAATGATTTGAACTACAAAACTATCGGGTAAATAGAAAATTCTTAAATTGAATTTTAACTTTTTTATGAACCTCAAAAACAGCTTAGAATTGAAATTTTTTGTGACAAATTCAATTTAATGACCAATATCGATATTCAGCATATTTGAAATTTTGATGTGATTTTACTGATATGAACTACAGAAAAATCGGTAAATAGAACATTCTTAAATTGAATTTTGACTTTTTTATGAACCTCAAAAACAGCTTAGAATTGAAATTTTTTGTGACAAATTCAATTTAATGACCAATATTGATATTCAGCATATTTGAAAATTTGTTGTGATTTTAATGATATGAACTACAGAAAAATCGGGTAAATAGAACATTCTTAAATTGAATTTTGACTTTTTTATGAACCTCAAAAACAGCTTAAAATTGAGATTTTTTGTGAAAAATTCAATTT
Source organism: Neotoxoptera formosana (assembly GCA_022818045.1). Lineage (NCBI taxonomy): Eukaryota > Metazoa > Arthropoda > Insecta > Hemiptera > Aphididae > Neotoxoptera > Neotoxoptera formosana. The sequence continues at coordinate 23,424,899 of CM040635.1, read as the reverse complement.
AATGACCAATATTGATATTCAGCATATTTGAAATTTTGATGTGATTTTACTGATATGAACTACAGAAAAATCGGGTAAATAGAACATTCTTAAATTGAATTTTGACTTTTTTATGAACCTCAAAAACAGCTTAAAATTGAAATTTTTTTGTGAAAAATACAATTTAATGACCAATATCGATATTCAGCATATTTGAAATTTTGATGTGATTTTAATGATATGAACTACAGAAAAATCCGGTATCTCAAAAACAGCTTAATATCCAATATTTTTGTGTGAATTCCAATTTAAAGACCAATTTTGAAATTTATAATACTTGAAAATTTGAATAAAAAAACGCTTATAAAAAGACGCTCATGAGTTTATTTGTAAATAAATATGTATTGCCGAGCGAAGAAAATACGCTAATAAAAAAACGCTTACAAAAAGATGCTTATCTATACATAAGTGACAAAATATGTAATGCTGAGCGAAAAAAAGACGCTCATTAAAAGACGCTTATGTGTATATTCATCAATATATATGTAATTCCAAATGAAAAAATACGGTTATAAAAAAACGCTTTTAAAGGTTAACGGTCATCACGCTCATCACGCTCAAGAACTCAAGTATCTCAAAAACAGCTTCAAATCTTTTTAATGATATGAAGTACAGAATAATCGGGTAAATAGAACATTCTTAAAATCAATTTTAACTTTTTTATGTATCTCAAAAACCGCTTAAAATCCAATATTTTTCTGATAAATTAAATTTAATGACCAATATTGATATTCAGCATATTTGAAAATTTGAGTTGATTTTAATGATATGAACCACAGAAAAATTGGGTAAATAGAACATTCTTAAATACAATTTCAACTTTTCTATGTATCTTTGTTTGTGAAAAATTCAATTTAATGACTAATGTTGATTTTTTTGGTAAATTATTTAGCAGATTATTTTTAAAATAATGTCGATATATATAAATCGAAATATTTGAATGAGTAGTTTTTTAATTGTTAACCAGAATTATGGGTCCAAGGTCAATATTGGTATAAAGGTTGCTATAATAATTTGAAAATAATAGTGATAGTTATCATTATAAATATATTAAAATGTTATAATTTTTGTGAAACTAAAATTTACACGAGCATGATAGGGATATTTTACAAGTGTATTGCATTTTTTTATATCTGCTGTAAAACTATGATATGGGTTATATCTTTAATGGTAGGTACACAATATGAGTTTAATTAATCGAAAACTATAGGTGCCTACTTATTAAAATTTTCATTCGGACACATCAATGTTGTTTGAAAAAAAAAACATTGCTTGAAGATTTATAGTAAAAACTGTATTCTTCATTTGAAAAAATTTAAGTTTGTGTACGGCCTTAAGTGATGTAACAAAGTCTATCTGAAAATAAAATATTCGGTTTTAATCACTCAAGTCTATTATGTAAACTATTGAACTTTAAGCGAATATGTCTTAAGAACTACAGAAATCGGATTTTGGAATAAACGCATCAGTCAAAAATAAGGGATGAACATAGCTGATGCACCACCCTATTCAATATTTTGGGTAAACACGGTTGCTGAGACGACTAGCTGTTATGTGTTCGAAAATGATGTGTTCGAATGAAAAGTGTTCGAAAAAGCTTAAGTTCGTATGAATTTTTGTTCGAATAATTAAACTCATTCTTAAAAAAAAACATATACTAAAATTATTAAATGTATAGGTTTATGGTCAAGTAAAATAAACATTCAAAAAACAAATAATTGTTGTATAAATTATTTAAATTTTTTAAATTAAAAAAAGTTAGTTTAAATGTATATTGTATAATGTATATTCAAGTTTATAGTTTAAATTGTACGCAATGCCTCTTAAAAACTCAATTTTATTTTGATTACTTTTTTTAAATCTTAAAAATAAATTTTTAATTATATCTTCATGTTGTTGTCGGGATGAAGTGTTATGAATTCATAAGCACCTGGATGTTTCGATATCAACCTATTACAATATTATAATATAAAATATAAAATGTATACATTCTATCAATTTTAAAATTTCCTATTTAAACGACTATGATAAGATTCAGTGATATTATTAGTGCTTGGCAATTCATATTTAACTCGTTGTGCTACTGACCATAATATTCTGGCGGATATAACGGGGGTCGTACTTGTTGATTTTGCCCGCTGAGTCTCACTGATCTATCAGTAACATACGTTGTTTCGAAGTAATCTATTAATTTTTGTTTCCTTTTATCATTCGAAAATTCAGTTTAAATTCGTAATTCAGCCATAATGTTAAATACAAGTCTTAAATAATCGTCTTTCCCTGGTTAACATTATAATAGTCGGAATATACGGCTATTAATATACTATAGATAATATATATCTTATTATCTATAATATCAAAATAATAAATACTAAGTTTTCGAACAAAAATTCATTCGAACAAAAATTCATCCAAACATATGCTTTTTCGAACACATTTTATTCGAACATATCATTTTTTAACACATAACCCGACACCCGCTGAGACGCGCTCAAGAGCTTCTTGGTTTTGACTGTCCAGCCCATCTCGATGTGATAATGGAGCTTACGCAAGGCCGTACTTAGAAATTATGCGCCCTGGGGCTCAAAATTCATGGAGCCCATTTTTACTAATTTTTTTTTTAATATCACAGTACAGTAATGGCTAAACTGTTTTTTCAAAAATTTGAAAATTTTGTATAAGATTCATCATAAGTTGATATTAGTGTAATTAAAAAAAAAATACCAATGTTAATTCACAATAGTTTTTTATAAGCACCTGAGAAAGAGATTTTAAAAAAAAATCGTCAAAAATACAAAAATACGAAAATGTGTCAATTATTTTGTTAAAAATGTATAAAAAATTGTATTTTTTTTCATTTTGTCTCAGAACATTGTTCCGCCGCCGGTGCCCTCCCTCTCCCCCCACTCAAAACCGGACGTGTGCTCATGCGTAGTTCGCCGACGTTTGATTTTTTTTTTCTTTACGATAAATAATAATCGGGTTTTCCGCACCTCTGAAATATTATTTCACATTTTCTGTATTTTTTTTTTTTTGTTTTGGCGCTATCTGCAGTTCACCACACTCTCATTAGCACTTTTAACGGTCCGGTACGGGAGTCACGGACAGGTCAACGTTGTGAAACAAAATATTACCTATAATAATATATCCTGTTATATATCGAGAGCTGGATACGTACATTTCGCGCCTTTGCTATAGCTATCGCTGCACTGCCGCAAAAAGCAATAAAGATTAATGATGTATAGTAATGTTGTAGGTACACTGTGCGTAGGTATACCTCTATATTGTTATAATATTATGGTACGCATAAACGCGCAAACGAACAGAAATAACGATGGCGATAAACCGATTATTCGACACGTTTACAATCGTATACGGTAATATAATATATTACAATTCATATTATTATTATTATTATTATTATTATTATTATTATTATGTAAAATATTATAATATTATTGTACGATGTACGCGCGCCGGAAACTCGTTATCGATATTTCCGTGGTGTAATAATATAATTATCTTATCGGACATTCGGACACGTATTATGGGCTAGAGCAGCTGATAATATATTATGATGTAATGTAAAAGTCTGAAAATACGAACGTTGTAAAACGCCTACACCAAATTATTCAAAAAATCAAGCTACACGTCGGTTTTTGCGCCTAACCTTTTGCAACGATTTACTGCCGCGAGCTTGTCACACGATAAACATGTCAATGATCGTCTGCAAAGTGTTTGGAGGCGGCCTTTCTCGATTTTAAATTCTCTGCGCGCTCCGTTGATTTATCACTGCAGTGCTAGATCCTTCTAGAAACGAACAAATAATTATTTAGAAATTTCCAAGAGGCGTTTTTTGAAATCGAACTGTTCAAAAATGTAAGCATATTGTGTAAGTTTTCGGTACAGAACGTATCGTACGAATTATCTGAATTTTAAAATACATTACCTAATAGCACGGAGTACTCATGATGAATATTATTGATGTTCTAAAATTGAATTGAATATTTTTGAAAAATGTATAATTTTTTTTTTGAAATTTATTACTAACATCGCCATATGCGTTTTGCAACTATAACAATATTGTAATATAACTATATTATGTGTGTGATGTCATAATGGTTGTGAGTTGTGACTACGATACAATATTAATAATAATTATTGGTAGGCGCCCAACGACGACGTGATACGTAAACATTAGATATTATGTATATAATATAATATAATATACGTATGATTCTTTCTCAATTCTTTCTTTCACTCATCATCTCAAAAAGTGTAAACGTTATTCATGGTAATTTTTATTTGAAAATTAATGATTTAATTTTCGTGGTAATGAGTCACTCGGTGCATATTTTGGGCATCCGCGCGAAAGCCGCTTCGTTAACACTTCGCCAATCTGTATGGTTTGATAATAATTCGTATTATTATAGTGTAGAACCTTCAAACTTAAAAGTCTTATACAAAACGGTTGAATATAATATATACTTACCATAATATATACGGGTGATAATAGTTACAGTAAACTGAGTAAACTCGACACCGAGTACCGATACTCTATAATATCATTATATTACTGTTTGCCATATCTTCAGATTTTATTTATTTATATTAAAGATAACTCTGATTTTTTTTTTTAACAATTTTCTTTGCACTTTAGAATCTGCGTATTAATAATATTACATTTTAATCAACCGGAATGAAATTCATTTCCAAACCGAACATTTACCATAACTCGACAGGTCTATACGATTGTAAAAAAAAAAAAACGGCCGCAAAAGGCGGCGCCTAAATGTTTATCATCACGGGGCTCTGACCCATGACGAGGCCAACGATTATTTAGGGAGGCCATCGTTTTTTATCATAATCATCAGCCAGTTGCTGTTATCGGCGACATGTGCGAACGGCGGGGTCATTATATTATATTGATAACGAATAATATGATAATGTAATATTTTATCATTTTTACGAGAAAAGTAACCTGCATGCACCTACCCAGAGTCGATTAAATAAAATGAACACACATAAGTGACTCGACTGTTATGAATAATATAATAATATATACAATTAATTATGTACGATTATAACATAATATAATAACTCTTCGATCAGCTGTTCATTTAGTAAACAAACGAATTTTTGGCAAAAGCACGTGTCCATAATTTTAAGTTGGCGACCGGCCACGATAATGACTTTAAATAACTTCTTAATGTGAAAACATTTGGCATTATATTTATAATTAAATACTGCATGGGCGATACACTGTTGCAGACAAACAACACAGGTTTTTGAAATATCCTATTATATTATTACGATTGATCAGAACATAAGTACATCATTATTTGTTTATTTTATTATAAAATATATTATGTTGAGTTCAGCTTATCAGTAACAACTTATTTATAGTGATTGCACCACCGACCATAGAGAGTATCGCTCACTCGTATTTGTGTATTTGGTAAACAATACATTTGCATAGAAGAAAGAAAACAACAAAACATTAAACTTTTTTGCATCACTTTGTTAAATCAAATAAAAATATTTATTTTTTCTAAATTTGTGATATAATTATAAGTGACTCAGATTATTGGTGATAATGTGAGATAATATAATAATGTATAAAAAATAGGCCAACCACTAATATAATGTTATTATGGCCGTTATTCGTTTGGGCCGAGTGCTTTGTTTTCATTTTTATCACGTAAAATTGAAAAATAGTTGTGTAAAAATGTGTGGGTGGGTATTATAATATACTAACAATGCATTTTTTACCGCTTAATTCATTCATTTGCAAAATGAAAATTTGAAAACCAAGTGCTAGATGTGTAGAACCTATGACTATAATAGTCCTGTAGCTCCAAAATATGACATTGAATCATTTATTAAAAAAAAAAAAAAATAGGACCAGTATATCTACTGAAATGTCATAATAATAAAAGTATACAGAGACAAATTTAATATGCTTTTTTTTTATTTAGATTTTGAATGTGACATTGTTAACTCCTGTTAAAAAGAATTAATAACTATTGGTTTTTTAATAAACGCATTTTCCAGGTCTTCTTTCACCCTCGACAGTGCCGGTTCTGTTCAAATGAAAAGGGAAATTAAATTGCGTACAATTTAGCACTCATAAACGTAATAACGCGGTAGTGTTTGTTATCGCTACGCCACCAGGATACCGTCCGTTGTACTCGGATTTTTTTTTATAAGTACTGTTACAAAACTTTCTAATGAAAGTAAATAATAACAATAATATATTGTTTACGATATACTACAGTTAATAATTAATACGTCACAGTTACGCGCAAATAAGCTCAAACAAACAAGACGAGATCCTAAAGGTCCTATAAAAATATAGCACACATTTGATTTGTTTTAACATGTTTTTGTTGTAAACATTGAACGCCAGTATTCAATGTCGCAGGGAATAAGTAATATACTCACATTGAAATAATTTATGAACAATGTTTTTAAATAAATTAATGCAATACTGTTTGTAAGATAGGCATCGACGCACTTTAAATTGGACATACGAGTACAATATAGGTAGGTAGGCGAAAACCTGACAGTTTACTAACATATTATATAATTATGATTGTAATATTATAATATAATACAATATCAAAAAATAAATTACCTATACTCAAAGTAGTTTATTTTTTTCCGAAAATAAATCACATAGGCACTGGACTAACCTGTAATACGCGTGACGTATCAAGATACAGAAAAATATCGAATTATTATATTAAAGATTGCTGATGTAAGGTGGTAACCTGGTAGCGAGGCGATAACAAACAAGACGCGTATACCATAACGGTTAACCGTTGTTGAACAAATTTTCGCTCAAACATACCTATTAATATTCCCGTTTGCTCGAACTCATTACAATTTACAAATTTCACAAATTCGTCCGAACGCCGACCTCTCTATAAAAGTATTCAGAAGCAATGTATAACAGTTATTGCAAATATTACACAAAACAGCTTATATTCTTGTATTTGCATGAGATAACTATTGTTGAGCTGTAATGTTTTTTTTAGTATTTTTTTTGTTTTATCAAAACTCTATTAATAATAATTACGAAAAAAATTGTACAAAACGTGAAGGTTATACGATCCCTTATAAGCACACAGTTATTTTTCTGAATAGATCGAATCAACGATTCAATAAATATGTATATGACGAGCATCGCGTTGTATACGGTATGAGATTGTTCTCAAATATTTTCCACCGTTAAAAGGGTCAAGGTTTTTGTGATTTTTTTTTCACGGAAAACAATACACAAGTGTTTTGAGTGTGTGTGAAAAGGGGGGGGTGTTAATTATAAGTGTTATGCATTAAACATACTATACAAATATTTATACATTATAATATTATGTCCGTTATGATAAATAGATAATGATATAATAATTAGTTATAAAATTAAATGAATATTCGTTTAAAGCTTTCATGTAATAATTTGATAGGACACCGCTCAAGGGTCGTAACTACCCCCCCCCCCGGATACGATACTGCGGTTGATATACTCTCAGAAAACCGTACAATATTGCATATCGCATCAACAGGTATTTCTTTCGCTACGCTTCGGGTTCAATTGACGTTAATAACCCATACCATAATATATTATTATCTGCCAATAATTATTATTATTTATTCATAAACAATTTAAAAAAAAAAACCTGCGAATACAACCATATTTATGGTTCGTTTTCGGAGAACATTATATGTTTGATATTGTGTGTAACGGCGATAAAGTAAGTTATAATCAATGTTCAGTGTTGACGCATAGATAACTTGGTTTTTTTTGCATTTCTTAGATAATATTATGATATTTTTACGCTCGCCGTTTTTTTTTTTTTATTTATGATTTATGTAAATATGTGTTTTATTTTATTATGAACCTACGTTTTAATTTATTGTACATCGTTAATTACCGCTACGCACCGGTAATTGTATCGGCGAAGGCCCTTTCGACAGCGGAATTTAGTAAATCGCAGGTATTTATTAATTATTATTATCTATCGTTTATAGCTACAGTGCTTTAAGTCATATTGTAAAAATATTATCATTGTACTACCTATTGTACATTATAATCGTACCCATCATAATATGCATATTTTGCGTGTTATCGAATTCGTCGATTAGAACACTAAAACCGCTTTAATTATTTTCATTAATAACTAAAAGCGAAGGTCTTAAAATATTATAATGAAACCGCGAAAAGTTTATTGAGTTACCCCCTTTCTGTTACCAAAAGCGAGGAGACAATTACATACGTATACTCGCCGAATCTCCAAGTCTCTCAAACAATTAATTAACGCTATACATCACTGTCGGAATGAATGGAACCAATTTCGTTTTGGACCTTTGATTTCGCTTTTGTATACAATTACTACTGCAAACACACGTCGTCATCGTTACGAATCAAAACGTTACTACCTACTGGCTCATAAAAATGGAAACAGTTTTAAGTGTAACACTTTTTTATGTTTGAACCGCGTAAACCATAACAAGTTATCAACCAATAACATTCAGAAGATCTTGGGAACGGTGTATTTTCCGGACCGTTTTGGACCTAAAATCCAGACGGAAATCGCATCACAAATGGCCCGATTTTCGTCCTTACCTAGTTTAACCTAACCGAATACGGTTCTGTGAAATGATTTACGATTAATATCCTCGTATACTTTTTTATAGCTATAGTCAAAATCGATTTTTTCGTTGTTTCGATTTTAAAACTTTGGTAAAAATCCACGTCTACATTATTTAAATTCAAAAAAACAATGACATTTTTTAAAATCAAAAATTGACTTTTGCGAAGACTTTAAAAGTCGATAAACCAAAGTCAAAATCGGTTCACCTCAACCGGCAGATTATAATATGTATAATATATCTACTGCTCAAAACTTTTGTGCGCTGTACGAAAAAATACAAATTTCTTTAGCCTCTTGCGGGATAATGATTTGTGTGGCGAAATTAAAAGTTTCAACGTTATATAATGTAATACGCACGTCGAAGAGCGTATTACGGTCATATACGTATTATTGTGATCGTTGATCTCCTACGTCACACTTCGATTCGTGTGATCGATTAAAAAACAATAAACATTGAATAATTCCTATATTATTATAATCGCATTGCGTATTGTGCCAATAGTATTGACGACGATGGTGTTGAGCTACAGCAAATGCGCATATTATCGAAATCACGCACACGACCCGGTCGTGGATCCCGTTGACCCTGCTAGAACATTTTATAATAGTAATAGGTAGGACTATATTATACGCAGGTGAGTTTAACGTAAATACATAAATATCTATTAGCCTGCGTATATCGATACCTAACACATATTATGTTATATGTGAGTAATGTCAATGGATCAAACTTCAGCGTCATCTCGGAGAGACTCGAGGAGTAAAATGAGATGAACAATATAATATTCATAGTCATGGCCCGTTGATAACAATGATACCTACAGCTCTTACCTAGCAATATATATGTTACTGAGTTTGTATATTATCATAATATGGTATACGATAAAAAATGATTAAAATGCTCATTCGCAAATTCTGATTTAAATATGATTTATACGGGTACAATAAAAATAATATGATAGAATAATATTATATACCTCACGAGGATTTATTTGTTCCTCCGAAACTATACCGGTTTTGGAAAAAGATTTATATCGATTTCGCCGCATCTATTGATTCCATCGAGTAAATACATATTAATATTCAAAGAATTATGAATCACAATTAATTTTTAAAAAAATATTATCGCTTTTAAAAATATTTTCTTTTAAATAATCACGAGTAATAAAAAAAAAATGTTCTAAAAACATTCGTTTTTTACTATTCTCTATCGTTAAAATTTTTAAGTTTTTTATTTTTTTGTTAATTTGAAAAATTTAAGAATCGGTAGAATCAATATAGGTACTAATTATAAACAGTGGCCGTCGGAATCAGTAGCTACTAAGACTAAATCGGCGAAATCGATATATGCCCAAAATCACCTATAACCTCCAAACTATTATTAAGTGAAAGTGAAGCATCTTCTTAAACACATCTATATATAGTGTGTAAACCAAAGTTTATGTAAGCTAAATTGCGATGATTTATATTATGATTTATACAATTTCATATTTCTCATACTATAAATATTAATTTATACAATACTATTTATTTCTCATCCTACTGGTGTTTTATTAACTATGTTTAATAGTTTTCTCTGTCGCTTTCAAATAGTTGAATAATAAAATTAAATTAAAACAATATAAGCTAAATAACGTTTGTCAATATTACATTCAAATGAATACATACCAAATGAATTCGGTTTGAACATTTTTTTGGTCAACGATAAAATCACTGGTTTATGAAATTTATTGAAGTTATCAGTGTAATATTATATAGCATACTGACATCTAGCCCTTCCATTATTTTCGAGTATATTATATTATACTACATATCACAAAATATGAAAAAGGAATAGTCTATAGTTTGAATCACAGTATGACGCTATTCGTATGGACATTATTACCAACCAAATTCGTAACGTTGCAAAAGAAACTGAGGTACCGTTGGAGGGTTGGTAAATTGGGTCCCAAATGACCTTTTGTCGGTTAATTGGGTCCTGAAAAAAAGATAGTAGGTAAATAGAATCACAGCAAAATACAAATGATGTATGTCTTTTTTGTAATATCTAATAATCTTTAGTAGTCAAATTTTATAAATATAATAGGTATAAATCGTATAAATTAAAAAAATAATTTCATTTTTATTATTATTATTAAAATATATGGGTTTTTTTATAACATGTTTTTGGTAAAAACTCAATTGGTATTGCTAATTAACGTTAAATATTTTAATATTTGGCTCAAAATAGACATGATTTTGAAAAAAAAAATTTTTTTTAGTGAACAGCAACTCATTTTTAGAGGGAAGTGGTTGGGGATTTATTGATTCCACAGGAACTACCTGCTTAGGAAAAAGGTTTATATTGATCCGCCGGAGCTTGTATGTATGTATTAAAATGTCTAGTCTTAGTCTATTTAGTAAAATTTAGACAATTTTATAGTTATAAACTTATAAAGCATATAATATTAGTATTTAATTAATATGTTTTAATTAATTATGTACATGTAAATGGGTCACATGTGAATATATTGTAAAATGTATAAGTAGTCTATATTGCATAAAATGATAATAATTGTATAATTAAAAATTAAAATGCATAATCTAATTAATATCTATATGTGAATATAACATTGCAAAATGTTTAGGTAGTCTAAATTTAGACTAAATTTATACAATTGTATAAAATTATAATAATAATTGTATAATTCAAAATTCATCAATGAACTCCGATGTTTGGAATTTTCAGTTCATTTTTCGGACTGCAAAATTGCTACCGATATAATTGTATTGAGTGCTCTGTATAGTGCTCTATTACATAATATAATATTAAAGATACGTTTCGAAAAATCTTAACCGCGTGCGTTATCGTTATTATTTGATTTAAACTTTTAAGTGTGCCATATATCATAAATCATGATAATATTATGTACACACGCGTACTATTATATTATATGATTTAACGTTGCTAATGTATCGAATGTCCTTGGGACGAGCGCGCTTATGGCTATTTAGTTCATTAAGCTAGAAAACTGATAATAATGTTCTCGAATAATTCCAATTATTGGTTTCCTGAACTCGGCTGCGCATAAAATAATTATTTAAAAAAAATTCTATGTTGAAAATGTTCTGTAAATCGAAACCGAATTATTGTTGTGTTCGATATCGAACTCTGTTGTTAATTGTTGTTTTATACATTTCCTCGTCAATCGATACATCGAAATCAGATTTTGAAAGAATCTTATTCATATATTATTATAAAATATCATATTAATAATATGATATTTTATAATAATATATTAAAATGGGCTTCGTTGAGTAGTAGGTACGCTTTATAGATAGTTTCGATTTCAACGAACTGCGATTAGGTACCTACTCGGAAAATTAATCTAATCGTAAAATAATTATTGTACATTTCAACGTTTTTAAGTTGACCTAGACAATCTGTTTAGTTTTTATTTTTTTTGTACTGACGAATTGTTTCCGGTCATACGATTTCGAAACCAATTTGTGCGTGAGGATCGAATAAATAATGTCTAATGAAGCGATCAAAAAGAAAAAAACAGCCAACAACAACAAGTAAACTCTATCGTTTTTTCAAAAAAATTACTTTTTTAAAAATAAAATATTTTTTGTAGTTATAATTTTTTTTAAATAGGTATACTCGTATATTGTTAATTGCATACATCGAGACAAACTATTTATCTAGTATTTGGATGTATACACATTTTTAACGAGTACCTATTTAGTTTATTATTTGGAAGTATTTGAAGTTTAGACGAGCGGATCATCATTTTGTGGGGTACCTGTGTGGTAGTATACACTCTGCTGCTCGACTATAAAGTTTAAACACGTCCTAAGACCAACAAAACTATTTATTTGAAATTTGATTTTTATGTATCGAAATACTTCAAAAGGGATATTCCGCTCTGGAATTGAAAATCAACAAAGTATGGTTAATATATAAAAAATTAATAAACATTAAAAAAAAAAAAAAATGTGTAGCTTTGCAATGATTATGTATAGTGAAATACTTTTGTTCGTTGCTTTCGAAATAACGAAATGTTCTTCGATAAAATATTCAGCCTGCGTACAAAACCAAAATGTAATATTATATTATTCAATATGACGCGTGCCGTACCGGTTAAACCGGTAATTTTACTAATTTAGGGCTCGGGACTTAATGCACTTTAAATGTACTAAATATGAATGCACCTTATAAGTGCATATAAAAAAGTACAAATATGCTTTCAAAATCATTTCACAATCATTAATCATCAAGTACGTATGCTCTAAAGAAATGGAAAGTCAAGAAATATTCGTTTAAAACAACATAATCGCTAAATACCAACCTATATTATAAACTTTTAATATTTTTTTCGAAGTGTCGTGAAATTAATTTCAAGTTTACTTAGCAACAAGTCCAATAGTCCCGGAAAAACGTGCAAATACAATAACTTCCGAGCCCTACTAATATTCCAATATCATCATTATGTGCTACGTCACCGCAGTTAACGGCACAATCGTCCGCACAGGCAAACATGTCCAACCAGGCCAAAATGTGTGTACCTCTCGGATTCAGACTATGTTATGGAATATAAATTCAGCAGATCTCAGCTCGATCGTTCTCGTCGTCGCAGCACTACCGACTCGAGAGGCTCAAACGTAAAAAAAAAGCGAAGCGGCTCAAAAAACATAAACAAAGGCCGTCTTCTCCGACTTTTGCGCACCTCGTGTATATCGCCTAACAAGTACCTACGGGGTTCAATCGCCGCCGGTCGTATGTAGCTAGTAGGTACACACTGTAATAAGTTTCGATTATTTTTCATTTACGAAGTCCTAAGCTCAGCATTGTCCCCTTGTCTCGCCGCTACGATATTATTATCGTTTTTTTCTAATGTACGGCCGTAATAGTTTACGGTAAAGCAACAATACTATTAAATGCCACTGCAGGGGCTGCAGCTGTATACGTTTTAATAATAAAATAATAATAATAAAGTGCGCTTGCCGCTTGTGCCGCGCGTTAATCTGAAACGTCGGTCGCGACGGCGTCGACGTTTAATCCACACGACAACGGACAGAGTCGACGTTTAATATAAAGAGCTTTCCGTGCTCGCGCGAACTAAACTGTACGCCAAACTCTAACAATAATAATAATAATAATAATAATAATAATATTGTTAGTTATGTGTTCCGCGTCGCGTCTGTTGAATCTGACATACAAACCGCTTTTAATCGCCTATTCGCCGTTTCGCGGACGACGACGAAGCGACGCGTTTTAATTGAAACAACGGCTACACGAACTAGCTCAGTGGTTCTCATACTTTTAAACTTCCCACCTCCGTCCTCCCCTACCGTTACACTTTGAACTGGGAAAAAAATACATTTGAAAGGCGACAAGACCCAGTACAGACAATATATAGTATCCTCCTATAGCAGCGGTTCCCAAACTGCGAGGCGCGCCTCCTCCGGGAGTCGCAAGCATTTAGCAAGGGAGGCGCTACGTAAATATTGATATTATTTTATATATCAACGATAATTTCGTTGAAACTTTTATCTGATGAAACCCCAACGTTACGTTTCGCATTGTTCACATTGTTAATTCATCGTTGTTTTTTTAAAAATAATTTTTGTAATTCTAAATACGAATTTTAGCTAGATTTTTGTCGTAAAATTAAAAATATTTGAATATATTTTAAATAATACAAATATGTAATTCGTTTATTCGCGGGAGGCTCGATTATTTATTTTAATTTTTAGGGATGCGTGAACCAAAAAAGTTTGAGAACCGCTTTCCTACAGGATCCTATAGTATCATAATATGTCCTATACTATATACTATACCAAGTGTATCAGTAATAGTTTCCGAAAATGGTTTTGTTTCACAACGGGTGATCTTAAACTTAATTAAATAAACTGAATGTGTTTATAATTCAAACTATTGAATTAGAATTATTAACGGTCTGTTTTGTGATAATTTGATTTTCGTTCAACGTTATTCTCGTCAATTCCTCGCCACTATATATTTCCCACTATACCTCAATTCCTCATTGGGGCGGAAAGCCCTCTCCCAGGATTGAGGACAGCTGAATCTTTAGCTGCTTATAATCTGCTCGTATATTTTTGAATTTTTTCCATTCCCAACGACCGTCGATCGATTCATCTATATAATTCCGAATCACATACTATATTATTATATCATAATTAGCTAACGCTATATAGATTTATTGGAGTTAGCATGTTTCCCGATAATCATTAAAAATTATAGCTTTGTCATTAGAACATAACTATTTGATACAGAATATTATTTTTAATTATTAGCAGTTCGTAGAGATATAAATTTGCATATTTAACTCAATTGTATGTTCTTGTGCAAATTTTGTTGAATTTGCATGTAACCTGAATAATTTGCTCATGTTTTAAAATCGATATTAAATTTATATTTAAATGACTAAAAAAAAAATGATAAATCTGTTGAGGTCAAGCGATCATTTCCGAGGTACGAGAGCTATTGGCGGGCCACTCATTTGACGTTAAAAATATTCGCAACATTTTCTAGTCACACGTGCAATTATCAAAACCTATGTGTTCAAATAATCTCATACACATAATATATACACTATTTTAATTGATTGTTTACTTATTAATCATTATTGTTATGGTTTTTTTTTCAGGACATCAAGTCCTTCATCATAATCACGCAGTATTCATATTGATATCATCGTCGTCGTCGTGGTCTTCGGGTGCCAATAATATATGTATGGGCGGCTGCAGTGGACGGGTCGGTGAAGGGAAAACGGTCGACAGACGAGAGTCCCGCTGTGCCAGACGCTGTCAAACATTTTCCAGCCGGGAGGGTCCTCGCGCCATTATTGTAAATATTGTACACGCGAGCAGGGTACGTGGCCCGACAAACCCACAGCCGGATGGTGACGCAGAAACGGCAACAATAAAATAATAGTAATTGCAGTTATTATAACTTTTATACGATAATAAGGACCCATTGCTCTCTCGAATAGCGCGGGGTAGTTTGCCGACCGCCGGGTGCATCGCAATAAGGGCTGCCGCGAACCAACCCCTCACCCCTGTGACATAGACTCGGGGACCGCTAAGTGCGTTTTGAACTGGGGGCCCAGACGTTGGTCTCTCGTATTTTTCCAAACAAAATCCATAACGAGCGACCTCAAGAGACAAATATTGAGTAATTATACGTATACACATACGGCTGCAGGGGTAGATAATCTATGGTACACGAGCTCTTCAAGACGGCTCAAATTCACCGAATTTCGATCGCAAGCAAAAATATTTTCAACTCATCGTTAAATCTTGTATTATTGTGAGTTTGAGACCTTTTTGAGAAATATCACAATAATATACAAGACCGTAATGATCTTAACGTTGAAATACACAAACGATTTTACTGGGGTGTATATAATAAAATGTCAGTAATGTTAAATTTATTAAACTATGTTTATACGTTAGAGATGTATAAAATTTTTCTGTAATTAGTATATTTGTTGTATAATATTATGTATGTAGTACACCATACCTGTTATGATAACCTTAAATATAATGTTTTTAAATTATTTTTACCGTCCTTATATAGTAGTTATATAAAATTAAGTCCAATGTGTCATTACATTAAAAATTGCAGTTGTATACATTTTTATTTATACGTACGAACCAACGCCATTAAGAAACTTTTAAAACAGAATTAAACAAATATAATATTTCAACAGATTATTAAAAATGGTGTATGATAATGTTATTTGCAAAAGAATGATCAGCGTGTCCTCGAAAGGAATGACTGGTTTTCATTGGCTGTATGGATATCATTCTTATTGTCGGGTTAATATTATAATGTGTATGTTCAAATCCGGAATCGCGGACACGATCGACATGATTTACCACGCTTACATAATATTATTATTATTATTATTATTGTAGTGGAGTCGGTATTTTCCCGTACGATAAGTCTGCGGTCGGATACGATTTAGTGGTTTTCCGTGGCCGTGAAAACACAGAGTTGCTGTACTATTATATTAACGTCCAGACGAAAGTCAAAGCGAATAAAATTACCAACTCGCGGGTACATGGCCAGTTTTTGTATCTTTGTTATACGTATTATTAAAATACGGTCTTTATTTAGATAATATTTAGCGAAAACTATTTAGCGAAACTCTTAAATATTATACTGTGCCGGTCGAGTCAGTAGCATGTCTAGGATTTTTTCACGGAGGGAATAAACAGATTTTAATAGACGTATTCAGTATACGCATATATTCATATTATTCTATATTATATGCAATATACATGTTGTATTGTGTACACAATTTGGTTTCTTAACCACAAAACTAAGTCTAATTTTTTTGAGGACAGTGAAAGAATGTCGAGTACTTTATCAGGTGTGACGTTTATATCTTTTTGTACTGATAGAGTGCAAACGCCTTTACTTCGATTCTAAAGAAAAATGTAGAAACATTATAAACAACAGTAATTGTAAAATTTGTCTAAAGTTTTACCTGACCCGTAGAGTTCCTTAAATTCCTTTTTTGAGCGTTGAAAATGTTCTTTCGGGGGACACTATTACCCATACTGATAATGTGCATACAATTAATAACAATTTATAATGTTAGGGAAATTTGTTAAACCACACAGCAAAAATGCTTCAAGACTACTTATTCTGCTGTTCAATCATTGGAATCTACTAAAGGCTTAAAAATTCGTCTATATAGTGTTCATCCAGTTATCAAAATATTGTTTTAAATAATCTCCCAGGGGGGAGAGGGGTAATATGACTCTATATCATCCCCTGTAGATACACCACTGGGTTGAGCTATGGCTACCTATGTAAAGGAAGAACATTATACTAAATTAAATTGTTCAATACTTTTTTAGATATTTAGAATTATGTATATAATTAAAAAAATATCAGTCTAAATATATAAGTTAAGTATATACCTTTAGGCAATATATATTATTTAATATATTAATGATTATAATATTATTACTGTTTAAATTATAAATATATTATATTTACAAAATGATTGAATCATTTAGGAACCACTTATACTTGTATTACTTGCCCATTGAGAGGCAACTATAGGGCTAGACCATTTTCGTTTCGATAAAACTTAGGGCACGTCGGGAGGCAACTTGTTTATAATCGGGAGGGAATTCGTATAAAAAATATCGACCATTGTGACTTCGGGAGGCAACTAAAGTGTGCGCCCCATAATAATGTCGTCGTCGCTATATGGGTTTTCGTAGACGGTTAAAGGGCGACGATAACGAATAACGACATCCTCCCCCCCGCTGGTGCGCCACCGCAGGCGGTAATAGAGTACAGTCAGACTAAGTAAGTATGGTAAGTAACACGTAAGCGTCTCAACGAAATTGGATTCGGAAATTGGACCCCGTCTGGAAGGGTATCGCCGAATGCGCGGACGACGCGGTGCCCTGCGAGTGCGTATAACCTATTTTCGTTCGTTAACGGACTCTAATTATTATATTGTTCTTAATATTATCATATTGTGCTTCAGATAAATAACTTATAGATTTTTAGTCAAAGCGAGACACGTAGAAACAAAGGCGATGTTTTCGGGTTATAATATGTCTCGCATGACTCAAAATACGTATTTATCGCATTAGTTATTGTAAGGTAGTGTAAATCGAAAACATATTTTATTGAACCACGTGGGCACCGGTGCGGTCCTGCGGTTTGATATTTCTCGACCTTTAGACGAGCGCTTGCAAGGAGGCAAGGAGCAGTGCTGCTATACAGCGGTAACGTTATCGTCAAGTATATCGTAGTGTTGCATACCACTTACCGAACTGTGGACGGTATAATATTGTCCACGTCGATTATACGGTGGAACATGCGGGACAAAGTGTGTTTTTTTTTTAAGTTATTGCCCACGGCATAGTCAACGCTATAGTTTGCCTCAGGTCTGAAATTAGCTTAGTACTCCACCGGAATACGCGATTGTGTAGGCGGAGCTCGTCGGAAGTACTTTTTTCCTTTTTACGATTTCAGCAAAATTAATTACATTTTTGTGCAGTGTTATTTCAAATTGTACAAATAACTCTATAAAACAATATACGGTCCAGAATGCTTAAACGAAATATTCAACAACCGATTTCGCTGTGCTCACATACCAACACACGAAGTACCTAGGTAGTATACAATAATATCAATGGTAATACAATATACCTATATGCCGAAATAATGGCAAAAACGTGTTCGATCTCAAGTGGTTTCTATTTCAAAATACACTCAAACTTGAATTTAAATATATAAAAAATATACAACAATTCACAAAAATATTTTTATGCGTCCATCACCAGTTGGCTATATTATATTTCAAGGAATGTGTTTATTTTAAATTTAAAACGACGAGTTTAGCTGTAATATAATTAATAATTATACACAATACAAGATTTCATTTTTGTTATTAAATTACATTTTTTTAATCTTCTTTTTCAATAATTATTTCAAAGATGATTTTCAACTAGGCTTTGGTGATTTGAGATTGATATATTGTCTAAAACAAAAATCGGTTCGTTTTTACCATTAAATGGTGTTTAACGATTTTGAGCCGACAAAAAAACATTTAATTTGATTGTGTTATCTCGAAAATTCAAAACGATATGACTGTAATGATGATGTTGAAGCCTAATTAGTATGCGCAATCATGTCGAATTTAAGGGATTACTGTTCGTCTATTGTTCGACAATATAAAGTACACGCAAACGTGAGCACAAAAAGTATAAATCTTACGCAATCAGGTTTGACCCGCGATGCACCGATATTGGATAACGGCTGTAATGAACCAATTAAAAAAAATAATTAGAGGCAATTGTTCGAGTGCGCCCGATATATTGGCACGGTATTGATTACGGCAGAATATAATGATGAGAGTGCCTTCTCGCCAGACAAGACGCCGTTCTCCAAACTTTATTCCTTTTCGCCCTTTAACTATTCGCTATCATTCTCTCCCCGAACGCGACTCCAAAAGACGGCCGCTGCTTTCTCGTTTAAAACTTGATAAAACTTGCAACGAAATAACTAACATTGTTATTCTTCATTTAAATAGGTGTCTAATTTCATCCAAATTTGAACTTAAATTGTCTATAAATATCAACCATGTTATCATTTTTTTTTTTTTTTTTTGGTTATACAATTAAATACTTATGAAAAATTTGGTTTTAAATGTTCAATCTATAGCTATAAAAACTGATCATTTTATACATTTTTAACTACCTACAAAACAATTTGCAATTATTATAATACTTTTAAGTTTAAATAATGCTTATAAAAAAATTTGTGCTTACGTATTTTTAATAATTTTTATCTGCTAATTTAACAACTTATGAGGAACCGTGTATTACATTTTCAAGTGTTTTTACAGTTAAAAAAAAATACTGAAAATTTATTATGCCTATAAATATCTTAAAAAAAGCCAAAATGTACACCTAATATACACCTTTTTAGAGATATATTTAGGCGTACAATTATATTATTCAAGAGATTAAACATGATAATAACCATTTATCAGATATTGTCATTATTTATACGTATTCAGATTTACATAACAATATTTTTAGTGTGTGGTTCGATAAAAAAATATGACTTAATATAAATTTAAGGCTTGAAACATAAAAATATATAACACAATAATAATATATTTAATTTTTACTGACAACAAAACTTTTAATACAATCACTATGGATAACCGATAAACAATTAGTGTTGTTTATTGAATGTCATTTTGTTCATAATGAAATTTTCTTTTGAATTTGTGATCGAAACTTTATTTGGATTACTAAGTATCGTCAGTATGGTTTGCAAGAAGTCAAGAAGTCAAGAAGTTCGTCAACCAATGATTGTGAGCTGCAAATAAAAGAGGATTTAGAGGTAAACAAAATATTATACATTTATAGAAAATAAAAATCAATTTTGTCAAAAAATTTTCGTTTTTCCTTAGGTTGTTTTCGATTTTCCCAATGCGTTTAAAAACTATTGAGACATTTTTACTTTTGACCCTCTCAAAATACCAACTAGATTCACTTTCCTATCATAAAATATGCCGATAATCGGAGCACTTTTACTGCCTTAGAACTTGATGACAGACACACACAAAAAAAAGAACAATGTTGTACAACATTGTAAAATCAATACGTTCATGGCTCCAGAATCTAAAAATAATAGCGAACATGCCTGGTGAATCGCTCTGTATAACATCGCCATATTAATTTTATGTACTATATTATATTATTACTGCGAGGTACTTTCATAATTAGAATCGCATCTAGGATATAATATCGCACGATCAAAGTCGATCGGTTGTCAGAAAAGTTTTCAAAAAAAGCTACCTACACTGCACATAGCGCGATGAACGCGAAATTGGATATTATACAATATGCTCACATCGTCAACCCACTCGTTTGTTGTATGATAATATTATACTTGAATTACAAACGTTTTGAGAGGCTAATGAAATTTCGGCGATACGTTCATCGATTTAGTTTACCGCTCTTCTATCACGGTTGGTATAACACAGCTGTTATTACTAAATTGGTGCAATGGTATTTGCACGTACCGTTTTCACAGTTTGGAAATACGATTTTTCTTTTCCTAAAGGTCTTGGCGACATTGATGGATTTTTTCTACAACTCACGGTCTGTGACCGGGTCCTTGGTAACCCTCGCACGCTCGTTTAATCTTATATAATATAAATATATATAGAATGTAACGTGAAGAACTAACGTACGTGTACATTTATAACTAACCTGCAAGGGATGACTTTCTTGTTCTAATCGATATTTTAAATTTGATTTCCCAACTCGTACGACTTTATTAACGGATGGAGAAACGAGTGCAGGTTGTTTATACTTTTTTTCTTGACCATTGTTTTAATAATATTTATCACTTTACAAAGTTATAAAATCTAGGACACAGACCCGCGGTCCCTGAAACAAACTCAAAACACACCCTGCACCCCTGCTAAATCCAGCACTGGGTATATACTATATATTATATATACACTGGTATTTGTATATAATACTGACAAGCGTACGGTTTGATTTCGAACGACGTCCGACGATTTATCATCTACCGACCCGAAAGCGATCGCCTCGACCGTCGTCGTAAATCTTTTGCAGCCGACATGTGCGAGTATGCCTACAACTATAGATGTGTTTCCTGTCGGGCCGACACGGCAGTAAAAAAAAAAAAAAACACGCTCGTCAATATACACACAAGTCTGCGCTCCAGTCAAACGAGTCGCGTTAAACGTCGAATAACAATTATTATTGATTGGTATGAATAGTGATAATAGGTACCTATATAGGTTTAACGATAAACGGCACGGGAAAATTATGGACATTTCGTGCGACCCGGCACGAGCTGCACTCGTACTCGTCACAATATTATAATATATGATTGGTAATCGTTTTTTCATCAGTATTACAATATTTTTACCGTCCAGTGTGAAATTTCCACGTCCCACACGAATAAATCCCGCGAATAAATCGAAAAACACGTCTCATTTTTTGTGTTCCTCGTGTTCGGACACCGCGACGATGTTTGCACAATCGATTATATAATATATAGTTGGGTCAATAATCGGAATCGATTTAAAAGTGCGCTACTGAAACAACAAACTAAAGCGTCGGTCGAAATACTAAAACGAAAGTTGGAAAATGCAAGGCGGCGTGGCCGTAAGACTAAAAACGAATTGAGCTATATATTTTTATTTTTATTTTATCAATACAAACGGTCGTTGTCCTTTGTAAAGAGATTACAATACGTGCGGCATACAATCATATTGAACAAATACGAAATAAGTGTATACGTTTGCTGGGAATTACATAGAAAAATAGCAAGAACAAGAAAAATAATGTAATAATTATAACGTTTTTCAAGTTTGTCCAAATGACCTTCCGTTCGATTATATATATATACACTGCAGTCAGTTCTCGCGGTCAAAAGTGATGTTCAAAGTACCTATAACTCATTTCTTTTGTTCAGTCGCGAACACGAGCAAGTGAGATGATTTATTATGGAGATTAAATATAAGTACCTACCTACTTACCTGAACAATTTTATGTATATTGACTCTTCGATACGTTTAACGGAATTTTAAAGGTTTTTTTTCTACAACGGGTACCCGAGATTATTTTACGTACAAATCACTTACAAATTGACAGTAACCAATAAACATTATTTTTTTTTAGTTTTCGTCGTATCCACACGGAAATTATTGTTTTGCTGCTGATAAGTTATGAACAAAATCTGTCGTGTTCATTATCACGCAATACGTAATTAGTAAATGTTATTTGTTGTAAATCACGATACCGCTATTATATAGGTACAACTCGAGTGTATAGATTTTTTACTCGAATATAATAATATTATAATAATAATAATAATTTACACAATAGCTGCTTATTATAATATAATATATTATTATTCATTTTTCTCGTGTTGGTGAGTTGTTGTTCAAATGTTTCATAGACATCAAGACACGCATTTTTAATGTATAATAATAATCGTGCACTACAGTATCTATAACGATGATGAGATTAAAAAAAAAAAAATTAGTAATATGATTGTTTTAATATTTCGTGTGTGTGAAACGTATGAGCCAATAAATGTCATTTTTTTTTAATAATAAAATAATATTTCACTAAAATATTATGTTATCGTAGGTACGTTGTATTTTTTCAGCGGGCATTTACCGAACGCATCGCTACAATATGTTATACGTTTGTGTAATTGATTTTTTTCGTAGTCAAACTATCCACACGAAACATTACACGCGTAATTAGTAATCGTCATAATTACTGCGGCTGCGGTATATGGCGTGTGTTAACGTCAAAACTCAATTATTCAAATTGTCCGGCCATTATATTAATTATTAAACCGCACGTAGAAAAATATGCGCTTAGATTTGTAAAACACGATTCCCCATCACACGGCTCGTTATTATAAGTCTTATGAACTGATGTAAACCACTCTCCGTTATTAAAACGCGTACGTTCGTTTACACGACATTAAAATAATATTATGTGCGTTATAATATAATTTAATAATATTTTGCCACGTGCAGCACACCTGCCAATATCACGAGTAAAAACGTTACGATATTTCCACGGCGGAGAAATTCCCAAATGTCCGAATCGTAGAGGTCTTATCGGCAAACTGGTCGCGACATTATGAGCTATAATATAATATGGGCGTGTGCTATTCTATTTAAACAGTATAAGTACTGCCAAGTAATTTTTTCTAAAAGTTTTACGGGAGAGTGACCTTAAAAATAAATGCAGGTCTCTACGTTGTTTCTATTATTGGCCTGACGTATCACGCGTTATTGTACTTATGTTTTTTTTTTTAATTGTATTTATGAATAAAGGCTTTAACTCTTCGGTAATTAGCTCGTGTTTACAATGTTCACATTAAAGTAGTGTACATACAACTTAAAAACTAGGACATCGTAAATAGTTTATACAATGGTATCGGGTACCTACTTAAATCATGGTGAGATGATTCCGATGGCTTGAAGATGAGTGTATCAGATGTGTGCTATATTCCCCAAGTGTGGCTTCCATAATCCATTGTGGTTGGATGGTTTGGCATGGATCTTGACTGAGAATTTCGGGCATTGTGATACAATGTGTTTGACTGTCAGATAATGCTCGTTGCATTGTTTGCACATGTGTATTTCTTCGTGTTTGATTAGATAAAGTGAGTGAGATCGGTGTGCCCGATTCTTGCCCTGGTAGTAGTCATGTCTTATCGACGATACTTTTTTTAGTTAATAATTATTATTATCATCACCAAGCCGGAAAATTATTTTTTATAGATTTTTGACTAAATTATTTTGTCATTTATCAATTTAACTAATCAATTAGTTTTATAAATTTTTGACTACAAAATCATATGTAAATAATTTTAGTAAATTGTATTATTTTTGTAAAAATTAAAAATTGAAATGCTTAAAAATACAAGTTTGTGATTATGTATTAATGCGTATTATTAAATATCTACGATCACAACTAGTGAGGAACTTCAAACTATTTATTCCATTTTTACATTCTTGAAACTTATGACTATTCAACTATGGTGATTGAGGGGCTGTATCGGGGTGAGGTCATCCACCTTTTTCATATTTATAACTCTGAGTGGGTATCCCAAGTACGTAGTCGCTCCTCTTATTAAATAGGAGGCGCCACTGGTGCTAGATGTTGTAGTCGTAGCAAGCCCTATTGGTATAAAATTAGAAGTCTAGAAGGACAAAATATTAATTCTCGTTTTTTGTACATTTCGGAACACTGCAGTGAGGACATGACTTCGTTTCTCGCTAGGTTTTGCTCCTGACCGTCAAGCAATATATCTCTTACACTATCTCTTATACTATTAAAACACCTGATTCTAAATCCGGAAATTGGATGTGTCAAAAACTGAGACCTGAGCAGCAGGCATGCGACAAACACGTGAAAATGTACAATGTACATCATATAAATTAATATAATAAAATATGACAATATATTTTATTCTTCTCTCGTCGGTTGAATAACTATAATAGTACAATGGGCATGGGTACTTGGAGTGCGCGTGTACTGAAATTAATCACGCGAAAGCCTATTAACGGGGATTATAAAATGCTATAAATAGTGTTTATTATCAACATGGCCTGTTACTATATCGCAAACTAGTACTTAACGTTTTATTAATAGACCCGAGTTAATTCATTGTGAGGATAGCGTGGTTTTTTTTTATAGAACTTCAAGACACTTTTGACGACCTCTCCACGTCCTGCCCGAGAAAAATACAATGAGGGCACTTGCTGTATCTTTTTAACACTGTAAACACGACGATTGTTTTACTTTTTATCGAAAACACCGCAAATAACTGGTAATTATAGATCGGCGGCCGACGCACTCCGGATACCTACCATGTACCTGTTATCCAGACATTTTAATCTCCATTAGCCCTCTTCATGATGTGTTGACATACACTAAATCTCGAGTATCCCGCTGCATAGGAGTTTTGACTTATGGCAGTATGTGATCTTTGAGTGCCATGCGTGATATTATCTTCCACGGCGTCCTTCACCGTCCTTGGAGTCTCGGACGAGATAATATTGGACTAAATTCGCAGAGTTAATATCCAAGTTGGTAAATTTCATAATTTTAAATGCCTATCATTATCATGACGGCGTTTATGCATCGTGGAAATATTATCTAGGATTACACAAGCGAAATCTGCACTCTTAAGAATAAAAAGGAACTGTTATGATCTAATAACATACATAATAAATATGTGTCACAAAACGCCAATAAGTTCATGTGTAATGTGTATGGAGTGTGGTACTAGATGGATGTGAAACTTGGGCAATCTGAATAGATCTGAGAAAAATCTCTTTGGACGCTTTGAAATGTGGTTCTGGATAAGGATGATATGCGTCTGAACAGGAAAAAGTGATGAACAAATGTCAGCATTTGAAATTGTCTGTGTGAAATAAATGAACCTAGATAGATACTAAGACCAATTTGAGGAATACGATAGAACAGCGCGCGGCGATTGGACACACCTCGAAACATGAAAATCAACTCATTTATAAGATAATATAATGAGAAATGGATGGGCAAGAACAGGAGATGACTTAGATCATAATTTATCAAATAGATTATTATCAAGACAGAACTAACAATTAAGTACATACAGAATTGAAGAGGGTACCTAACCTAACTGGCCAGTTACAAAGAGTAACGGAAAGAGTATGAAAGACTGCAAAACCAACCCCAGGTTGATAAATAATGACGAAAAAAAGACAGAATTCTATTATATTACCATCGGAGAGTCAATATGTCACTTTTCCTGATATTTCAACAATTGTGTGGTATACATAATGCTTCTCAGTTAAAGTGCTCCAATAATGCTATAATGCTTCGATAACATTAAATTTAAGCTATGAAAAAAATAAAACCGTTAATAGCAGTAGGTAAAAAGTTAATAAGGTTTTAAGTTTGGATGCCGTGGACACATAACGTGTAAACTATTTTATAGGCATGCCACAAACATCATTAAGAAATATATATGTGATACCTATATTAAATGCGGGAATACAGTACTCTAATATATTTTTTTTAATATTTGACCTAATACAATGGTAAAATCAGATTAAAAAATAAAAAAAGGAGTAAGAAGAATAAAACATTAAAAAAATTAATCATAAAATGTATTAATTTATTTTGTAAAATTGATTAAAATGGCAAAATATTATATGAAAATAAATAAATAAGAACATTTTTGAAAGAATTTTATATTAAAATATCATATTCTAATATCCTAATACATTGGTATAAAACATAGAAATCCATCATTTTTTCCTCTTCCCATACAAATTAAAATGAAAAAGGGCTCAATGAAATTATGATCTTGAACATATTATGTAATATACAAAACCATTGAATTCACAGCCCTGATTATCACGAACTGTGATGATTATGATGAATTTTCAAGCACGTCATGAGTACAAAGAATAATTCCGTCCGAAAAACGATTGGCAATTATTGACATTTCTTCAGCTACTTATTTATCTTTTTTGAGATTTCGACTTTGGTGGTTTGGTCCGGATGTTCGAGTGGACTTCCCGTAAGATATATTATACAAGTACTTTTGAGGTCTATTTCATTTTCAAATATCGGTTCGGACGATGTATTTTTGACTGTGCCCGACCAGTGCAATGAACTTTTTCTATCGCACGCCTGAGTATAATTACCTGCGCTTAAGATAACAAAAATTTGATAAAAAAAAAAACGCTGTTTTCCTAGTATTTGTTCACACTTAAGATAACGCATAATACGATGTATGTACAATAGAAAAACAAATATATTGGTGAAGTATGAATCGACATTATTTGAATTTAAATAGTAACTACAACAATATTTGGGTTGTTTTAAGTACGCATACAATGCACTCCTTAGGGTAGAATAGAACTAACTGCTAAAACCTATTGGAGTTACTGAAAATGTTCACTATTGTCGAATACCTATCATTTACAATACCTATCATTTTAACAACGGAATCACATTTTAGATTAAGTTCGTAGCACGTTTTAAGGAGTTAAGTTTTTGGGTTTTCGGTTATTTTTTGTGGGCACAACGAATATTTTTCAATTCAACGGTGACGTAAGTTTAATTTTTTTAGATATTTTATTTTCACAGATCTTGTGTCTTTTTACTATGAAAATATATTTGTTCTTTGATTTCCCCGACATTTTTTAATGGTTATAAATCGTGACCTCCGAGGCGAATAGTATGCAAAGTTGATCTATGGACGATTTAATGTTTTTAAAAATGAACAACCACCACTTTACTTGTAAAGTTTCAGCCACCCGATGTATAAAATAGTGTATAGTTCTAGAAGGTTTTGTGCTGCGTACAGTCTACACGTAATATATTAAAAACGAGATTAGAAACCCGAAAGGTCAAAACTAATCAGTTACGTCTGATATCCTCTTATAATATATAATACGGACAGCATAATCATGATTAAATTAAATTATGATTATTTTACTCTCGTGTTTGTTCCCGGTTTAAAAATTAATCGAATTAGCCGTCGGTCTCGAGACGTGTAGAGTAGGTACTAGCTAGTATAGATGTACCTATATATAATACATCAATCGGCCACGTACGTTTGCCAAGTCGGGTTAATTTTTTTATATTTTAATACACGAACTATACCGAGACTATTACACTTGCTTTGAATGAATAATAAGTTTTGATTTTGTTTTTCGAAACAAAAATACAGTCACCGACTATTATTGATCAGGTGCCTATAATGTGTAGTAGGCAATATTAATAACGACAGATTCAATAACTAGGTACATTAACGGTTAACACTATTGTTAATACGGCCAATCAATTTTATAATAATTAGCTATGGTTATAAAGTTGCTGTGTAGTATTAATTAATTATGGCACTATGATGTAAATTTTCGATAGGGTTTAATGTAAGAAAAAAAAATGTACCATTCGACCTAACAAATTATAATAATGTCGCGGTGTAAATGTACGATAAATTAAATAACGATGTTCACCGTGTGTGCTCCACGAGCGTATTATAATATGATGTAAACCGTTTGTGTTTTGAGTCGTACAATTTAGTGGAAACATATTTAAAAAAATTAATAAATTACGGTAATTTACGATTCATCGTACATTTGATTTTTCAACAAGGTCGACATGTTCTGTAAAGTTTATCATCATCATTCTATAAAAACTATTGTTCAATTTAACATACACGTATTTCAATAATTTATATAATATGTATTAATTTTTACAAAATTAATAACGGGCACTTACGCAAACATTACACGCGGAGTCGTTATCTGGTCGTGTGTTACATAATTAAAAATTTTTTTTTTTTAATTTTTACACTATTAAATGAGTGTCTTGTGGTAATACAAACATAGAATGGTTTTCAAATGGTTAGGTTACCTACTTTTTTCGGGGTAAATTGTTAAGAAGATGATATTTTGAAAAATTATAGTGTATGCGCGAGTATCTAAATAGAAACCTCAACGATTACCTATAGTTTCTGATTTATTAAAATCTATGAACGAACCAGTCTTGTCAAGTGTTCGCGAGAATATTTGTGTTTAAATATTGTTTGGTATTTTAAAAACTTTTTCTTTCAAAATAATTTGGTATCGCTACAAAACATTCTTTAATTAGTAAAAAAAAATTAATGATTTAAAAATAATACGGTCTTTAATTAGATAATTAGAAAATCGAATAATTAAGGCATTATATTGAAGGATAAAGTGGCGGGTGAGCGTGCTCGATGAATCACCCTGTGTAGATCCATCGATAAAAAAATAATAAATTAAATATTACTTGAAACATAATGTACTGCGCTTGTGATTTATACTTGTCCCGTGAAAGTTTAAGTGTAAAAGTTAATTCTTTTTTTTTTTTTATTTATTTATAAAGTTTTTTTGACAGAATCATCTAAACTTAGTCATATAAGAACAAAATTTTTTTTTGGCTATTTATAAAAAAGATATTAACATAAAATAATGTAATAATTAAATAGGTTGAAGATAAGCTACTAATTTGTTTGACTAATTTATTTGCTTTAGATATGCCGGTTTATTTGGGATCATACCCGTTGTGCGAAATACAACTTCTTAAATTAACGAATAATACAATACTTCCGAAACAATGCACTGTGCACCATATATATCAAAATAATGCTTACTTTGAAAAACTAAAAACAAAAAACATTTATATATTGGGTAGCTACGGAAATACAAACCACCTTAGTTTGTTCTACGTCAACAACATTTCATATTTTAAAAGGGACAGGGACTATTATAAGATTACCAAATTCATGCTCGTTATATACACCAACAGTGATACTTAGGTCATCTGGAGAGGAAATCAAAAATATAAATATATCAGTTAACATAAATCCAGAAATTTACTTATTGAATGTTTCCGAATTAGGTTTAAAAATAGCCAATATAAAGAATTCAAAAACAAATTTAAAAAAATGATTAACTTTCAAATGCCAGAATTAAAAAATTTACACCAATCTGCCCAAAAATTAGACGACATCTTAGATGATATAGACAAAGAATTGGAAAACGTCATAACCAATAACTATCAGGATTTACACATCTATGGATTGTATCTAATAGGGGGTATTGTAGGATATTTAGTAATGCATACAATTATTAGTAAAATAAAATTGTATTGCAGGGGAGAGAGAGAGCCAAGGGAAATGGTGAGAACCAAAGGTAGAGGGCTACACGGAGATAATATAATATAATTAATGCACCAAAAATAATGTAATTTTTTGTGTGTGTGTGTATGTGTGTGTGTGTATGTATGTGTGTGATGTCAATGATAATTTAATTTTTAAATTGATGAAATTGTAAACGAAAATTGTATCAAAAAAAAAAAAAAGATTCGTTTAAAGTTAAATTTGTCTAAAGAATTTTTAAATAATTATAATGTATTACCTACCTACATTAGTATCTATTCTATTAAATTTATATTAATAAACACAATTTTAAAATGTGTATACCTAATTAAAAATGTATAATGTATTATATAAATATATAATTGTATCAACGAATTATTTTGTCGAAATATAAAAAAAAAAAAAAAAATTGTGTCTCTAATTACCTACATATTACGTATGCTATAATAAACTATAGGGAAACTAAGAGGGGTAAGTGAAGACACCCGTGGGTGTCGGTATTCAAGGACGGAAGAGTCGATGACTATCCACGCCACTAACCAGAAATCATCAAGCTATATTATATAATAGATACAGGTGTATATTGTGATATACGCATGACCATTGCCTTTGTGGTTTGTTGTATATATACCTACAAAATTCATGATTTGCGATCCAGGAGGATGAGGAGGAGGAGGAGGTTGGAGTACCGTTATTCTTTGCTACTGGATGAACATGAAATCAGAAAATACAACACATCCACTAACACAGCTACCGTGGATTGACTTCCCAAATCTGGGGGTCCAGATTTAAATGGACAAGGGGTACATGTAACGATTGTCATCATCGACATCGTACATTACTCCCTAGGTTGAGCACGGCTAATATGCTGAGTGTTAATAATGCAAATATGGTCGCAGAATTGTGCAATATAATATTATGCTGACTAGAGTTAAGCACGCGTCGAGTTAATGACCAACCTAGACTCCTAGCAGTTTAATCATTTAAACTTTAATGGACAGTTGACTGTCAGGAGTTGATGGTGAAGGTGTCGAGTGCTAACAACGACTCGAAGAGGACCTACGGTCACAGTGGCGCAACTATACACTTGGGGCCCCTAGCAAAAAATGTAAATAGACTTCAAAGGTACACTGTACACCTCTTCCTCACCACCCATAAGGCAATCACAACCTTTCGTTAATTCTATATATTATATACCTATATAAAAGCGAAATGGAAATCTTTGTTACGGATTAACTCCAAAAATTCATGACCGATTTGGCTGATTTTTTTTTTTTTTTGTGTTTGTAATTAATAAATGTTAAGAGGTATGAAAGACAATTTTATGAAAATCTACCTGAAATGTATAAAATCTGGAAAGCAAAAATACAGTAATGGCGCTACCTATTTAACCATTTTTAACGGGCAACGAAGTGCACGGGGTGAGCTAGTAATTTCATAAAATTAAAAATAATTTTTGTAAACTATTTTTTTTTTTTTAATATTATTTATTTATAAAATAGAATCAATATTAATATTTCTGGAGTTTTTTGTAAAAAATTATCTTCAAAATGCCTACAAAATATTGAGAAAAAATAATAGTAGAGAATATCAACTCTTGGTAGTTAAAATGTAGCACATAATATAATCTAATACAATTCAGATTTCAGATGACATTGTGACATTGTGTCAATATAAAATATATGTTGAAGTACAGTTTATAAAAAAATAAATACATCTGACACCTATAACACCTATCGTCTTTGCAAACAGTTCAATTATACAATATAATAAAAAATACAAGTTTTGATGTTTATAAAAGGACTTGGATTCTTTCTATTGATAGTCACCTAGACTAATTTCTATTTCTTCTTTATTTTTATAAAATAAACAATATCACATAAAAAATTACGTAATTAATTATTACATTTTCCAGTTTATTATTTAGCTCATTATTGGTAATGATTTTATAATATTATTAAATCAATAACTCGTAGACCGTAGTGTAATCAGTGTCGGCCTGGCACACCAAATTCCCATGGATCAGTTTTTTTAAGGAGTCCCATAATGAACGAGCCTTGGGCCTCGTAAAGAAAAATTGTACCTAAAATTACGTATGGTTAAATATTTCGATAAATACTTTGGAGAGTCCATACTCCCTATAGGCCTATAAAGATCTGCAAGATCACGCCGCCACACAAATAAAAAATTAACAAGACCCTAAAATAAAACAAAAAACGGAGGGGCCCCGGCTGTATTCGCAGCCTAGCGGCTCATATCCAGGACGACACTGAGTGTCTATTAACAATAAATATTAAAATAACAGTATAATTATAGTATATCCATCTCATTTTAAGCTATAAGCCTATATATAAAGTAGATGTTTAAAATAAAATATAGGTACCTAATAATAATAATTATAAAGTGTGAAAAAAACTAAAAATTAATTTTTATTATGGGGCCATGGGGGCCCCGAAGTTTCACTTTGCTAACTGAACCGCTAGTTGCGCCACTGCGGCTACGGACGACCGGCTCAACTCAACCCGGAGATCGGCACCCACGACACACACGGCCCGATTGGTAACCCTTAGTTATAATATTATCAATATTAATTATAGTAGTTTCTTGAAATAAAATTATTCGTCAAATAGTTCGTATATGTTTACATAAATCCACTCTCGAAGGTTCAACTTTTACTAATTTCAAATTATATAATGTATTACCAGTAGGTCTACTATTCAAAAAAATTGCCATCTCATGGGTAGTAAATAACTCAAATAACTGGTTAAATCTTAATAAAAGAGAAACAGTAGGTTATGATGCAAAAGTTAGTTATTTAAAAAAATTATTTGGTCAAAAATTCGTGGACTACCTTGGTCCAACCTATTTTAATTCTATGCCTATAATTACAAAAAAAAACATTGTCTGTAAAATTTTTAATGCCAAAACATTAGTTGTAAAATGGTTGTTTATGTCTTTAAATCAATAATTATTTATATCTGTAAATGAAAACTCTGTAATCTGTTTTCTTTTTTTTCTCTTAAAAACCTAATCTATAAGAAATAATTTAATGTATTGTATTGTTCGCATAATAAGTATGTAATCACCTAAAATCAAATTGTAAATTTACATATTATATATTATATAAAATAGTTAACTCTATACCTTCGACACAAGCTATGCTTGCGGAAGGTATATAATTTTTTTATTCGATTGTATGGATTTAATTGTATGTATAATATAATAAAAAATTTTAAAATAAAAAAAAAAAAAAAAAATACGTTCGAGTACTTGCTTCACATAAGGTAACCCTGATCCCTAGTAATAATATCACACACCGAGGTCGAGTCTCCGAGACCTCGTAAATATAAACAGAACGACACTTAAACCAAGTCCACCGAGGGCAGCACGGAGCGATAGGTGAAGAGGAGACGTTACACTACCTTAATACATATTTTGCGTGGCCGATAAAGTGCGTTTTCGATAATAAGAGTTGCTAATTATTTATTTAATCGTGACTTTCTACAACGCTCTGCCTCTTCCGCCTCAACCGCAGCCATTCACTTTTTCAAAGGTCACGCGAGCAATGAGTACATTATTATATTATTATTATTATTACTATATATGTATAGCTTTGAATTATTTCAAGTGGCAACGTTGTAGTAGCTTTGATTGGGTACTCTAGTCTGACCACAGATGTGTGCACTGCACTGTTTTTCTGTACCATCGATTGAAAACCCGAAAGTCGAAAAGCTTTTTTTCTTACATCCACGAAAAAGAGTAAACAAACAGAGTCGAGCGTAAGTCGAAAACAAAGAACGATATTGCAGCTCGATTGTTGAATAGCACACACGCGCTGCCTAATAAAGTTATACTTGAACACATTCAACGGCGATGTGTGAAATTAGTAACAAATAATTGAAACGAGTAACACTAATTAATATTTCTAATTTTCTTTTTAATTGCCCTCATTATATATTCGTTGCAATATTGTACAACGTTTTTGTATTCTGTTTCACAATGTTTTTAACATTGTCTTATAATTTATTATTGTTACACAAGACTCCTCAATATTTTGAACGAATAATTAAATATTTTGACCATAATATATTTGATATCATATACCATCATAGACGAAAATCTTGGTATTTTTTTTTTTTGAGGAGTATTTAAAAATGTTTGAATATATAACAAAAAGTGTTCACGTTTCACCTGAAAAAAATATTGTAACAATTTCATAATATTTTAACATATATGGGTAAGGATATAATCTGTATAATATATCATTTATGCCTACATCGGCATAATTGACCAGGCCTGTGGGTAGTTTTTAATTCTTAGCAGATCGACGAATGTGCAATCCCTTGTATTTTCCTTAAGAAATAGTAAAAACTAATAAAAATCAGTGAAAAATGGAAATATTTAAGCAACACTAAAAGTCTTATACGAAATACTTTTGATTAATATTTAGAAAGGGACTTGTCATTCGCCATGCTTTTCTTAATTTAGTATATTATCCTAAATATGATATTAATTTCAAAATAATATTTTGTATCTTTTTAATGTATTCATTTTATTTTAACGATATTATACGTTTTTGAATAATGTTTATTTGTTTTCGTATACACAATTGCAAGTAAGTAGAAAATTCTTAAATTAATCTATTTACTGAATGCATTTTGTCATTACCAACCAATAATAATTGTCTAATAATATACATTATACGTAAAAATAGCAATACCATTAAAAAATATAAAATAGAACACCATTTTTTTTTCAAATGTCGGCATTTTAAAAGACTTAAACGTTTAATATATTCCATCGAAACTGTGCTCGCGCACATTACGAGGCTCATAAAGAACATCGTTACGACATTTCGCAAGTGCTTAACAAGAATTTTACAATTTATAAGAACATCGTAACGCATAATGTTCTATGCTTAGACGGTTCGGAATTAGCATATTATACAGAGTGGTCCACCGAGCATGCTCACCCCTGTTTTTTTTATTTATTAATTCATTTATTCAAATATTTTTAAGTACACTTCATGACCATAATTTCAAATAATTAGACTCTTTATACCCTTTATAAGTTGTGTCCTATAACTGTACCAGCTTTTTTTTTATCGAATAAAAAATCACAATTTGTTGAGGTTTTTGAAAATGTGATTGTTTATGTAGATACTTAATTAAATTTAAACTCAAACCAGTAGTAATTTAACCTTTTGTATAATATAGTGATATGGAAATTATTGAGTTGTCAGTATTAATATAACAATATATTTTATAATTTGTAAAAATATTCATAAGTATCCGTATAATACGTAAATACTATTTATTTGCATCTGTTTTATATTTTTGTAAAACCACTGTAAACCCAATAAGCCTTGGTTTATACATTTTATTCACTCAGAAACTACTTGTTAAAAAATGTTATTTAGATACATCAACATTTTCAAAATAATCACCCACTCAAAGATTTACTACTTTTGCTAAAAATGTTGGTTCTTGATTGAAAAACTAAAAGTTTTTATCACCACAGGACACTCCATGGTCCAAAATCTTAATAATTGAAAATACGGTCCTTAAGTAAATGCATACTTTAAAAATCTAAAAATAAGAACTTGAATTAATTTATTATCAAATGAAAAAATGATGGTAAGAAAGCTCCGGGTGTATATAAATACACAATTTGCCTCGCGGCCATTTAATGGTATAGGTTTTGGATGAAAAAAATACCATTTTACTATAATAATATACTGCTAGCTGGTCTGCCCGGCGTTGCCCGGCATTGCCCGTGCCAAAGATCTGTTTTTTTTTTTATAAATATATTTGCAAAAATATGTTTGTACAATATTTATACTGCCTAATCATAATAGTAATACAATAATAGTATGTAACCAATGGCAACCATATAAAGTAACAACAAAATCGATTTTTTTCGTAGGTAGAAAACCAAATGAATGTGTGAGGTACCTATGAGGGTTGCAAAAATATGTTATACACACTCACCAAGTCTTAAGGAATCTAGTAATCTTTGAAAACTGTCCAGTGGTCTTGGAGCATCTAGCTAACAGACAGATACAAACAACCATTTCTATGTATATAGATGTTTAGAATTAGCAAGCCCTGCGACCGTGTGTGTACGCAATTGGATTTTCCATAACGAATGGTACATTATTTTGATAAAACACAATATCGTCTCGACTGTCATCAGAAGCGGTTTTAGCCTCTAGGGAATGGGGCGATGGACCCCGATGGACTTTTTGTTGGTCCACTGTTATATATTCGGTTCGTTAAATTAATTTCATGATATTCACACTAGTGTTTAGGGCCCAACAATTTGAAAATCGAAATTTTATCAAAACATCAAGAGGACAGTCACTACCCAATATGTGTAGGTATAGGTACCGACGCATGCTATTCGGACGCCTTATCGTCTACGTCGTAAATCGATTATATAAAATTAATCTGCCGTCGACACGTCGATAAATTATATATCGTTATTATAGGTGGGTGTGTACGGCGAGAGTCGTAAACTCGGCTGGATTATGATATTATATTAAATTTAGTGCGCAATATTTTTTTTCTTCTTCCCGCTAGCGTGTTCTATGCCATTATATTGTCCTCACCTAACGCGTCGTCGCGGTCGTCGTCACCTCGTCGCCGGGTACGCAATAAAACTGACGTGGCGCACGTGAAACTAACGAATAACAACAAAATATCGTTTCGAATTCTTATTAGATCTACCTGCCTGCCTGCCTACTATACGCTCCGATCGGTTTATTTAATGCGCGTTTGCATTTGACTCGGTATTTGTGTGTACCGGTCGTACGTGTATTATAGTTGTATAGGTACTCAGTTGGGGCTGCGATCGATTTTCTCACCCTGCAAAGTCGCATAGCTACAACGCGAGTTGAAATTTTATCGCAACAAACAAATTATAACACAAAACCACCTGCCACTCGACAGTGGTTTTCGGAAAGTCGTTAATAAACGGCTCGTAAAACAATTTAATCGTCGTACCTACGCATAATCAAAACCTAAACACCGATACTGATACACGGCAGACAGTTACGATTGGTACGATTATTATTCGAAATCTTAAAACGTCACCGGCGTTAAAAAATAT
Organism: Neotoxoptera formosana; assembly: GCA_022818045.1. Lineage (NCBI taxonomy): Eukaryota > Metazoa > Arthropoda > Insecta > Hemiptera > Aphididae > Neotoxoptera > Neotoxoptera formosana. Next base: position 23,387,339 of record CM040635.1, on the reverse strand, counting down.
TTGAAAATATGATACAACAATAGTATATTATTATCAGAATCAGATGCGACTGGACACTGCGCAGGAGTCGGAGATCGAGAGAGCCGCGGATGATAAGTCGTGTAATTATGGTTCGGACGATAAATATCTTGTTTAGTTCGATTAAAGTTTGGAGAGAATAACGAATTAATACGAATCGCTACCATGCCGTCGTTAAATTATGATAATATAATGACGTACTGCTAACGTGTACGCACGTGCAGTAGGTACATTAAGCAAAATATCAAAATATGTTTTACGCAATATTCGATTTCATACCTATCACACGATTAATTCGTTTCTCGTAGTGATTCTCCTCAACGTTGAACGATATAATTACTAAATATTATTATAATACGGTACGTATTACACGGTATTTAGGTATAGTCGGTTAACGTATTATTACTATGGATATGTAAAAAAAAAAACAAATCCAAATCACATTTTCATAATGATATGGTAATTTATTGATTACGATTCACGGGACGAGTGCTTTATAATTATACATTTTAAAAACACACGGCATAACACATAAAGATATACACAATTATATTGAAATATTTTTTAAAAAAACTAACGACTAACGAAAAGAAAAACAAATAATTAAAAATAATATGCCAATGTTTGGGAATGATTGGTCCGAATTGGCCAATTTCATCATATGCGCGCAGGACAGGCTCGTTATTGTACCTATAAATAAAAATAGTTGGGAATGAAAGATAACAATTTGCATAAACTAGCACTAGGAACCTTAAAATTGGCCTCAGATTATTATGAGATGAAGCTCAGATTGGTCTGAAGCATCCATAATACCTTCACTCTATTTAGTTTAGGCAGGAATACTAAGTCGCAGGCGTGGATTATTCGCTGTTACTCAATGTACATTTAGTAACCGTTCTAAGTGCAGTCGTGCAGTGGAAGGTATACTCTTTGTTCAAAGCATAGGTAGCGGTTTTAATCTATTACTAGGTACACGATCGGTAGTTGGATCGAACGATATTGTGACATTTGCATAATAAATAAAATCATTTTCGAACGGTATGGATTTTTGGTCGAAACAAAAACCAAACTTAAAACTTAAACCTTTAGAAACGTAACGTAACAACATTTTTAATAATATACCTGCGTAGACACATACATATCGATTGTCGATTGTACTTGGGCGAGTTCTATATTGTCACGTCGAGTGATATAATAATATGTCTAATTTTTAATATGATGTTTCGCCAGTCTCGCTTGATATAGGTAATTACATACTTTTTGACTTTTGCATTAATTCACGAAATCGTTTTTGTACCTTTTGAAATTCATAATTGTATACATCAAGTGTAATCATTACACTAAACATTACGCAATACATATAGTAGGTTTACGTTATTATATTCGTAAACGAGTTATCAAACTTTTTTGCAAATATAATTATTGTTTTCGTTTAAAGAGGAAAACTTTCAGTCTATACCTACACTGCAATCAACACAATAAATTCGAAAACTACACGATTAGTTTAACGTCCATTAGTTTAATTAATTACTGTATGACAGAACCCCATACAGTGTAACCCCTAACCCGTAACGATTAATAAATACATAATATTTGTCCTCAGTACTTGACACATCCGTCCAGCCATCGGTTTTTATATAATAATGTGAATTTATATACCTACTACTACATAATATAGAAGTATGTTAGTGCAGTGGTTCCCAAATTTGTGACCACGAGTGTAACCGAAGAGATCCGTAAACTCGTCATTATATTTTTGTTATCTTTTATTCAACTCGATTTACGGACATAATAATATGTTTCATAATATTATTGTGGCCGCAATATACAATGCAATCATAGGATAACACAATTATTGCTATAATTATAATAATCGCAATTAAATATTGTCTAGCCGTATAGCCGCATACACACAGAATAAATAAACAATTTTAAGAAAAAAACAAAGCTGTAACAATAATTATTACGAATAATGTGTTATAAAATATCTAGGAAAAAACATGTTACGTGTTAATATACAAATCTATAACAATCACACTTATTTACTATTTTTTTTTTATTTATTCTTGTTTACAGTTCAACTAATTTCGTGATAAACAATACAATATTATATAGCCTAGTAACAAAACATGACAATAGCGTAATATTTAACATATTTATATTATGTAACTGAAATACTGCCCAAACGACCGGCTTAACATATTGATGTTATGCTGTTTAATATTGAAATTATAATTATTTTAAATAACCGACTGTGCACGGTTTATGATGATTTAGTGTTGTTTCAAAGAGTTAAAACGATGTAATATATGTGTGTCAAACTGTTAAAAAAGCAGCTTATTCGTTAATAAAATGAACCATTAAACTGATTACTGTTTTGTGATTCGCAAGCAATTTTCCCGTCTCAAAAGACATCTCTGAGTATAAAAGTTCCGGAAACGTTGGGAAAAATTCGTCGGAAAAGCGAATTTCGAATATTATGTACTTATATTATGCTATTCATATAATATAACTGAACAACCATTAAATGGTATTTTACCGACATTCGTTCACCGATACGACACGCCTCGTCGGCTATACAACCGATCAATAGTTTACGTGTTTAATAAAACGCGAATGTCATATATGTACATTCCACAGTTATCATATTATACAGAGTGTCAGTGGAGTTTGTGCGATACTTATCAATCATCGAAATTGAAGTTTTATTTTGATAAATATTACATCATTAAAATATTTGTAGTAAAACGACGTTATTGTGAATAACATAATAAATTCAAATGAGTTGAGCATAACAATACGATTAGTTAAGACATAGATTCAAAGTAATTTACCATCAATACACCTAAATAATTATGATGATACGGTTTATTGAAATATTGCGTTCTGAATTTCTGATAAGTATTAAAATATGAAACAAGATTATAAAACAGTTTGCGGTAAGTAGCTATGGTTTCAAATCATACAAATAATAAAGTATAATACGAAAAAATTAATAATCACAGTTCACATAGATTATTTTCAGAAATGATTATACTGAGTATATTATATTATGGTATTTTATGATTTCGATATTACCGGAGGAAAGCCAGCTAGTAACCAATATCAAATGTAAAGCATAAAAACCAGAAAATCAATAATTTATTACTAATTCAATTTACGCGTTGTAATTTTTTTTTTCTAATAATTCTTAGAATATAATATATTTATACATGATGGAACAACATAAATACATCGACGGTTTCACATAATAATAATTGAGCTCTGGCCGGAAAAGCCCCCAAACGTCCGACTATCCACTAACACGGTATATGATAAAAATCTTCGCAAAGAATTAAAAACGTCTACTCTTTGCAATACATTATAGTTAATTGCTAATTATTATTAATTAGTACACACTATTCGTCAATCCGTAGTGAATTAAACTGTCGTGGCGACACGTCAGTAAAATATCAATTACACACCCCTTTCGCTTCCGAGAATAGTCGGCAGAAGACTCAAAAGACATTTCGCCGGAAATCGACTTAAATAATAATAATTTCGTAGTCTGGTGGAGGTGGTGGTGCTGAACGGCTACCACACGTTTGTGGACATGTTATTTGTCAATAGTTCAACATACATATATTATTTATCTAACACAATAATATACTGATATGACTATTGACTATTATAAGTATAGATTGTAATTTGTAAATAATACAAATAAACGATATATATTACACCCACTTAGGTTGTGCGCACACAAAGTCAGTCATAACAGCTATATAGCTGTGGTCAGTGGCGGCGCGAGAGGGTTTTTGTGAGGCAATTGTCTCACAGCTAAAAGGGGTGGTGGGTCTGTAAGTGCCTATAGTGGCTAGTCAGTACACAAAAGTGTATTGTACAGTAGTCGGTGACACAAAATGACACCAAAATGATACGCAAATTAAATAGGTGGGTCTTGTGTACTGCAACTAACATATTCTTGCCTCACTGTCGAAAAAGTTCGCGCCGCCACTGGCTGTGGTGGTAATCAATATGATTCGAAAAATAATTTATTATAAACAAACAAAAGTATAGAATTATTTATTATATAAACACAATAATTAACGAGTGGTTTAGAAACAACAGTTCATATTATACTTAATGTATTTATTATGTTTAAATAAAGGCGTACTTATAAAAGATTAGATTAGAGTATTGACATTTTTCATCGCAACTGACTCTTTAACTAATAAAATATAATAGATCAAACAATACGTTTATAAGTATTTATGTCAGTCGTAAAACTTTTTATCCAACCAATGCTATTTGTTCATATGACCTTAGCGTTTAAATTCTTAATTTCCGAAGTTCGCCGACCAACAATGTAATAAAAACATCAGAAATTATTGTTTCAATAGTTTTCTATTTATAAATGGAAAAAATGCTTCTGCGGAGAAGTTCAAATAATTAAACACCAAATTATACATGTATTACCATATTATTACATGATCGTTTTTTTAGTTTCATATATTGTAAGTACTTTTTTTGTTTCCAGTTTTTAACATTCATGATATTAATTAATTAATATTTTTATAAATATTCCACCTACTGCTTAAATATTTGAAATAATAACCATGCAATTTTTCGTCAAGAAACGGAGCAATGAATACAATTTTTTCCACACGGAAGACTAGATCACATAAATTTGTAATGATGTTATTCCGTCAAAAATACACGATTAGAAAATTTGAAACCGAAAAAATGTTGTTTAAAAACGGCAATGCAATTATATTAAATTCATTTAAGTAAGGAGTGCGATGAAAAATGTAAATAATCTACCATTTCCTAAGTTTACTCGGACTTGTTAAGAGGCACTATCGTCTATAACAGTGCTTATCAATCTCTTTAGGGCCACGACTAAAATTGTCCAAAATAGTTTCAGAAACGCTGATCTATATACTACATTAGGAAGCCTTGAGTAAAAACGAACAACCCTTTTGCAATATCTGTGAAGCCGGGAGATGTCACATGACGACACATTAATTGTTGCACACGCAATTAATATAGTATACATATAATATTAAATACCTATATATTATAATAGTATATTTTAGGTGAGAATGATTTTCGATCGCTACTAGCACAGAGTTATCAAATACTAGACATTTCATTCAAATAAATCATAGCGGCCCAGTCATAAACTATAATTAAATCAGTCGATAATAATAATAATAATTATAATATTATGTTGGTATTAACTTTTACTGGTTAAGATTAAGGTAGAGTGCATTCGGCAGCTGATGTAAATATTAAATAAATTATTTTAGTTTTAATCGACTTACTAGTCGCTCAATATTATACTATGCGTGAAATGACAGCTTATTATTTTCCACGCTGATTACATGGAATTCACGAGCAAATAGCATTATCCGCAAACCAGAATTGGCGATAATTTTTTTAAAAAAAAACCAATTTTCCACGTTATAGGTACGTTATCTGTTCTGCAAATATAATTCGCGAGTCATGAAATCGAAAAAAATATGACGATGAGTATAATTATTGTTAAAAATATACAAATTTATATGGAAAAAAACCCGTCAAGGACAACAATTTATTTAAAAATAACAAATTGTAGCCACGTTATCGTTATGGTTAAAAATATGCAACTTATTCAAATTATGTTTGCATGTCAATCAACCACGAAAAGGTTTGTCAATTAACAACGTGAAATGAAATTTCGAAAAAAAAATGTTTGACTATTGCGCATTGAAAAATACGTCTGTTTTCTTCAAAAAAATGACGAAACAATTGGATGCACGATTGGATGCGTTGTTTAAATTGGTGGAACAGTTTTTGAAGCAAGTTTATTAGTTTGTAAAATGTTACATTGAAAATGAAGTCGATTTTCAATTTGTTATTTTATCTAAATACTTAACAGAGGTTTTCGAGAATTAAATAGGATATCAATTTCTCTTAGGTTAAAGGAATGCAAGAAAAACATAAACATATTATGACGAAATATAATATAATAGGTGTAATAGGCACATATAAGTACAAAATACCTATTTACTAATAATAAAATAGATAATGCAGAAATGTTCGTATATTAATAATAAATGGAAAAAAAAGTGTGCCATAAAACATAACATAAATATGCAATTTTTATATAAATTTGTTATCGATCAACAATTTTCTCGATTTTTTCTTGGAAAAACTGTATAACTGTAAAAAATGATGATAAAAAAATAATGTCCGTGAAGTTGCCTCCCCCCCCCTTTCCCGACATTGACCGATCGATTCCAAAAACATGTCAATATTTTGCAAATATGGTTTTTAGAATTTGTAAATCAATATTTTATTTTTGCCAAATTTTACAAGTTTTTTCGCCATTATACGTATTAACTATTATTAGTCTACATTCTACAACCAGGACGCTGCGAAAGAACGACGACGTTTATTGGGTTATGTATACTTATGTATAATTCGGGTTAGCTCATTTTATACGTTGCGTGCTCGGAAATAAAATATGCGTTCACGACACTAGGGTATCATTAAATATTATGTATTTTAAGTAAATAGGTAAATTTGAGCCTTAAAATAATACGAAAAGAAACTTACTTAGACTTCGACATTTTTGGCAAATCCCCGTGCCGTATATACAACCACCGCGCCGACGTGGAACGCTTTATCTGAACTGAAAATATTTTGATTTATGAAAAATTAATCCGTAAGTAACTCAATTTGTTTTTTGTTCATGACCATTTATTTAGCTTTGCAGAATGATATTTTATAATCGTTAATCGTCTTCGTTTTCTGTAACGATTTTAGCAATTGCCATAGATGGTAGATATTATACTTCGGCAATATGGAAATTTCACAGCTGATATCAAAAAGGTCCGCGTTTACGATTTGTTCATTGAAATGTGAAATGACATTAACCAAAAAAGTTAATCATTTTGAATTTAAATTATAATACTAATATAAAATATTATTTTTTGGTCATTGGTTTAGTTATTATTATTAAGATATTAGATGCACAAGCATTTATGTTCGAGTAACCAATGTACATACAAAATTCATCCTTACTGCCAAACTTCATACATTTATGATGGGAATTTCAAAAATTTAGATAATTGTATAAATTAACGACTGCAAAATATTACAAATATTCATTGATACTGGTGACAAAAATTTAAAAATATAAAAACAATCACACCATCAATATCCGATAAACATATATTTGTAGATGTTTTACATAAGAACGAAGATTAAGTATTAGTTTATACGATAATGTTATAAGATTTAAACATTTAATAAACTATAATATTTAATACAATTTGAGTTCTAGATATAAAAACGAACTCTAAACCACATTCAATTTACTTAATACGTTTAAAAATCCAGAGAAGTGTCGTGTTTTGTGAACTGTTTTCAGGTTCAAATGTTTCAACATCAGGGTGTTTTCAAAATTAAGTGCCATACCTTCAGCTTTAATCATACAAAATACGACGTATGAACTAAGAGGAGTTTGTTCCTTTACTGGAGGGGATTTATGTGAGGTTGGACATTACAATAAGGCATATCACAAGCTATCGAACAGTAGGTACATGGGAGATTTGGCAATCAAAGCTATACCAGTGAAATAGGGCACTCCGGTGAAATGCAAATGTTTATTTTGTACAGTATATAACTACTATATTATTATTATTAATAATAATATTTGCATGTAATTTTAATCATTAATTATTACTTTTTATTATTATTAGTATTACATTTGTATAGTTTAAGTTTGATTAATAAAAATGTATTTAAGTTGTATCAGTAATTTAAAAGAGAAACAATTTCAGCAAATAATTATGTATCTATATTATCTTAATTCAATATTCACTAGGCATTCTAAATAGAGTATTGCAGGAGTATACTAATGGGAAGTTTGTATTATTTTCCCTTAGCGATTCAAGGAAGGTTCCGATAATAGATTGAGCTACATATTTAAAAGTGGCTTACTCAATATTTATAATAGTATTCATTATTTAAATCATAACCTATTCATTTATTTCTGATTGCCATTTAAAGCATTGCAAACGGCTTACAAACGAGGGCTAATGAAAAAAGTTGGAAAACTCGAATTAGGGGGCTGGGGAAACGGACCTCAAGTCATGCGAATAATTCAAAAAAAAAAAAAATCTACTTCAGGCTATGACATTAAAAATGTGCGCTGTCATTAAAAAAAGTAAAAGTTGTAAATAATTTCTATAAATAAACGTCTGTAAACCATGCAAAAAAAATTTGAATATTTTCAAAATAATTTATTCTCTTGTGGATATAATGTGTGTGTTACGAAAATCATCCATAGGTACTGTGGTAAACCGTGTTTTGTGAGTAAAGTTTTTCGGTAAAATTTTTAAACGCCCTCGAGGCCTCGAAATACATATGAATATTTAAATATCGTCAATACACACACTAATACGGTTTACACGTTATTATTTATGGCCCAACACGTATTACGCCTAATTATTAGGTAATTTAAACGTAATTTGAATAATTCATAATAATTATTACTATATTAAATAGGAGACGTGTGTGCGAAAACTCGAGTGCTCGTTGCAGAATATACTTTTGACTCCTCGTCGTCGTCGTCTGAATATACCATTTGAACACTTGGATTTGACATGTTTTCGCGATAAGCTATTGTTGAACGTACTTTACTGTGCCAATGTCAGTCGTGCCATCGTTTTTTAGCATAGTTCTGAAGTACGTCGAAACATTAGCGACGACTGCGATGGGTGCTTACGATTCGCCGGACGACTATAATACACATCGTATTATCGTTTTATACTCTAAATATTATAATATTATGTTCGTAATTTAAATTGTTATGTGCGCAATTCGCTAATTAGTTTATTACGTAAACCGTTGAATTTTCTAGAAAATTATGCCGATAATACATCGTTATAAACCCGTTGCGTAGGTACGCGTTTAAATTAATATCTTATATATATATAATTCTAATGAACGTGTGTATGTCACCGAATTCCTCCTAAACGGCTGGACCGATTTGAACGAAATTTTTTGTATGCCTTTGAATAACGCCCTGGATGGTTTATATTGACTATGGGGTGAAATGATGTGGTGAGGGGAGGTGCTCACACAGGGACCTCGAGATTTACGATGGAAATATTTGTTTATAAATGGTTGCTATTGGTAACCATGGTTGCTATGTATTTGTTTATTTGTAACCAGGGACAACCCTATAAATAAATAGTACATAGAAACCACGGTTACCAATAGCAACCATTTATAAACAAATATTTCCATACTTTCGATTGATTTCGACTAACTAACCTAAGAGGCCATAACTCCGGAACCACATATCGCACAGCGTACAAACTTCACAGACACCATCTACATATCAATCTTAATATGCCCTAAAATTTTTATCGAAATCGGTTCAGTGGATCTTGAGCTATAAAATACTTAAAATACTATACTATACTTAAAATTATAAAGAGGAAAGATTTGATTGTTTGTTTGTATTGAATAGGCTCCGAAACTACTGAACCGATTTAAATGAAATTTGGTACATAGATAGTTTAGACACTGGGAAGGATATAGGCTACTTTTTAATACTAAAAAAAGGCTGTAAGGGGTTGAAATAGGGATTGGTATGTATTTTGCCCTCAACGTAACACCATTATTAATTTTTTTAATGGGCAACGAAGTGCACTTGATCAGCTAGTATAATATATAATATTATTACAGCCGCACGCGGTGTGACAGCCAAAACTGACCTAATAATATTATTATATTAAATTTATCACGATTTACTGTTGACTGACTTTCGAGAGACTGATCGATATTTGAAAATAAAAATAAAAAATTAATGACAATTTAAAAATTATTATCATGTTGCAGGTATCTATGTGTATTAATATTGTTTTTATTATTGTACCCACGTTTTACCCATATAGTTTGTTAATTAATATTTCAACATTAATTGTGTGGTACTTTTCGTTACACTGTGTATATTATAGGTAGTATTATGATTTAACAAACAAAATATGGATAAACGCGAATGAATCGCACAACACGGAGTCGTAAATGATATTTTGAAAATAAATTTTACATCGACAAAATTATATTTACGCAAATTATATTATACAATGAACATAATGATTAAAAACAATTTTTATAAATTATTTGTGGAAAATGTTTATAAACGTTTCTACAGCCCCCTCGTAAAATGTCTGGATATTCGTGGGGTTTTCTCCCCGAAAATAATTAGCATAGCACCTCATCTCTCCATCCCAATTATATGAAAAAAACATGTGCAATTTTGTTCACTCCAATAATTAGCATATGCATTTTAGTGACCTATTTCGAAAACCAAAAGTCATATTTATTTAAATATACTAATGGAAAACGTGACGGGTTGATCTCTCACCGCTCTCGAAATATTATAAAAGGTATAATATTATATTATATGATTCGTGAAGTCGACGTCTAAAAATACGTCATCGATATATGTATACAGGCAATAGACACACTTTTACGCTTATGTTAATTAGTGCTGATTATTATTATTATTATTGTACAGTTTGCTGCGCGGTGACGGACTCTTTTCGTTCGACTATATATAGGCGGACACGCATAACAGTCATTTTTAAACGTCAAACATAATAATATAATATTATGCCAAGATTATGCGAAACGTCGCAAAAATAATATACGCGTCGAAAATATTTTATTCTCCGGAGCTTATAGTTTTTAATATAATAACAAAAATAATGTTATACTGATTATATTATTATATAGATAGCTCTTAAAAAATGTGCGGTCGAAGTAAATGCGTAATTATTAAAATTAAAGCGGGTACTTCTATTACAACAAATTAAAAAATATAATATTCGTATAATATTCGAACGTACAATATTAAACACGGTTATATTGTCGTAAACCAGACGGGTGTTTGTTTTGATTAGAATTCACTTGTAGAGTACCTAAATATTGCGATTGAACACGATTGACTTTATGAAAACAAAATGTACAGTATAATATAGAGTAATAATAATAATATTCACATTTCAATAATACACAGACACAGAAATCCACCAAACACAATATCATAAAAAATATATACAATATTTTAAACAGACACAAAGTGCACAGATGACCGAGACAAACACTCTTCGTGCCATATCGCAGCTGTGAATGATTTTTAAACGATCTCATTCAGCAAATAGCAATATAAGTCATTAGCAGTTATATTATAATTAGGGCTCGGATGTTTATGAAATTGCATATTTTTTTCTATTTATCCAATTTATTGCTAACCTGGATACAAATTTGATTCATGTTCTACTGAATAAAATAAAGCTATTTTTATTTTGTATATTTTTGTATATTTAGTGGTTTTGTATTTTAAATGCATAATTTTTGGATTATAAGAATATAAATGCATATTTCAAGACAATTTAACGTAAAATATTAATAATGTTCCTTATTAGGTATTTTTATATCGTGCTTGTCTGGAATATTTATTAGATAACGATTTAATAATAAAATTTTGTACACACTTCATGCCATGAGTAGGTATGTGGCGACGACCATTTACGACAAATTTCAGAACGTAATTGAAAAGAATGCTGGGCTTAAAACTTTGGTACATATTTCAAAAATACATTCTGGTGAAGTTGATACTATGGAAGGAATAGAACAAGATTTGAATGTTGAGGATCTTGCATTCTTCAAGTATGCTCCAATAACGTCAGTAGATGTAGAACGAAGTTTTTCACGGTACAAAAATTTACTTTCCGATAACAGACGCAGCTACAAGTTTGATCAAATTAAAAAAACTATTGTATCACAGTGTAACACGCTGATAATTTAATAATGTAATAAAATGAATTATTAGTCACTAATAAATAATAAATTATAATATAAATTAAAGTTAATAAAACGCTATGTAAATTTAAAAAATGTATTTTAAATTGTAGTAAAAAAAATAATATATAAAAATAACTACTATAATAATATAATTTTTTGTTTTATGAATTGTAAAACATTTTTTTGTACATATTTTGGTGTTTTTATTGACTAAAAATGCATATTTTATAATTTTTAGCGCATATTTTGTTTGCATATTTCGTAATTTTTTAGTGCATAAATGCAGGCATATTACAGTAGTTTTAAGTACATAAACATCCGAGCCCTAATTATAATATTAGCTGATGTAGTTCGCACTCGATTTGCGGCTCAGGCTTTAAGACCTACTTTTCCCTCCCAATAGTGCACCGCCTCCACGGGGAAATATAGCAGTTTTTAATTCGACGATTTTCGTATCGATCGGATTTTCCTCGACCGTCAGTAAACAGTAAACACGTGCACGAGACGTGCGCAAAGTATATCAAGGCGCATCATAATATATAGGTATACCTCCGCCGGACGATGTAAAACAATAATAATATTATTATTATTATTATCATTTATTATTAAACATTTGTAATGCGTCCCGTGCATGCATTGCGTGCAGGCCGGAAAAAATGCGATTTTTTTTTTTTAATCTGACTTTGCCGATCAATCACCGCACGTTTTCCTGACAATCGATTTCGGTCGGAAATAGCGTTTCGGACGGAGAAAAGTAATTTTTTTCGTTAAACAGCCCGAGGGGACAAGTCGACGAATCGTGCGGATTAAACTTCTCGCTCGCAATAATATTTTAATGTCTCGTCGACATCGCGAATCGCACTGCAAATCACATAATATTAACAATAATTATTTATTATGCACAATAATAATAATTATTATATCATGGTAGGTAATAGTTTTTGCGGGTCGACCGGCGTGGTTGCGTACGGTGTGGGTTTGTGGTGTGTCAGCCACGACGACCTTGAAAACGCGTATTATTCGAGGTTTATTTATTTTGTTGCAGGTACGTTATATTATATTGTGTCGTGGCGATTGCGTGACGCGATAAAACATAAAATTATAACATTATGCATCGCGCAGCTCGCAAGCCGCCGCCGTCGCGTACCTGTGGGAAAATCGTTTTTTTTTTCGCCCCCGAAAATATTCGCACAGACTTTGACGAAAAACCGATCGAAACGTATATACACAACACCGCGACGACATACACATAATGTTATTATTATTATATATCGCGAAATTATTGTTGTGCGATTGACGTCATTCCTGTAAACACGCACACGTCTTATTGTGCCCGAACCGCGTACGTCACCGCGAGTCGCTTACGTTCGCGGCACTGTTGTTATGTGCCGTGTATAAATATTATGATAATATTATTACTATAATAATACAGTGAATGGTTTATGTTTTTTTTTTTTTTTTAAACTTTCGAGTATATTATAATATTATGATGATCATTAAACTCTGCGCCCGTCATGTAAAAGTCCTCTCCTCGACGCAATAACTATATTATGTTTACCGGCGCAATCTCAATAATATCATGCTTCTGTACTTTAAACCGTTTGGCCATGTAACCATGTATGCGATGTATGGACACCTCTCGGGTCAAGTATAGAATGGCAATATGCGCATAGAATCTTCGCGTATATTACAACAAAATATCGCTCTTTGAGCCGTTCGAGGAACCGCATAGTCTACTCCGTACCGCATGTCATGATAATGTCAAGTTTTTGATATATTTTTACGGTCGCTACCTATATCACATTATTATTATACCTACCTGCACTGCACACGAGCATAATATTATTTTTAGGTCAGAGGAGGATTGAGGAATGACGCGAGTGACAAGGGCACAAAATTGGTGGAAGTGTTGCGAAAATGTAAACATTAAATCTATTCCGCGGACATGTATTTTTGGTACGATTGCGTTTGATGTATACTGTTAAGATGCACAGTCCCCTTACCGTGTACTGACTATATTATTCGAAACTTATGTCATTATGTTCCCTTCCACATTTCACTCTGGTTATTATATATTATCGCCGAATATAAATACTAGTATTTATAATCAATTTAATTATGAATAACAGCAACCATTCTATCGGTGTATGCTACAAGCCAATTCGGACCCCTCCTTCCATTTTTCTCAATATTTATAACATCATAACTACTATGTTTTGTTGTTTACCTACTTAATTCTGTATACTTTTATTTTTATAATATGTTTGTTTTTTAAGCTTACATCGTACTACTCGTTGTTATAAAAAAAAAACCCGTATAATATATTAGCCGACGTTACATTGTTAGCAAAAATAAAATAAAATAAAAAATACTATCGTATAATGTTCGAAGTGTATAATATTATACCTTTAATAGTTATATCGTAATTATGGGTATAAAAGTTTAAGATTGTTTAGAAAAAAACAATATACGTTATTGAAAACATCCATAGTTTTTATCATACTTATAATGACCTTATTTAGATTTTTTATGAAATATTCAAATTTTTTTTCGACGTGAACCACTCTTTTATTGTAAACTGGTAAGGAGATGATTTTTTTAATGTCGATGCATATAAATCAAAAATCAAACAAGTAGTTGGACGCATCAAGATTGAAAAAAATTTGATTAACAATTTCTAGGGTTTGATTGACAAAAGGGTGGTTCTTTTCTTAAATTAAGTTTGTATCGATATAGGGCAACCCTTAAACGACAAAAACAATCCAAGTGTTTGTAAATTTGGTCCTTAAGTGTACTGAATACTTAAAAGTTCCAATCAATCAGTGTGTGAATAATTCATTATTATTAGAGGGTAAACGAGGGTGAGCATGCTTAGTAAATCACCCTGTATAGTGTTTATCTGGTGGATGTTCAGCGACAACAACAACAACAACAACAACAACAACAACAATAATAATAATAATAATAATAATATTAATAATAATAAAAATACCTACAAATTTCAATATTTTAATACTACATATGTATACATAATGGGCCATCTCGGCGGATCCGCTATGCCTTTTATATAAATCATGGCGTACATGCAGTACCTATATAAGTACCTGTATTAGCTCGTGCATGAAAATAATATATTATCGTCAACGACAGCAGGTGACAAGGTAGGTATCAATGTGTACAATAATAAACGTCGACAAGTACGGCGGTGATGACGATAATGATAAAAATAATAATAAGAAGAAGAATGAATAGGACTAGGAAACAGAACGTCAAAAGCCAAATCGTATATTATATATTTATATGCGTACATCGCTTGTCTCGAATTGAGCGCGGATCGAACAAATGGCATCGTAAATCACGTATAATCGTACACTCGGTGTGCCCGGAGGATTAAAGGTTTGGCTAGATTAAAATATTTACCCTCAAACACGCCTTTGCTGTTCGTCTCGTTGCAGGTGACTATTGGCCTGCACAGATCGTTCGAAATAACTATACAGGAACACAACCGCGGGAGCGTCAATTCGGTTTTTTGATATTGGACACCCGTAAATGGGTACTCGTTGTTTTTTTTGTCACTACTCACTTTGTCTGTTTTAAAAAATAAATACTCGGACGAGACCAGGCTTGGGCAGAATCTTAAATACCGAACTTATGTACAATTGTATAATATCTTGTATCACGATACATTAATTTTAGTCAATGTTTTGAGTATTTCATAAAAAAATGTTATCAAAAGATATTGGATACTTTGAAAAATTAATCTTTTATGATAATTTTCATTCGCCTACAGTCGCATTTACAAAAAGTAACACTCGGCGGAAATTCGTAAGTAGGGTTACTAAGACATGTGTCGAGGAGGGAATTATGTACATGGATAATAGTTATTAATTTGCTGTAGAATATTATTATTAATATTAAGTTATTAACTTTTGTAGTCTATATTAATTATACTTTACTCATATATATATATATATATATACATAATGTGTATAAATATAATTTTTTAAAAACTCGTGACTAATTTTATTCAAATGTATCCAGTTTCAAGTATCCAAATACTCAAAATGTATAATATTATAACATAATATTTTTATTAATTTATTCGAAATAAAAATATCATTAACAAGAAATCGATTTGGCAAATTTTTTAAAAACAAACATTTTACATAGAATTCATTTTAAAAATATTTAAATGTTATATTTTTTCTTCTCTTGAGTTATCTGAAAATAATATACTGACTAGTATGAAAAAAAACTATACTAGTCATTATAGTTTTTGGTTTTTCGAAGAAATAACTGCAATCTACATGCATATTCAATTCATTTTTAGATCATAACAACTTGAGGTGTTGTCGTCACAATTAAATATAAATGTTATACTCAAAGTGTTTCCACTGTTCAAAACATATTATGTTATCGAATTATATATTTTATTTGGGTGTTTATCTAATGATAATCATTTCATAAGTCTGAATAAAATATTTGATTTTTTTTTACATTAGACACTTGTTTTTGATTAATCGAATAATAAATTACATAAAAAGCTCCATTATACCATTTAAATATTATAAGCATAAGAAAACCTTTTTAATTTGTATGAATGTACAAAAGATTATGATACAAAAATCAATTAACAGACGATTACAATGTCAGTAAAAACAAACAATTAAAATATGATAAACATTATATAACCACAATAGAAACGGTTAAAACGAGATAATTGAAGTTTGCTATTGACCTGTAATCGATAATAATTATTAGGACGAAACAGATAAAAAAAAAAATTCATTAATACATACTTACATTCATTCCAGTAAGACGTGAACTATTATATATTTAAAACAACCATTTTTGTACGAAACTTTTGTCTTCGACTTCCGGTCAAGAACATTTTAACAAACTGTTAAATGTAAACTTTGTAGACATAATTTTTGATCGAATTCAAATTGTAACCGAAATTAAAAATTGATTATAACTATAAGTGATAATAACCAAAACTGTGTTATTTTTCGACTTTTTAATGTATCCATTAATGACGTATAAGAACCCATCGTCTATATTACCCAATTATATGTGATAAAATATGACATGATTGATATGCAACGTTTTTTAGTTTTTGAATATTATCAACCTATTAAACTTTTCTCGATAAGATTATTATCGTGCGAAAAATCGCATAGTATCATAACCATAAACAAAGTTTTATCTTGAACATTCGCGAGTTGTGTCGCATTATCATCAAAGTTTCTTTGCAAATATTCAGAGACGAGAAAAACATTACACAAATTAAATTAATAATAGTTTTTTATTCTTTATTTAATAATATTTGAAAAAATTAAAATAATTCAAAGACTATAAAATTATAAATAATATTCATGAGTCAGCTGCCATGCGAATCTGAGAATTTAGTTGACCAGTGTCACAATTCATAAGAACCTAACGTAATTTCCTGCGCACCTTATATATCTGTGTATATATTATAATAGTATTATTGTTGGTGAATTTTTTAAAAAAATAATTTGATACATTTATCATAGTCTTCCTTTGAAATCGAGTGTGAGTGTTGAACAATTTAATTTAGGATTTGGTCTATATAATAATCGCACATGACTGCAAATTGTGAACATACACGGGAGTTATAATAATAGACTACCTACCGATAATAAATAAAACGAATAAGTAGAATTATTGTGATTCGAATGGATTTACATAGGTGTTTAGTTGTTATTCCTCACTGATAACGAGTGATTTTATTCGACGAATTATTATTTTGTCATAGACCTGCACGGTACGAAATTATCAACATTTTAGGCTCTAAAATATGATTATTAATTCTAGTATTGATAAAAATATATTGTGATTCAATCGTTATAATGTACGAGCGAGTCAAATTCTGTTATGCGCCTGTTGGACTTTCAATACGTGTAAAACGTCCAATATAATAATATCATCGACAAGCGTCTGCACACAACTCACATAACATTATAATAACTATATTATTGTATTGGGGAAAGATCAACGAACCCGATATTGTCGGATAAGCACCGTTAATTAAGCACATTTCACGAATAATAATCGAATAATATTGTATTATCTTCGTTGATTACCGAGCTCCGTTGTACGGCCCATCGCACACGGCTATACTGTATACATAATACAGTACAGAGTGATTCGCCGAGCACGATTCCCCAAGTCACTGTTCGACTATTATGTATTTATTTAAATTCCGAATTTTGAAAGTTTACCTCTGAGTATCAGCATACACTTAACGAGAATAGATTGTCATATATAAACGTATGTATATAATATCATCAATAATATAATATACAGACTATAATTTTAATTTTAATTCTAATTCTAATGCTTGGATTTTTATCGTATGTTTAACAATTACATAATATACCTAGTCTGTATCGTGACGATACTGCGGTCTGGGAACTTTTTTTTTCCAACGAAAACCACGAATCTTACAAGTATAGAGAGGGCCGGGGACTTGGATACGACCACAAAGGATACGACGGAGGGTGAGAATGTTTGGTGCCGGATCGTCCTGTATATTAAAATAATAATAATATATTGTACGTTTCTGTCGTAAAACAAATGCCTTGGAATACCGATCGGGTCAGAGGCCACGTGCGTGGTACCCAAATGGCACGTATCAAACTTTACACTCGTCCGCTGCAAAATAATATATTATATAATATTCAATAATTAAAATGCACTCTTTGTCGAACGGTCGCCACAGCAGCACATTGTTGAATTGAACGTTTCGTCGGAAACGAGTTGCAGGTCGATGCAGTCACGACGACGTCTGTCGGTCGACGATCGCTCTTCGCTGCCGCGATCATTATTATAGTTCACATCTTACAACGATAAGGTATACACTTGTCAACGATCGGTTTAGGTCCTTATTTTCCGCTCGCAAAATCACATAATATATTATTACAAAAAATGAATAAAATATATTATAATGTCAATAATTATTCTGTCGTACACGCTCTAGCTCGTCGTCGCGTCGTCGTCGTCGTCGGATCGCATTATCATTGTTGCACATAATATACAACTGCGACGTTCCGATATCATAATATATTTTATTATTTAATCGGTTCGGACGCGAGTATAGACTACCGCTGACCCGCAAACAGTCTCGGATTTTCGATGCCACTGCGTAGTACTACCATAGTAGTTATATACCAATACCGCGGTCGTTGTGCGGGTCGCGGGTGCATTCACGGATGATAGCTCTCAGTTTTTGCGACGGGCAACGATACCGAAACTATACGTATTACATATTATGACAAACCGCGGCGAGCCGAAATCGATGTTTGTTTTGACGAAAACTTTTGCATACGATTGTCGAACGTTCGGTCGAATCGAATGACAATTTATTATAATGATTTCGTGTCACGCTATTTCGAACAAGTGTATAATTGTTATATAATACCAGCTACGCAGTCGGTATCGGAGAAAACCGCCGTGAATGTCAAGTGGAACTTTGTCTTTGGCGCGCATTAAGACTTAATTGTTTGTTTTGCGAGTTTTTTTTTTTTGTCGTTTGATTACTGCGACCATCATACATATATCAGAGACATACCGCGCTTAACGAAACGTACATAAATATATTGTTATAATACGGTGTACAATTCAGGTACTTGACGTAATGTAGATCGGAGGTGGTCAGAGTTTTGTATATATCGTGTGTCGAAAACACACACACACGTCATCTCGAAATACATTTTCGAAACGATAAAATACCTAAATACTGTTGAAGTCTCGTGGACGACTTAAGAACGTCTAAAAAAACCCGCCGACGCGACGCCGTTGTTTCAGATTAAATGTTTGAAAAAAAAAACTATAATAATCCGTCTTAGGTAACGACACAGTATAATAATTATGTTATACAGTGTCTTATAATATTATTAATATCGAAAGTTCTGCAGTCGCTCGGCTATACTATATAGTTCAAGATGTTGTGATGCGAATATTTAAATGCAATTTTTTTTAATCTGCTCGATAACTGCCATGGCCTGTGTGGTATGATATCGAAACATGACATATTATAAAACCCTTTAAAAAAAATGTTTTAAAATATTCGCAATTCAACAGTTTGCCATGGCAAACGAGAATATTCGTACAGCGAGCGCAGTCCAAGAATTCCGTGTACATAGTACACACGAGTAGGTACAAAACTACAAACTTGTACGATGATAATAATAATAATAACTATTATGATTTTATATTATTAAGCATAAACTGTAATGAATAATAATAATTATAATAGTAGTATATGTATGGTATGTACTCGAGATCGACCTTTTGAGCTGTGATAAAAAAAAAAAAGATATTATAAAATTAGTCATTTCCGACAAATGCCCATGACCGCATATTTTCTCCCGAATCGCAATGTTTAAACGGCGTTCAAATATTATGTTATATAGCGTAGATAAGGCGTTTGTTAATATTTATACTGCGATTTAACGCATTACCGCCAGCTTTACTTTTATTGTGTTGTGCACGTTAATGCTAGAAACGCAATAATAATTGTAAAAATGTAATCGTCGACATCACTTGAGGACAACAATAAACAAAACATGTTACAAAGCATAATAATAATATTATACCGCAACGACGTACAGTAAAGCCTCAAAAAATCAAATCGTCGTCGTGGTCATATTATAACAGGACGACAACAAAATAATAATTCTACATTATCATCATCATAATATACGACGGTCATACATGTATAAATATACCACGGTATCAAAGCTAACCACTCGGCGGGCACTGAGTATATTATATTATTGGCACCGTCGTCGTACATATTCGACGCGACGTAAAGTGCAACAACATAATAATTTTATACTAATAATATTATATGGTTTTATAATATATTATTTTAACCGCCGAACGTTTATTGTACTGCTGCGTTACCGCAAAATATGAGTCTTCGGAAAAAGTTTTTACGGCGGTCTTTCGGCGGTCATAAATAATATTATTTTTTGTTAAAAATACAATATGATATAGAGGTGGGTACAATAATAATATTATGTATAGGTAGGTTTTATTATTACCTAAATGCGAGAGAAAAAAACCTAAAACAATATAATTTTTTAATATATGAAACTCAGAACCGAAGTTTGCCGAGTATAATACCTACGTAGTACGATAATATAGTATGTATAATAGCAATACCATTTCGTCGAAAGTTTCTCAATTAGTTTTAGGCGGCAAGCGCAGTGTTCAAAAAGAACAAAAAAAACAAAATTATTGACCTATATACAGGGTGATTTGCCGAGCACTTAGGTTTCGCGCACTTTGATCACAGAGTTCTAATTTTTGGAATAATTCGTCCAATGACCGTGTCTTAAAATACCGAGACGGAAATTATAATTTAGCTGGTGATTTTTCCAAAAGTTTAGCGATGTATATCGAAATCGAAATTTGAACGAATACAGTTTCTCTGCAGTCGTTGTTGCTTAAGCGGATTCTTCAATATAAATACATGTATATATTGTAAACCGGTCGCCAACCAACGATTGACTTAAAAAGAAACTATTTAAAATTGGCAAAACAATACCATCATTTATAACAATATGACGTATCTGTGTCTTAATTTATTTTCTGTACCACCACTTGCAGCAGGTTTTTCGGGTACTGCGGTTTGAGAACCTGTCTGGTCTAAATGTTTAAAAATCAGCAATTATTGCTAAAATCTACATTGTATTCGATTAGAAAATCAACGGGACGATTAAATGTTAGTAAAAATGTTTTTGTAAAATGTTACAGATCGGACATGGCCACATAATACCATTATAATATTGAAAAAAAAACATTCATATAATATTATGTAGATCGGCACACAATATACGTTCTTGTCGATGAGTTTCAGGACGATTTGAATTCACGGTCAACACGACTGCTAATATACAGACGAACTCTGTGAGCATAATATACAATAATAATATTATTATACGATATTAATTCATCGTCGTGACATTCATTCAAATGCATCGCAAACGGAAAATAAAACCAATCATTTGTGCGGTTTCCGAAGTCCCTCGAAAATCAATAGTTCGCAGATATATCTTTGCGAACGAGTGGACGGACGGGAAAGGTCGCGCGTGTATGTGCGTGGGCGGAAATCGCTTTAAAAATAATGCGCCAAAGACAAAACGACCGGGAAAGTCGTCGAACGGCATAAGATTCAGATCGTTTCGCCGTCGGTAAGACAACGTCGCAGTGCACCCCGTGATTGTTATAAATTGAAATATAATATATTAATAATTTTAATAATTTTTTAATAATATAATATTATACTGAAATATACGTATATTGTCTTGAAAAGTTTGGTTGTTTTTTATTTTTACGCGGCGGTGACCAAAACTGGAGAGTGAAAGATAGGTATCGGAAAATAACGTTACGAGAAAATACAGCGCAGGTCGCTTTCTGCACGTGAGGTTTTTTTTGATCTCGAAAGCAATAATATAATATTACTATAATAACTATTGAAACTCGAGTTTGACGTCATACTACGCGACGCCCGTGAAAATGCAAAAGCCACGGCGGCGGCGTGCCCGAAATGCCTATACAAAACGCCGTGTGATCTTGTATTTTGTTCTATTGGAATTTGAAAACAATTTTTGTATTAGAGTAACAGGCTCGTTTTTAGACGGATGTGCGCTTAATATTATAACGCTTTAATAGTGAGTAAACAAAAATAATGATCTGTAACATTTATACGATAGAAAAGTCTGTTAAAAACTGCAACACACGCTATCAACTACAGAGATTAACGAATTTAGACAGAAAATAAAGTTGTATTTAATATTAATTGTGTACAGTTTTTGTTTAACCAACATTCTCCGGAATCATTTACATAAGCAATAAGCACTACAGACAATTGGAGATTATTCACACCACCTGCAGAAGTCAGAAGCGGTCAACTTTTATTAATTATTCTATTACATTATTATTACTTTAATTAGTATTATTTATAAAAACGAAAACTATACATACATCAATGCAATTCCACGTGTTTCTAGTTGCTACTGGCTAATTAAATTTAAAAGAATAATTGTATACTACGATTCGCTTGACTTTGAGCACTGTTAATAATGGACATCAAAATATTCAGAGGACAGTTGTTCTTTGGAATAATTTGTACCTAATAACTGCCTATCAAATAAAAAATTAACTGACGTTGAAGTGCTTACATTTTTTATTTTAACATTTAGTATAGTTTGATAAAATTAAAAGTTTTACACTCATTTGATGATTGATATTTGAAAAAAAGTGTTATATATATTATCATAATGTATATTAAATGAAAATAAACATATTGTGTAAGATTTGTATTTTTTTAAATTATAAAATACTGATAAAGACCACAAAGAAACTTTGTCACGTCGTTATTTAAAAAATAGAAAAACGCAATAGAGAAATGAATCTTATGATAATAAAAATTGTCATTATCAAAAGTTATTTAATGAATGAGCTATGTAATTAAATTATTTCTTATGTATAGTTATAAAAGATCTGCTACAATTAATAGTATTTTAAGGACGAACATATTTTTAACCTAACCAAATTTATATGAAAGTATTTTGGTGATTTTTCAGTGTGTGCCAAAAGTCAATAATGAACATTAGTCTAAAAGTGTTAGGTTCTAATGAGAAAAAGTTATAGTCTGTATGAATAAATGAGTTTTTTTAACTTAAACTCAAAATAATAATATAAAAGATGATATCACCTGACTAAACTGTCAAATTTGGCTTTTACAAACTTCGATAAATAACCAAGTAAACAAAGTTTTAAGACAATCTATTTTTAATATTTAAAAACTGTTTATTTTATAATAAGTAAGACGCGTATAACACTTAGTTTATTGAAATTGTATTTTTTCGTTCAAACATTTTTTCAATTGAAAAAAACAAATATTTACTTCGATCAAGACATGGTTATTTTGTTTTGGAACCAAAATAAGTTTTAAAAATTAAAATCGGTCTAACTTAAGTCATACAGTTATGTCAGGTGTTTAAGTATTAGGTTTAATTACCACATTTTTTCTTGGCATCATTTTTATCTAAAAAATTACACAACGCTAAATGATAAATAATTAAGATAATTAGAAGATAATTATCTTAAAAGATTTTCATTAAAAAATATTTACATCAAATATATTACAAAATCATCGTATTTGACAAGTATTGTTGAGGTTTTTATCATCCAAAGAAGGCAAAAAATATCTATATGAACCGTATTTTATTGTTCTCAAATTGTACGCGTTTTGTTAAATTAATCAAATAGGTAAAATTTAACTGACAAAAAAAATTGAGTCAAAAAAACAACACTGTGTAATAGGTGTGAGTGAATAATCCAGTGAACGGACGAAGCAATTATCCGAGCAAATTTAATTGCATTTTTTCCAACGACGTTGGTTTCCGATATTATAAAAGTGGAAAAAAATGTATTTCTTTTCTATCCCGCAACACGTCTCAATATTTTAAACAGCTGTATAATTGAATTTTAGCTTTATTCAAAGTCGTGCCCGAAGTCTTAACGGTGTTTCTGATAATAATTTTTATACGATGCATTTTGTTGGCTACATATTATTCAGACTTGATTAAAACGATATTTGAACCCATTAAAATCGAACAATTAAATGTTGTCGAGGTCAACCGAGTACCTACATAGTAATAAAATAAACATTATTATGACTATGTGCGTATTATACAACTATTAAAAATGATAATTATAATTAAACTTTCACGTTCACAATGCTAATTTACATTTGCCAACTGTAGTTACCTATAGGTACAATTATTATGTTTGAGAATATATTAATTATTTATATTATTTATATTTTTACTCACTTTTACAACTAATCCACTTCGTATTTTTCACATTGAAATTCGTTTTCCAGCAATATAATAATCGTCGATAAGCGTTTAATTATTTATGGGCAAACACATTGTGAAAACCATATTACCTTAGAAAAAAGAAATATTTAAGTACATACTACCTGTATGTATTTAAATATTTTTTTTTTCTTATATAAAACGAGTGAAAACAGTTTAACTGCTAACGGTTACCGCGTTACGCCACCATAAAAATAATTATAAATTCATGTAGATAGTACTAAAACAAATTTTAATTTTCGGTTGACATACTTATATTATTAAATTATGTAGCTATTAAATTTTTTGTTACTCAATTTATTAGACTGAATCTAATAAATGTAATGAAATCGTAATGATAAAATGATAAAAATATTATAAACATTGCTGTCGGAAGGGCAGAAACGGTAAAACAATAAAATAAAAAAATATAATATTGTTTGTAGATCGAGTTTTTCGATAATTATTACGGCATAGTTCAATGACAATTATTAAAATAAAACATTTTAATTTTAAAATTTGATAGGAATATCCGATAAATAAGTATGTAGAGCGCTGTGTAGAAACCACAGATAGTATTGGTCGAGTGCTTATAGTTCTAACGTTGTCCGACAGAATTCGGTGCCAGTTTAATACTGAAAAATCACATAATAATATATTATTATAAATTATAATAAGTCTTCTGCATGCAATGTAATTCTAGAAAAAGTGTGCGAATAAATTACGAAAGAACATATTTTTCGTCGTCAAGATAATACAATAGTGACGAATAAACAGGTGGTGAAAAACTATTAGCAGAAACCCAACTGTATGGTGTTAACCACTTGAGATTCAGTTCTTCGATACAATCACTTGAATCACTTAGCCATATTAAACAATAATAATTATCATACATTTCAAAATTATTTCTTGTTGGAAGTCACCATATATTGTCGTATACGCCGATGACAGACGTACACAAATAACTAATAATTAACAAATTAAGCACTTTTATTAAACTCTTTACGTCCAGTGGCGATCGAGTCCCACGATCACCACCTGGCTCTAACACTGGTGGTCAGTGGTAGTCGAGTCACACGACCACCGCCAACTGACCATCCTTCTGTTTTTACATCTTTCTTAAATATAGAAGCACTAACAATAATATTGATATTAAATTTAACCTAGTTACATTATACTTACTGACTATACTTAAAATTATACTAATTGTTAATTGTTATTGTACTACACATATATAATCATATTACATATATTTTACCTATTGCAAATGATTGTTTAGTGTTTACTTAACCTAGTTAATATAGTTATAATATTTTTTATATATTATGCGTATATGCATGATACAACACACCCTTATGTAACATAAAATATGACCTCATATTTTTAAATAATTATTTCCGTTGAGAACAAAATTTAAATTATATGAGTTTTGTATATAAAATAAAATAGTATAGTTGATGGTGTTGTGTTATTATCAAAAATACTTTTTTTTTATTGGTCTTCTTCCAAAGAAGTGGTGGTTGAATATAAATTTAGTAGTTTTCATTCTAGTTCTTAGATTGGTCGAACATTTTTGTGTATTGGTGTTTCGGCAATGGGGATGAAAAATGATGTTTTGTTTGAATCCTTTGAACTATTATTTCGTCACACGCATTTAATCATATTACAATTATCAATGCCAAGGTTAAGTAAAAAAAAACAATATGTAAAACTATGCAATTCTACAAATAATTGATAAATAAAACTATAAAACCTAAGTCAACCATAAGGTAAATGGTAAATATATGATAACATGATTACAAATGAACAAAAAAAACAACAATTTTTTTGAATAGAAGTGAAATTTTACAGTATTCTTGTATACAAATAATAAGATGTTGTTAATGATGTAAAATAAAGGTGTTTTTTCAAAAGTTATATAATATAATACTTATAAATGTGTAATCACAATTCACAGCAATTTGCTTACATACCTACCAACAATTTAACAATCGATTTGAACTGATAATTTCATATTGAAAAGAGAAATATGCTACAACTACAAAAGCATAATAATAACAATTTTTGTTAGGTTTTAAAATTTAAAATTTAACATGATGAAATTATTATAAACCTCAAAAATGTAAACAATGAACACAAAAAAAAAACAATGTGGCATTATAAAAAAATTTAATAATATGCAGTTTTAATTATTAGGTCAATAAAAGTATTATTGAACTATAATTTCACAATATTGATAGGTACGTATGTAACTAATTATGATATAGGTATGTTTAAAAGTTCCACTAGATAAAATATTTCGGTATATTTATGTAAATATTTGCTAAACACAATTATACATTTTTTTTAAAAACTAATAATTTTTATAGACAGAAAGGGGAAAACATAGATAATAAATTATTAAACTAAATATAAAAAGTATAATATTATACATTAAATATATCAATATAAGATATTATTTTTATTAACATTTTTTTTTTTTTATTAATCATTTGTTTAAGAAAAATGTTTGGCAATATTTGTTAAAATGAATATAGTACGATATTATTAAAATGCAATACAATATTATTTATATTAACAAATGGCCTCAAGTTTTTTTTTTTTTTTTTTAAAGGTTTGTACACATTATTAATAATATTATACATAGATTGTTACTAATTGAACGACTAAGCTACAAAACTAACTTTTGCAACTCCAGATTTACACTTTATATTTTACATAAGGAATATATTATTATTTATTATTAATCAAGTATATGGTATTTTCTCCATATTTTAATGTCTTTAAGAAATTCTATAAGTAATGAAGATATACTACTTTATTGTTCACTTAAAGATCGGTCTATGTGTATTTATTAATTTTAATCATTATTTGTCTTCATTGTATATTATACGTGTACTAAACGTGTAGGTTCCTTAATGACTTAATCTATATTATTTTAATAATATGTAATTGTTTTGTACCTATAGGTAGGTACTAGGTAGTTAATATGTAATTTGAAAATTTTGTAGTATTAAATATTTCAGTTCAAAAAAAACGAAAAATAAGAATTTATAAAAATAAAATAATAAATAAAAAAATAAATAAATACTAAATACGGACATTTAAAGTTAATAGACATCCACACATGTGTACATTTATGTTGTACTTCGCCATAACGTAGGTACCTAATCTCAAAATACTCAATAATGCAACATATCCATTGAAGTACCTATTTACTAAAATATTGAATGCACACGCCTGCACACACATGCTAAGTCAAAATTCGCGCGTATTCACATTATTTATACATCGGTACATATATGTACGATGTACCTAAATCCAAAATATAATACATAGGCACACAAATAAAATCAAAATATAGGTATATACCTACATACACACACGGACGTTGGACACACGACACGCCAAGTCAAAATTTCGCTTAAATATAAAACACATGTCAAGTCAAAATATCGTAATCAAGCGCATTTACTCCAATAAACTCATAATATCGTATTCATATACTTACTAGTCAATACCCACGTAAAGGTGAATCCAAAATATCACCGATTCATGGAAACGCACCTAAATGTTTGGCTCAAAGACCTTTGAATCGTGTATGTAACACACACACACACACACTCACACAAAAGTCGTAAAGTAACGAGCCACTAGTTGGGCGCCACTTTGTCGTATACGCCGATGACAGACGTACACAAATAACTAATAATTAACAAATTAAGCACTTTTATTAAACTCTTTACGTCCAGTGGCGATCGAGTCCCACGATCACCACCTGGCTCTAACACTGGTGGTCAGTGGTAGTCGAGTCACACGACCACCGCCAACTGACCATCCTTCTGTTTTTACATCTTTCTTAAATATAGAAGCACTAACAATAATATTGATATTAAATTTAACCTAGTTACATTATACTTACTGACTATACTTAAAATTATACTAATTGTTAATTGTTATTGTACTACACATATATAATCATATTACATATATTTTACCTATTGCAAATGATTGTTTAGTGTTTACTTAACCTAGTTAATATAGTTATAATATTTTTTATATATTATGCGTATATGCATGATACAACAATATGTAGATGATAAAAAAATGAATAAGCCACCATGAGTAGTGACTATGTTTAATGTACATTTGAGGCCGCGGTCACAGGTGGGTAGTTTAAGGAGAGGCAATAATTGAGGCCTTCTTATCACATATAATATTATCACGTAATGAAAACCTGGCCCCACAGATATATATAAGTATTACATTAAATATATATATTTTATATCTGTGCCTGGCCTCAAATCCTTATAACTCGGACCGCTGATGGTGACAAACGGCCTATCCTATGGAAGTCACTCGGTTCACGTATTATCAAGGGAGAGTGCAAGCGAAATAGGATTAAATCTGGACGGCGGAGGTTGCCTTAACGGCTTAACCGCGGTTTAATGCCTGCCACTTTGACTGCGGTATATCAGGGTAATTCAGCTACACATTGTATTCGGTATGACCGCGAAACCACGAGAGGGTAACCTTGATATTTTCTGCCGTCGGTCATTGTAAGCGTTTGGAAAACGCAGCTGTCGTCACTGATGGTCTTTTCACCCGTTGATTCTTGATCAAACAGTGTCCGGTTGGAGTGCATTGAAATTTCTTCCAACGAGATTATTTAACGTGCCTTGCATATCTGTGAACCTCGTCGTTTCCAGTCCGACTAAACGCCTAGTCCGGAGGGTTGATATTTAAGATTCAAAGGGCCCGACAAGGAAAGACACATTATAATATTATCATGATTGTATGATGAGTTGACCATGATATTCGTAGGTCCCCGCCCATCACATAACTAAAACCAATTAAAACATGAGTTAATATTTGAAAAAAGCCATCGATTTTCCAACGATAGTATAGTGTATTCGACGCGTTGACCGTCAACGGTCGATATAATAATACGGAAGTACCTATAAATTATACCTGCGAAATAGTCCACCCAATATATATATTATTATAATATGCAAATATGCAAAGAGCAAGTATAGAGGTACTTTTCATCTACATGATATATGTAGATATAGTGAATTTTGTGATTTTGTCTTCGTGCAGAGTTCAGCTTAAACAAATGTGTATAATAAGGGGCGTATACGCAAGGGGGGGTGTGCGGGAGTAAGATCATTCCATGGTGGTAGTTTTTTTCCTAAGAAATTTTATATGAAATAATGTTTTTAAAAAACACAGAATCGTTGTTCATACTCATCAAACAAATTCTATTAATTCGTTATAATATACAAAGCGTATTTTACATATTATTATAATATATATATAGCGATAATAATATACAATAAAATGTTTATGTAGTACGACTATATTATAGTACGCGACTATAATGCTCTAAATTCGGATAATAGTATAAAACGTTATGGTAATACCCGATGGTTGGTATTCTGACAGCTAATATCAATAATAATAATAATAATACTTAATTACCGCCACGATAGTTTAAACATTAAAAAATACTGACATCGTGAGGACGATATTAAAACCGTCGCTGTAGCAACTTCATATTATTATTCATTTTTATCATAGTGTATAGGTGGTTGTTGTATTTTAAACTCAGACAATCCTTAGGTCATTTATATAACTATACATACATAATAATATTATATAACTGCACAAACATAATCATAAATTTACCTTTGAGACTTGAGTTTGGGAAACTTGAATCTGACATAGAATTATTGGGCGTGGAACGTTTCCGATTCGCTATTGTCAATAGAATGACCGTTTTAAAGACCGTAAGCACATAATTATTGTTAGGTATAAAAAATAATAGATAAAATAAAAACAAAATGTGATTGGATAAGTTTGTTCAGATTCGTTAATTGGTCATTATTGGTACATTCACTACAAATAAATTGCTTCAGAACAAAAAATATTAAAATAATACGTAGGTAACTATCTAATAATAAAAGATAATTATTAGCTTAATGATTGACTAGATTTGGCAATTGGACATTTACAAAAAATAAATACACCATATTTTTAGTTTAAAATTTAAATAATAAATATCATGAAATCTGAGATAAACTTGCATTATGTTATTGATGTATCATACGCGTTCGTGTCATAATTTTAAAAATAATACTCATTGCTGTTAAATTGTTAAGACAAATAGTACGCCAACGATCAACCAATTTTTTTATCTGGAAGATTTATGATACGCAAATGACCAACTCAGGAATTATTTTCTATACACTACCTCTAGACATTTTGTTTTAAATACCCAAGTGCCAACAAATGCCTAGTTAATGTACATCGTTTCCTACGTACGACGACGTAGAGATTACGTTATAATATGTTATTAGTACTTGGTAGACGGGTTATATAAGGTAACTGATTTAATATTTCAAAATAAACATACATCGATAGGAAAAATACAGTGTAGATATTATGATAAGACAATAATGTTATAGTTTTTATTGTAATTATTGAAATCAGTTCCAGTAACAACAAACATGACTCGTATAATCAAACTATATATATTTTAGCCTATAGGTAGGTAACTAAACACAAAAATGTACAGGCAACTAATATAAACAAATACAATTTTTCCATATTACTGACACTGATATTATACCATTTCGGCATTTCCCGGTATTTATTGATTTTCTTTTTTTTTATGGATTTCAACAAGCCACCGGTAACACGGCGTTGTGAATATGCAATTTAGGTACACCATTATCCTGAGTTCACTTATTCATGGATATGGTTGTTGTCTACATCGGATTCCCATAATACAAAGTATTAAAGTAAATTTCTGAGTTAGAAGAATAAAAATGAAATTGGTAAAAATACTAATGAAATACCAATACCAATTAAATTTATCATTAGAAATAGCTGTAAAATAACATAGTGTCAGTAAATGTAACATAATTCAAAATATTCATTTAAAAATTATTAAATATAATATATATATAACAATTTAAAAATTAATAAAAAAAATTCCATTTGAGTTAAAATGATTTAAAAAAAAAATCAATAGAATAAAATTATTTTTTCCTTTTATTACAACTGTTAATCTTAACATATTATGTTCGTGAATTTTTACTAGGCGAATAGAAACTTATTCGGTGAATAACATATTGCATGCACTTTGTTTGGAATTGAGGGGGGGTTTTTTTTTAAACTTAAATTTCACAAACATCCACTTACCGGCTATTTCTGTACCGGTTATGCGTGCGTATAATTGTTCTTTTTTAAAAGCGTTTATAACGAACGACACCGAATATACAAAATGTAGACCGATCGATAGGCGTCCGTAAAAAAAGAGCGGGCCATCGCGCAAAAAAAATCGAAACACATTAATTATATTGGCCCCGGTAAACGAACGAAACGCGAACGGGCGAGGGAGTGAAAACACGTCTCGTTGCAGAGCATCGGAGAACGAAAAAAAGTTCCGAACGTTTTTTATTCCACTCGCGAAATTAACGTCACACGATAAAACCACGTTTTTTTCGTCGAAATTAAAATTCGGATTTAATTCGTAGCGTTTAATAATAATTACTCACCTGCAGTGTAACGCATATACGCGTCTTCGGAGACATATTGACGGCAAAACGATATGCGTAGGGGTAGAGCGTCTGCGCACGTTCTCGCTAAAAAAAAAAATTTAAAAAACCGGTCGGGTCCCGCGGGATAAAAAAACGCACCTGAGCACCTGAGTTTAAAATGCAAATTAATAGAGAAAAAACACATTTAATACTACTATAATAGTATAATAGCCGCGTATCGAATATGCGTTCGATAACGTTACTTGTGGCGAAAATAATTAAGTTTATATAGATAAATCTTCCATTACGGCCACCTCTTCGACTGTAGGTAGGTTAGGTCCACACGTCCACACGCGTGTCGATCCAAAACCGGAAATAAATCGTTAAAAAGTAACGAGTATCCGGGCGAAATAAAAAATATATTATTATTATTACGACGAGAGTTGTAAACCAATGTTCGACTTTTTTTCTTTTTTTTTTATGGATTCGAATTAAGAATATGTAAACAACACTCGAACGTCGTATTACATCGACAAGAGAGTCTATTATAATTGAATGTGTCCGATTTAGTACTTTTTTTTCGGTTGACTGGAAAATTACATTTCGTTACACGTTTACATGTAACAGAAACAATTCCCTTGAAAGGGAAAAAATACTTTCAAACGGCGAGGGTAAAAGCAAAACAACATAAAAAAAAATAAACGAATATTATTGAATGTGCAATTGAAATTCTTTTAATGTTATTGACATTTTTTGCCCGCCTGTTCTCTTGTCAGGTATCGAAATACCTTGCCGGAAAATACTCTTAAAACTCGATCGTGGGTACATGACGTATCATTAACAATAGATTAATGTGACGATTACAGCAAACCCGTTTTAATAAGTAATCAAACACTACCAAAGAATTCGTTGAAAAAAGTTTTTTAAATTTTAAAAACACATATTACACACAAACTGTTTAGTGGTACGAGATAATGTCAGCACAACATTTTGTTATATCAGCTGTCTGTCGTTCACTCGTTAGAACAAAATCGTTCTTGAAATTTATTATTCGGTGTCGTACTCATTTATCAATTTAGACAAGCAGAGTGTCTTGAAAATAACTGACGAAGTGATAATCCCTCCTCGTATAGACGGTTTTCGGTGTGTAAGTCAATAAAACAAATATAAAATATGTTAATAAACTGTCAATTTTCATCGGTTATAATTCTTAAAAATTGTAATTACTAAAGTGCATATTATAATACTTGATCCTGTTTACTATGGGTTCGACAACGGACAGAGATAATACTAATAAGCTACGCTCATATCCTCTTAAGATCCAAATTATTTTATGTTTTGCCAATTACATTTAAAGCAATAGTAACAATATTATTATCATTACATATTATTGTTTTGTTCAAGCAAGTATGTGGACAAACATAAATTACATGTAAAATACCAATTGTTTAGTATTTTATTATAAGAAAATAAATAAATATTAACAAACGTTAAAATATTGAAAAACAAAAATTTAATGACTTTTAAATTTTAACTAACAATTTTATTATTTTCATTTATTACCATATTAAAAAAAAATATATATAAATTATTATATTCATTAAAACAAATTAAATTCTATTATGAACAAAAAAAAAAAACTGTGACAAAAAATAACATCTAGCTAAACTAAATAGGTACTTTTATAATGGTATAAAATACAAATAAAACTATCTCCAAAAAACCGAAAAAAAACAAGCTATATAAATAAAATTAGTAATATGATTGCACGTAAATTTCATTTGATTAGTCAAAACTCTTTCGTCTTTCTATAATCACGATATTTAAAATTGAAATAAACATCACATTACATAAATTAGTAAATTAACAAAAAAAAAAAAACAGGAACAATATCAATAAATTGTGTATCAATAAAAAAAAACCGATTGTGAAATGCACAGTATCATTTTTTAGTTTTTAAAACAATATTATAATCATAATAATTGTTGTCATAAACGCCAAGTTATTGTTGTACACACTATCAATGTGTTGTTGAATATTTTTATTTTATTTAATAAAATTTAATTATTATTATTTTTTTGATTAACTAGTTAACCTATCATTAAGTACGTACATGACGATTCGTTTCTAAATAACGCTTTAAATATAATTATGGGAAACCACATAAAGTTGTCTAAAAAAAAAACCGAATCATTAGGAAAAATTTATCTAAGTTGTCGTTAGGAACATTGGGCATCGATTCAGAGGTAGGAAGGTCCGGCGATCTCTTGATTGGGCGCAGTATGGTCCATAGTCAATTTGCTTTGTATATCATCCTTGAGCCTGAACAGAACGTGTCTAATGTCAGAATTTCCAGACGGTACGAGTCTCACAGCTTCTTGGATGTCCGATAACGCATCATCATATCTCCTACAAAAAAAAAAAAAACTATGATAATTTCCCATTACACTATATATTACACTATTGTGGTTTCATACCTAAGGTCTTTCAGAGCTTTAGCCCTGGCGTAATACGCCTCGAATGATGATGGTTTCAGCTTCAGTACCTTTTCTGCAAACTCGACAGACTCGTGGACTTCCTACAATAACCATTTCGGCTTAAGGTCTTGATAATGCATGAGTGTTACAAAAACGATATACTTACGTTCAACTTTCTTTTACAACGTGAAGTGTTCAGATAGAAGTTAATCTGAAGTTGCTTGAACGTCGAGTCTAGTTCGTTTTCTGGTGGGAATTTGTTCAAAGCGTAAGTGTATCTGTATGCGGCCTCCTTTAATCTTCCTTTTCTGTACAATGTGTTTCCATCTTCCAACAGCTTGTTGAGCAAAACCAACCTACAAAACCATTTTTGTGGTCAATTAATGCATTTGTAAGCAAACATATGAGAAAAATCAATTAAATTATGCTTACATTATGTCTGGTTTTCCTGATGCCATATTCCATGTTGTAGGGCCGAGCTTAGCACCTCTTCTCAAAAAGTTTTGCACTACTGGTACATTTCTACAGCTGATTGCTCTGTCTAAAGGACGCATTCCATAAAGGTCGACGTGTTCAATCAACGCGCCTCTTTCTAATAAAAGCTAATAAGAAAAACCCAAAACATTATTTAATATTTTTACATAACCGACATAATCGACATATCTAACAACTATTTTATTCATATTTCCTACCTGTACTAAGGCCGGATTTCCGTTTAAAGTTGCCAAATCAAGAGCGGTTTTTCCTGATTTATCTGCATGATCAATGGGTGCTCCGCGATCTAGTAGATATTGGGCGATAGCTACTCGTCCTTTCAGACAAGCCCAACTCAACGAAGTCTGTCCTTGGCGATCTTCAGCACTCAAATCAGCACCTGCACACAATTAACATAATATAATATAATACACTACCAAGTTGGTCTAGTGCAAAATCTACTCTTATTATCGATATTTATTACTTGTATGACAAAGTAAAAGTAATCATTAAAAAATGATCAAGCTTTTAATAAAATTAAGTATATATAATATAAAGCACTAATTATATTCGATTAAAAACTGATAAAGAATAACATTCTATTGTAAACATAAGACATATCATACAAAAAAAAAAAAAGTCTTTTTTAAAACCATAACATTTGTAAGAATGGTAGTACGGCACAATCAGGCTATGTAGAAATTTAGAAATAAGTATTAATCATTTCTAGCTATAACTAAATTGACAATACTTGTGATGCATAATTTGAATAAAACTTTTGTTTCTTTTGTCATTATAACTTTTATAATATACAGCCCGAGCATGGAATTGCATACTTGATTTCGTTAGTTTACTATATCAGATTTTATTTACAATAGTTTTGAGACGACGGTACTAAGAATTCATTATACTAATCTTTTGAATCGTAAAATTCAAAAACTTCTGATGTAAAAAGTGTGAACACCCACAACACTAGCGTTCATTTAATAGTGTGCAGACATTTTTAATATATTAATTTGCAATTATAGAGTAACGAAATTAATTAATATTTTTTTTATTCAACCCGATCCAACCTGCTCTCATCTGTTGAGCTTATTCAATGATAACTGCCCTAATTACTCGTACAAATGTTACAGACAATAACGGACAAACGCTGAAGTCGAGTCCTTACCACTGTCGAGGAGAAGTTCGACGATACCAGAATGGTCCTCGGACGCGGCCATCATCAACGGCGTCCTTTGTTCGGAGTCGACGATATCCACGTGGGTGCTGCTGTGCAATAGTGTCTCGACCACTTCCCATTGGCCGTCACGAGCAGCCAGCGCCAAGGCGTTCATGCACTGCGAGGAGACATGCCAAAAAACGGTTAACGGTGTCAACGGGCGGTTACGGTCGAACGCGGTAATTACCTTCACATTGGCCGACGACACCTGGGCACCACGGTCGATCAACAGTACCACGGTAGACTTGTGACCACTGGACGATGCCAGTGTCAGAGCCGTCTCTCCCGACAGGCTGTCCTGCCCATCCACGGTGACCTCGGCCACGTCCAGCAGGTATTCGACGACGTCGTCCACCCCACGTCCGGCTGCCTGGACTAGGGCCTGCTGCGAGGCGTCTGCGTGGTCAACCTCCGTTCTTGGATCAGTCACGGTCCATTCGCAGCCCGATAGGAACGCCACCACGTTGAAACGTCCGTTTTTCGCGGCTTCCACCAGCGGACACCTGTTTTGAGGGAAGAAAGTCTCGGTCAGTGAAAGGGAAACGATTGGTATAGGGTTAAATATATTGTCTGATTGTACAAAATACGAAAACATTTTTTTTAGATCGTTTTTGATCAAGTCCGTCGGTTTTCAATTTTGGTTTTTGTTCGAGACATTATTTCTTAATCGTTATTGACAAGAGTGTGAATTTGATAAATTGTGGTGCTTTTTTAATTTCCCATTAGTTTGCAGAAGAAAAAAGGTTTGATACCATATTATATAAACTACGGATTTTTTTATTTAAATGTTCTGATAAATTAAAATATCTTTCATCCGACAAAAGATTTGAAAAAACATGTGATACTTCAATATTTGCTTTTAATAGTTGTTTTATTTTTATATATTTAAATAAAGATTAATTCAAACTTCAAAACATTTTTTATAATTCTAGAGCATATTTATATATAGCATGCGTATTTCACAAAGTTTTTAGTGCATAAGTGTATCATACAATATAACTGTTTTAAATTTATAAATAATAATATATTATCAACATTCATAAAGAAATTAATTAGGTAACATGGTCAAAGTTCATTTTTCGTATTATTCATTGTTGAAAACTGAAAAAATAAAAAAGTGCTCCGACCTATGTAAACTAGTTTATGAACTCTTATGCAATTTAATTTTAAAATCGGGTCTTAAGAATCGATTCGAATTCGTAAATATTAAATTATTATTATGTTTTCCGATTTCTATTTCTGTTTTTGTCTTGTTATATTTTTGATTTCACTCAAACTGAATTTTTGATTTCGGATGTTTTTTTTATTTTTAACGACTCACCTGCCAGCCGAATCCGTGAGTCCGGGCGACGCTCCCGCCTCGATCAGCAGTTTTACCACATCGATGTGACCCCGACTCGCGGCCATCCACAGCGGCGTCCGGCCCTGGCTGTTGGACACGTTCACGGAGGCACCGAACTCCAACAGCACAGCCACCATGTCGTAGACGCCTTCGTGAGCGTAAACGCAAATGGCGGGCGCCCGTCCCAGCATGTCCGTCCGGACGTCCGGTGACGCCCCAGCGAGCAACAGCAGCCGCGACACTTTGACGTTCGGCGCGTACGTGTTGCGCATCGAACACAGGGCAGACGACACGCTGCTCGACACGGATGCCAACCAATTGGCCTGAAGGTCTCTGGACGAAGCGCCGTCCAAAGGTCGCAGCGACACGTTTTTGTACAGGTGGGCTTTCAGGATGTGATGACCCAGTTCCAGAGTCTTTTCGCTGTCTAGCGGCGCCTGGAGTCGAGAAAACCGCAGGGCGATTCCCGAATGTCCGTTTCTGCGTTTTCCGAATGAAAATGAAAAACAAACAAAAATAAACGTAAAAAATCGATACACTCAGTTGTTGTAAACGGGTTATTTTTACGTTAATTATTCTATACGCAAAATAAACTTTAATAATGCTTTGAAAATCGAAGGACTAGTGTGTCCGTGTATTTCGAAACACGTTGACGTATTTTGTAAAGAAAATGTAAATTATACTTTAAAAGAGGGAACAATTATTATTGTTTTAGCGGATCCAATTACAATAATAATTGAGTTCGGAGAATATTTTTTTGTGTCTTTAATTTTTGTAGTTTTGAACGAACAAGTTTTTTTATATTCTGAATATTTGTAATCGAAATGATATAATTTCAATGCAAGAAATCAAACAATGTGGGTATCGGTAAAAATAGATACGACAGAATAAGTCGATTACTAACCTTAAATCGCACACGAATTTCTTCGACTCGCTGTCTTCGCGTCTCATAAGCCATTCCCTGAACGACGGGTGGAAGAACATATAAGTATTGTCCAGTCGTTTTATGAGTAGTCCTGAGATCAACTGTGTAAAAAAAAAAACCAGTATGAATATCAGGACATTTTTTTATAAAAGATAATATTTCTAACGTACCTTGAATCTCTGCAAGAACGCCTCCCACGAAACGAATTCGTCGACGTTCAGCGAGTTAACCGAATAGTAAATTTCCAAAATCGTCAACGGGTAGAGCGCAGCGAGGCATACGCTCAAGATGTCGGCGACCTTTTCGAACGAACTGGTCGTAGGAAACCTCAGGTTGAAATGGAGCTGATATATCTGCGCCAACGTGACCGGCAACACCTTGAAGCTTTGGGACTTGGCCACCAGGTGGCCCCTCTCGATTAGGTCCAGACTGAGTTTGGCGAAAAGAAACGACCCGTCGCTGGCGGCTTGCAAGTGCTGGCAAAACTTCAGCTGCCCCGTAGTGCCAGCTATCAAATTGTTCTGAATACTGGCGCTGTTGGTAACTCGGAAACTGATGTACTCCATCATATCTTTTATCACATTTTCTTTGTTCGCCGAGTTTACGTCCACGCTATAATAATATATTTAAAAAAAATATATAATTTTTTATGTTTATCAGCCGACATAATAATATTATTGAATAGTAAATAGAGGATTTTGGATTTAAATGCGTTGAAGAATTCTCAAATATACACTAAAAAAAATGAATTGAAAAGTAAACCATAATTATGCAATTGAAGCGTATGTAATCCGAAACGCTTGTAATATTTACCTACGGTTTAGTTTAATTTCAAAATCAGTATGAACATATTACGTAAGTTTTACTGTTGTAAAATACTGAAAAAAATAGAAAAAAAAATTCAAAAACATCCACAAACCTCAAAAATATTAAAATAGGTACGCGATAAAGTGCATAAAAAAAAAATTATATTCGTTTATAACTATAGTATGTATACATAATACATATTACAATGGCGAAAACCATGACAGGTGGTGACTTACCAAATTTTCGTCAACGGCAACGGCGGTAACGCATCTTCCAGGTTGGTCCTCAATGTAGCGACGACTTTGAGCCAAGCCGGAAACTTCGGCATGTGCTTCACTAAAAACGAAGCGATCGTGTCTCCGTGATCGGGTCGGTGGTATTCGGCTTCGCACAATCCATCGATGACGATCACTAGACCGCCAGTACCGATTGTGTTGGCCAGTCGACTGAGTGCGCTCAACGGTTCCAGGACGCCTCTTGTGAACGCCGCGTCGGGATCTACGATGCACTCGCGCATCGACAGCGAATCCTGCAGCAAATAAAAAACGTAGAAATAAGAATTTTTAACGGTTTTTTTCACAACCCTGGAATCACGGTGGGATATTTTTGTAAAATCCTTGTCAAAATAAAATTTGAAAAGCGTATTTAAAATTATATATAAGGTTAAGCACTCATTAGAATATATTGTTATATTATCTAAAGTGTATGAAGATATAATTTTAAATCAATAATGTCATAATTTTTATCACTATAATGCCTTAAGCTATGACATCAATTATGCATCGGAAAAACCATATCAACACAAACGTTAGTTTGTATTATTTTGTTTTCTAAAATGTTTGTCAAGTTAATTATTTTAAATATTTTTCCTTCCTAAAATATAAGATTAACTATCACTATACTCACGCACCACCAACAATTTGATATCATATGAATCAAAATTAATTTAAACAAAAAGGTTTAAGTTTGCAAATATTTTATAAGTATAGTTTCATAGCACCTACTAAAGTGTAAAAAAATATATAACAACTAAACATTTTTATACTTGTAGATATATCATTAAAATAACTATATTTGTCATTTTAAAATCGATGATGCATCATCCGAATTTTGATTTTACAAAAACATTCAGCCGCAAACTGGTTCTATTTTAGTTGTTTTTTATCGTCTTACCTGAAGGTTGAGTTCTGTCAGAACGTGTTGACGGTATAAGTTCAGCTGGGGCGCTTGGCATAGCTGAGCCGCCAGCGAGTGAACGAATTCGGGTATGAGGCACGTGCTGTTGTTGTCGGCTTGGCAGAAGTGGTAGGCCACCACGCGAGAGGCCAAGGACTTGAGTTCCTCGGAAACGATAGAGGTCTGCGACGAGTTCACATCGGACACTGGAAACAACGAATCGCGAAAATGTTAGAGAAATACTAACCCTACGACATGACCATCGGCTAAAACTGCGCTTACGATTCGATTTCAAACGGCCGAAACAGCTGTGCTCGACGAGCTGCAGGACGAACGCCGTCTTGCCCGTGCCCGGAAGTCCGGTCACAGCGACGCCGGATGATTGGGCGTGCAGCATCGCTCTACTAATGTCCTGGACCAGCCACTCGCGGCCAAGGAACAACGGGTCTGACTCTTGTTGGGGCACCTCGAAGAACAGCGGTTTCAGCACGAGTAGTTGTTGTTGTTGCTGTTGCTGAAGCTGTTGTTGTTGTTGTTGTTGTTGTTGCGGGGACGTTCTGTATTGGGCGAATCGCACTGCGCGGGAAAAACACGAGTGGCAAATGATGAGTTGACGTCGTCGACAATTATTTCAGAAGCAAAAAATTTAATTGTAAGTTAAAAAGCGAAAAAAAACCACTATACACCATACCTTTGGGATCGATGGGTCCTTTAATCGTACCGGACCTAGCGGACCTCCTGGCCGGCTGCCGCCTCGTT
Organism: Neotoxoptera formosana; assembly: GCA_022818045.1. Lineage (NCBI taxonomy): Eukaryota > Metazoa > Arthropoda > Insecta > Hemiptera > Aphididae > Neotoxoptera > Neotoxoptera formosana. The sequence goes on along the minus strand of CM040635.1, from coordinate 23,345,849 downwards.
CTAAACGAACGTAAATCGTCTACAGAGCCCGCTTGTAACGCTACAGGACAAACACAAACAATAACACACGCGCACAATATAAAATCGCTGTTAAAACAAAAGCCGAAGCGAGTAGAGTATATAATATATATATATATATAGTTTTAGTATAATTCAAAACCACGTGGACGTCAAAAAAACGTCATCTGATAAATTATATTTACGTAGTTATATATTAGTAAAAAATAGTGGGTTCAGATTCGAAAGTACCCTTTTCTGTTTTTTTTAAACGATAGAAAGATAACATACAAATTCGTTTTATTGAATTTCGATTTTGCTCTTTTCCCTTTATAAACAACTACCAGTCGGCGATGAGAGATCTTGATTAAAGTAATTTTAAGTCCCCACAACCGATGTTTTACAAAAAAAAAACACCTGAACAACTCAATGTATTTTGTAAAAATATATCAATAGATTTTTTGTTTAAGAATAATTATATCATCTCAAAATCTGAACCCTTTAGAAGTTATTACTGTTATTAGTAGTATTTAAATTTTAAACAATAAGCGTTTTTATTCCACAATAGTATTAAAATTCCACTCACTCGTGACAGAATGTCGTCGGGTCAGAGGGCTACACGATCCGTTGCTCTGTCCGGACATGGACATGAGAGATCCGATGCTGTCGGACGACTGTTCTTTGATCGCTTTGTGTTCGGTCTCCGAGGACCCCGTGAGCGTGGACACGGGGCTACCGTTGCTCGACACCGGCTTGGAGTTGACGCTCGACAAAGACACGTCCTCCGTAAACGATCTGGAATTGCTGTCTCTCGACAACAGCAGTCCCAGTCTTGTGTACAGAGTGTCCGAGTTGCAGCTCCTCTGGTTCAACGATCCTCGCGGTTTCACGTTACCGCCTTCGTCGTCTGCGGTAAACAAAACGAAGATTATTATTATTGTTATTCGAACAAATTACGATTTCCGATAAAAACGGATTTCAATTATGACAAATATAGGTGCACAAAGAAGCTAATGTCCGTGTACATGCAATAACATATATATATATATAAAAACAAACAAAGGTGAACACAAGACAGAAAAATATAGGTGCTTTTCAAACATGATGCTTTATTTCTACATACATACACGCGTATCATCCGAGCCCCCCCCCCTTCTCACTTCAGTGTTATAATTGATTCCGAAATCGAAATAATTCTACAGACATATAATAAGTTATTGATTTAACTCTTTGGTTTTACTCGTCTGATCTAATTCCAAAAAAATGTTCACTAAAAATCTGAGAAACAGAACTCGGCCGACTATATATAGACCGAACAAACGCCTTCGCGCGAGAACCGCGAATGGACCTTGAATATAATAGATCACCAAAGCCCAAAATTGTTTTATGTTCGCAGATTTCCTTCGCGGTTGTTTCATCAAAGAATGCGTAGTAGAAATTCCGACAGTAAGACCCACGTGACGACCAAAGTTTGTATGTGATATAGTTAATACATATATAGTAGTTAATAAAATCAAATTTATTGATTTGACCTTGTTGTAGAACAAAACATTTAGGTTAACTCTCAATTGCAGAGCACATTCAACTGTTCAACTACGGTGACATAATAATGTTAATAAAGTGTTTTCTAATAAGCTTAAGTGCACACACGGCCAATGACAAACAAAAACGTTTCATTTTTTTTTTTAGAACCTAACAAACCTCTCAACGACCACAGAGATCTAATCTTGCCCAACACCACCGAAGACCATCGCCGCTGATCCGTAGTAGTTACTGTTGATGTCGATGCTGACATTACTGAATTCAATCCATATAATGCATTCAATACAAACCGTGTTATAGTAAGTGTGTACATATATATATATATATATATAGCTCATAATTTATTATTATCGTGTGTCGATTGAAAAAAAAAACTTACCCGAGAGTGCATTGTCGGAGGGCGACCTGGATCCACTGCGCATGGACCATTGATTTCGTATGGTCTTCGGGCTGAGAAAAAATTTTCTTCTGCTCTGCGGAGGAGTTGGACAGCCTAATGACAGTAATAATAAAGGAAAAAATTAATCTATGATGCCGCGATCGTTTTCATAGTTTTTTTTTTTTAACGCAGACTCACTCTGAGTCATGACTTCGTCCAGGTTCCTGTTGGGTCTGGGAAGCCTACTGGGAGAGTGACTGAGTTCCTGTGAACCTTGTCTCGACTGAAATAAACATGAAAACAACGAACGTTAATAAGTAACTGTACATAGAGACACACACACACTCTTTATAATAATATTGTAATTATTATAGAAAAGGCGTGTTTGAGTGAATGGCAATTATTACTTGGACGTAGGGCGAAAAGTGTCCGTTAGTCTTGACCCTCGGTCGGTTGATTCGTGTGTTTTGCACGTATATCGGCTCGTCGGTCGAAGATTTCTTGGAAGCTGTACAGAGAAAGGAAACAAATATTTAAGTAGGCAATCGATTAGTATTCTGCACGAGCGTAAAACTTTCGTCAAGACGGTGGTACGGCTCTGCGTGGCGACAGAAATATAATATAATATATAATATAAATGTGTATAATATACACATATAAACTGCAGTATATGTGTATATATATACAGTATAGACATATACACTGCATGTGGTATATACCTTCGCGTTAATCAACCGCGACTAACAAGCGGGGATAACAATATATTAACCTACGCGATTTCGGCGAAATTTTTTCGACTTCAATTAAAAATATATTTATTTCGTTTTGGTTCATTGTCTATTTTTTTGTTTTCGACTTCCGACAATAATATTAGACACGACGTGGCGCATAATATACATGATAGGTATATAGCTTTACCGAATATCGTGGGAAACGCCATCACGGTAGCGGTGTCAAATAAAAACTCGACAACCGCGCTTTGCCCTCCGCCGTCAAATGATAATTTAAAAAAAAAATGTAAAAAAATAATATAATAACGTATATTATGACGTGTTATATATGCATTGTGCGTACTACAAAACACATCACATGGACGACAACAAAAACGATTCAAACTATAAACTATATAAGTATTATAATAATTTTGTACATAAATATTGTTTTTACAACCGTTTTTATATGTATGTGTGTGTTAATTGTTTTAAATTATAAATTATAACATAGATACATAATATTATAATGATGATGGTATCATGTTATATAAATATGTTCGAATTTATAATATTACAACGTGAACTTCTGCGCGTACATAATTAAAAACTTGTACTAGCCGTCGCCTTTGTAGGACCTCTTTGAAATGAAACTTTTTAAATTTTCAATTAAAATTATTTTTCCGAGTACCTATTTTGACGAAATTGGTCGAGGGAAACATTTTTAAACCTTTGTATTTCATACTGTTAAAACAAAATATAAACAAAACTTTGTTCGCCGTGAAAGTTTTAATACGTGTGTTACTAAAGTAATCATGCGTTCGCTACTGTTTATTTGACTACTATATACCTAATAATAATAATAATTTATAATATAATATCTATTTTCTCCTTTCAATAGGTATAGTTAGGTAGGTAGGTACTACAATATTTACCACAACGTTTTATTTTCTATATTGTGGAATTCATTTTAGTTGTCCACAAAACAAATAAATTAACATACGATAAACGCGAAGTTGTATTTTGGGTATAGGTAGGCTAAAAAATAGTGTTTTTTTAAAGCAAATGTTTATATCGGCAGTCTTCATTATAATTTTATTAGTTATTACCGTGTTACTTGCCATATCATTTTTTATATGCAAAATGTAATTTAATACAATCGATTAAATAATGGTGTTATGAAGGGGTACCCTACAGCAGAATATATGGCCATTATTACTTTTTTATCAAAGTTTGCTTAGTAAGCATTTGATATTGAATCGTACATCCGATAAAAATAAAAACAAAGTACTTTACGAAATTATAAAATTCCTAAACCCTGATTTTATTTAAACGGTTTTCCCGAAGAGGTCGTTTGAAGCATCCGGTGTATACTTTGAACAGTTATTGGCGGTTGTTGTTTTTTTTTTTATATTCTTTGAACTTTTAAAGTGGATAAACTTTATTAAATACAGTCTTCCTTAAATTCAGTCGATATTTTAAGAATCAAAAGTCCCAAACCTATTTCCAAACGTAGAGGGATATAATACACGTCGAAATAAATTAGTAAAAATCTGATGAAAGTCGTCGTTTAATTAATGAAAAATAGAAATGTAAATTAAAGAAGGCAAACAAAAACAAAAGAGAACTCTCTGAAACACGACCGTAAAAGAATAAATGAAGTAATTTGGTAACGACGATGCAAACGATTTCACTAATAAACAAAAATAAATCAGCTTTGAAAAAAAGTTAAAGTATACGAATAAACAAATAAAGCCGATGGAATTTTCATCAAAAAAAAAAAAAAAAGCTCAAGTTATTAAAATTCGAACATAACAATATTATTGTGGTCCAGTCTTATCACTGCACTTGCTACTACTTGAAACACGTCGTGCAGCAGTACCTACTATATAAATATGACGTATAATACGCAGATAAAAATCAATCGCATACAAGCAAAACTGCAGTGTTTTTGAAAACAGAAGTCGCTGTCGTTCGTTCAAAATTCAACCGATTTCAAAATCGTTTTTATATTATAAAAATTAATAACCCGAATAAATGACTTTTTTGAAATTTAAAAAAAACTGTAATAATTTTTATTTTTTTTAGATGACGCGATAAAAGGGAACCCACACTATAGTCATACGTTACATGCAATGGGTATGCAATATATGCATACCTGCATTATATTTCGAATTAGACCCACTGGCTTTCCAATCAATTAACATACCCACTGCATGCATAAAAAAAAAAAAAAAAATGTCATATCCAGTATAATAATATACCTTTCGCCGGTCCTTCGTCGGCGACCGTCGCCGTCGTAGTGGCGGCGCACAGCGGACAGCCCTCGTTGCGGAACATGCACGCGTAACAACGTTCGTGTCCGCAAGAGTCGATGAGCTTTCTCTTCTTGCCCTTGTCGAAAGGCATGCCGCAGCTGGGGCACGTCTCGTCGCCATCGCCTTCTTCCAACAGCTTTCGTATGGCGGCCAAATCTGAAAAACGAAAAAAACCGAACCGTTATAGCATAATAATGAGGACATATACAAGAACGTAGGTATATAGGTAAATATTTAGTACATTAATATAGGTACGCTTAAACGTTTGCGCAGACTATCAGGCGCCGGTTTCGAAGAGATTTGAGTTCAACGTCTGCGCAGGCATATAGCCGCAAACACTACCCTCAGACGACCGCGGGTCGCCAATTTTTTGTTTCGACGGATATAATTATTTATTACTCTATAGTAATATGGTTATTATTACTTTAGGAAGTGCGAGTCGCCGGAACGAACAAATAGTTTTCACACCTCGATTCCATACCCCTATAACCCCGCAGACCTGTGTGTGTAATATAATACCGAGTGATTGCACGCGACGTTATTATTATAATAATTTCTATCTCGATGGTCGTAAAGTCTATTTACGCGTGACTGTCCGAGTGCATCATAATCGGCCGCGGCAGGTGAAAACAACAACAACAACAACAAAAACGACGAAAATAATGTAGAGGAGTTCATTCACGACCGTGGTGGCGGTGAGGTGGACGACGGACGGACGAGTTTCGAACAACCTCTCGAATCCGGTTTTTATATACATTTAAAAACGCACTTACACCGGTTTAATTTGGCCGAGTCGTGTGGGCGTCAGAAAATCTTCGTCCCGTCCGACTGTCTGGCGCTAGTTCGACGATACTCATCTCTTCCCTCCCCTTCACCGAAATAAAAAAATATAATAAATCGTCTAGACCGCCACAGCATGTTTTCCACCTAAATCTGTCCGTTTACAATATATTATACATTATATGTACGTATCATATAATATTATGTATCACTGCGGCTCGAAGACAACGGTCGGTGTATATTATATTATTGCGACATCGCGGTTATGCGCCCACACGTGGCGGTGCGGTGTGACCACTAACCGCGTTGCAGGTCGTAAAGGGCCGCGGAGTGTTAAGCCGGGTATTTCCACAGTGCCGGCGTGTTTCGCGCGCAACCGTATTGTCAATAAGTTGGTAACGAAATGTCGGTATAACTGCGTGCGTCACTACAAAAGTTAAATATTATATTCAACTCTATATATAATATATTATATATATATATACGCCGGACGCGCGGTTGTTTAGTGCGGTAACCCGGGCATTTCGCACTTAACCGGACTACCACAACAATACCAATCGACGACGGATCCGCGTAATGCATAAGGTCTTGTGTTGTACGATAATATAATAATGTATAAACATAATATTATTATTATATACCTTCGGCAGCCGTAAGGACGCCCGCCCCCTCTCTCCGCCGACGTATAACCGTTCCCACAGTCGCAGACGGTTTCCCACGCGCCTTTACCACGCGTATAATCTGTAACCCCGGGACGACGACGACGACGACGAAAAACGGCTGCGTTTATCGGAAGTGGGTTGTTTTTTTTTATTCCCTTCGCCTTATTTATAATGTGAAATATAAAAAAATCAATCGCACGAAAAACGATTGCTTCGACACAAACACACACACACACACACACACATACACCTAAAACTGAAATCGTTTCGGTCCGCGGCTTGTGCACTTGCTGCAGCTACACGCAGTACTTACAGCAGTCGGCGGCGGGGGGAGATGCACGTATTAAAAAGAGACGCGTATTAAAAAGTTATCGTATATATACACGCGACTCTGCAGCCTACATATTATGTAGACGCATATATATATATATGGATACCGGGACCGTGGTATGAGTAACGGCGGGCGCGATGTGGGAGCGGCGACTCGTCACATATGGTCCGTAGCCGTCGTCTTCTCGCGGTCATAAATCGTTTTCGGGACGCGCGCAGCAATAAAAAACAGATTCAAAATTTCCAACTGCCCCAGAGGCGTTTCGGCAATTACTTAAGACACGACCGCAGATATATAAATGCGTATATGCATACGCACACACGCGAGACATCGCACGCACGTTTTAATATTATTATAAACACTGCACGCGGCTGTGAAGCCGCAAGCGCATTTAATACATGCGTTTACTTGCGTATATATACGCATCACCAGATCTGCAGCAGAACAACGGGAACGAATAACGAAAACGAATTTATTTTTTATTACGATAATTTAATGCGGTATACATGATTTCAAGGGATTTAGCCGATTTAGGGATATCGATATTATACTCGCCGTTGATCGTCGGCATAGACGGGCAAACGACATCGCGCAGAGTATATAATATATTATTGTAGATAAGACCAAAAATTAATGCGTTTTGAATAGAAGTGCGTATTTATGAGGTTTTTTTTTATATTTATTGTTTATTTGCCGATTGCAGTATATACTTAAAATTTATCAGTAAGACAGTATTTTAATCGAATAATGGACTTTCAAAAAATATTAAAAGAATTAAGAACCATAATAGGTGTTTTTAAGAATCAAAAACTTAAACACGACACAAGCATTATCATTATTACGACAGTCTTTCTGTTTTACGGTGAAACGTTAAAATAACGCGTTTTACAGACAATCGTGGACGAAATAGGTACTCGCATCGAATCATCGTGGCGCGTTATACTGCTGCAGCACTGCAGTCGTAAGTTATCGTTAGACTAACGACGAGTACGTCTACTATAATATTATTATACATAGCTTAGTATATACATTATACCAAACGCTGAATTAATGGATAGACATGACGTTATAATATTATTATATATATATATTATATACGGCGGTCGTCTGTATACGATACGATGCGTGGCACGCGGTGTGACTGCGGAACGAACGATTTCGACCGGCGCGACGGATGCTCTCGTCTGCAGGCTGTGACGAGAACTAGTTTCGCGCGAGCACAACGTACATATTAAATATAATATATATTATAACATTATAATTTATAACATTATATTATAAACGCGTATGTGCGTTTCGCCGGCGCGATAATAATATAATGTGATATTGTATAGGTACGAATTTTCTTACGGAAAAATCCATGCTTCATTCCTCCCTCGTCCCCCCACCACCGCCGACGGCCGTCTTAATATGATATTTTATGTTTATCGCGGGGCCCGGTCACGAGGATTTGACGATGCTATATTATATGCTACACTGAGATAATACATAATATAGGTAAGTCTACCTATATAATATTATTATAATATCGTCGATGCGTACCTAGTATATAATATATAATATTGTCTACCGTATTGTACGAGACGGCTGTGCGACGACACGAACGTGGTTATAACGACATGCGATCGATACCAAAAAAAAAATAATAATGATACAAACTTTATATAGGTACCTACATCGTTTCCCCGGTGGAGCGACGGCGCGGTATATACCTCGGTCAAGGTTAACGTTTCGGCAAAAGATATACATATTTTACTCTCGCCTCCAAAGTCCAACCCAAAGCACTCGGTCGGAAGGATGTAAATATATATATATAGGCACTATATATAGGTATTGTAAGTTATAACCTACCTATACAACTATGACTTTAAATTGTTTTTTTAGAAATCGATAAAAAATGAAATAACAAAAGCAGGCGCCACCTAGGATAATACAATACTTTTCGATACATTTTATAATGTCGTATTCGATCGTTTTAAGGGCAAACTTTGATGGGTATATTTTCATACGTTTTTTTGGCTTTTAAGGTCATAAACATCCTAACTCGGCCAGTATTCTAGGGTGCACGACAACGAGTGTATCATGTACCGAGTCGCACGTCGAATATGATATTATATATTGGCAATATGCACACCGCGCAGTGTACCGACCGCGGGGACGACGACGTACCGAGCACGCTGAAACTTAGACCGCTGACGGGCCTCGGATGGCCTCCTCTGCCTCCGCTCTTCAGCGGGCGACGTGCTCCTCCTGCAGCTAATCCTAGTGCGCTCTTGGTTATCATTTTGCAGGAAACGCCGCGGCGAACGGCGACGACTCGGCGCACTGTCGTTTGGAATATCGACGAAAATCGTGTTATATATTATTATTAATAATAACAATAATAATAATATGTCATATTATTATTTTACACGCACACTGCGAAACGAAAAACCACCGACTGACGACTCGCGACGGCTGCGATGCGTTCATCGACGCGTACCCGACACGAATGGTGCGGCCGAGAGCCGTCGCCGTCGCCGCCGCCGCCGCCGCCGCCGCCGTCAATAAAGTTCATTGAGAGAACCAGTGGGCCAGGACGACTTCCCACACACACGCGCGCGCGGCAAACGTATATAATATAATACTCTCGTACACACGACACATACGACGACGACGACGACGACGACGACGACGACGACGCGCGCACGCGCATTCGACCCACTGCAGCGAGAGCGTACGCGCGTTTACGTTACCATTAATAAATACGTTTTTATTTTTTTATTCCACCGCGCGCGCATATTATAATATACAAACGCATTTTATCTCGTATAATACACACACACACACACACTTATATTATTTAAATATATTAATAGTAGTCGGTGAGTTTATAGTACCTATAGTAGTAACCGTGCGTGTACATAATATATATATATATGTGTATTTTTTTTTAACGAGAACCACTATCGTATCCGCGCGGCCAGTAATAAATCGAGAGCTAATAATTTATCATTTCATTGATATTTTCTACGTTTTATGCGCGCGCGCATTTTATGCATATATTACATAATAATATTATAATAATATTATTATATATACACTATCGTCGTTTATCCGAGTCGGAGATGGGCGTGTCTGTACCTATATATACCTATATATATTATATATTATACTACGATCATAACCCATTTCACGCCGCACACTCGCACACACGCCGTATATTAAAATCGTGAAGGTATATTTTTAATAAGCCTCCGACGGGCCGAGGGAATAAAATAATATTATACGTCGTCTACTTGTTCGGAGCACGAAAAAAAAAATTGTACAATCGAAGCTGTTTATTATTATATGTATATATATTACATCGAGATGTAAACACAACGACGACGACGACGAAGACCCATTTCGAGTGGCCCCAATTATTAACGGCGGAGCTCGACGTTCAATCTATCGTATACCATTATTTCATCTTCGCATGATACGCGCATATTATTATTATTAATGAACAGATCGTATATTATAATATAATATAATATAATATAATATATAATATGCAAAGAGAGAGACGGAGAGAGTGAGATGCAGAGGTCGAGTTATAATTATGTTTATATATTATATATAGAGACGAAACGCCGGCCCTAACCTAAATTGTGTCAAACGACCCGGCGAACATTATATTCTCTCGTCCGTTTATAAATCGGCGCAAATCGTCGTCGTAGTCGTTGGAAACTGCAGACGAACCCGACGACTTGACTTGACGCAATTTATTTGATTGGCACATTTTTATATAGTATATTTGTGTGTGTGTGTGTGTGTGTGTGCACGTTAAATGTATACAGTAAAACGGCGACGGCAAACTCAAGGCGCGTTTAACGCGTACGGTTTTTTTTTTTCCAAACAACCCCTAACGAGAAGCTTTCATATATTTATTTCGGCGCTCGTGTAATCAACACAATCGAGTTATCGCGAAGGTGTAAAAAAATATAAACCGTCGACTCGCCGTCAAAATTTGAGCCGTTGGCGTAAATGTACCTATATATACTCGTATATCCGCAGTATATGTTATGATGGTCTTGGGTTGAGTGTTATGACATCGGTATAATATGTATATATATATAGTGTTATACCGTTACTACGATCAAACGACGATGCCTTAACATAATATAATATTGAATGTATAAACACCGAGTGTTATAAAAATGATATTATATTATGTATTTGACGCAATATTCAATACGGTTTTAGTTCTATATACCATATCAATATCGTTTTATAATCCGACGGAGGAAATGTCCGCCCAAATCAATATCCACGACATTTCATACATAATATTATATAGGTACATACAATACGCGACCAATAGTATGATTTTATAGCACGACATAAAATACAATATTATTTACTGATTTTTAAATTATATGATCAAAAGTGTTCAGAATCCTAGTCGTTTACCTATATACAGTTTATATTCGTATAACACTAATATATATAACACTTGATTTTTATTATAAACATTCCGCGGTATCATATTATATATGAGATATTCGATTATATATAACTCGTACCAGATTCGCATGCATATATATATATATACGTATACATTATTATTGTATTAAATTACACGCCGCGATCAAATCACCGACTTATACACGGGTACATGATAATAGTATATAGGTATACCTACTATATATAAATATATATATATATATATATATGTAGACCGGCGAGCAGGTCGTTGAAACGTATACATACAACAACACGAGACGACTCGAATAATAAAAACACGAGTGGAATATTTTGGTAAACGAGTTTATATATTATATACGTTGAAAACGTACATTGTGCGGTATACAATATTATTATTTTAATCTTAATCTCTTGTCGTATGCCTATACGTGTTTGCAGCTGTGTATCGACACGGACGGAAATTAAAAACGTTTATAGGTACCGCTACTGCACGTCGAGAGTTGTGTGTGTGGTAGGTACCTACTATTACCATACGCGCCTAATAGCGCAGCAACATTTTACAGTTTACGCAGGCCGGTGAAAAACAACGCCATAAAAAGAAAAAAAACTTCTATCCCTCGTTAATGAAATTCAATTAGGGTCGTGGGGTCCGAATATATATCACATACAATACATAATATATATATATAATATTATTATGCACACAAGTATGAACAGAAATTAGGAGAGAACGTTTCGTATTAAACGGATTTCGAATTCCGCGCCGTACGGTAAACGCAGTTCTCCCCTTCCTATATACCTGCTACATGGATTTCGTTCGTGTTAACTAAGATACCATAAAATATTATATTACCTGCACTCTCACGTTTTTTTTTTTGGTTTATGAATAATAATTGTCCGTACAACGAAAAAACGAGTTTTTCTTCCGCACGATAACGACGCGATTGTCAAAATAATAATATAGATTAATAACAATCACGACACGATAACATAATACATAAACGATATCATATTATTATTATTATTATTATTATGGTTAACGGCCGTGTACCCTGCAGGGTCGGAAAATTACAGAACTGAACGTATCTATATAGTTAAGTAAGTACGATAGTACGACAAGTTTCAAACGAAGAACTATAATATATGTGCTCAAACGAAATACTTGTCGGTCAATAAACTACAGTATAAATATTGAAATATTACATTATATACATCATCATTATCATTTATCTTATTACAGAATCATAACTAAAAACAATAACTATACATAGGTAGGTAATTCAAAACGAAAAACATTTAAATGTAAATTACAGTTTTTAATAAATCAGTCACCAGATCAATACGATTTTTGATGTACTTATATAGATAGCAGGGTTGTAAAGTGTTTCAGGGAAAATATTCAAACATAATATACTTTTATTGATACATTATTTAAAAGATCTAATATCTTCTACACGTCATATAATACGATTTCCGATTTTTTAGAAAATTGTCTGAGCATAATATAAGTAACTATATAGCCGACTAGATATTACAATACCTACATATTATATATTTGACGCAAGGACACAAGAAAGGATTATTATTCATAGAGCATAATGTTAAATTACTCGGAAACTATATGTACACACGTTCAAATGTATACCAAGAATATGAAGATGCATCGTGATTTTCGAAAAAGCCATCTGTTTAACAATTTACAGTACGCACAACAGAATGGTATTCGTCGAAAAAAAGTCGTTATCGCTACGGGAGACTCCCTAAATGGTGCAAAAAATCCAAGCATCTGAAAGTGTGTATGTGTGTACTTTGAAAATTCCACAAGTCCGAATTTCAACGAGCGCATTATTAAATAATGAAAGCTGTGTGCTAGAGGAGCAGCACGCTTGGTAAATCACCCTGCAACGGTGCAGTATAATATTATATTATTGTACAAAGGGGTAAAGCGAGAAACCTTCAGGTGAAAATCGTCGTCGTGTCTCCCCCCCCCCCTTCTCCCTTCTGTCGCTGAACTGCGAAAACTTTGAAAAGTCATTCAAAGGTTTTCATTCGATTAAACGCGGTAAAAAGAAATGGCTATAGCAGACAATATATATAATATAGGTATATATATAATGCACGTATATACTTTTATTTTATTGCCCGCGCGTTATCCTTTCTTCCGAGAAAATGGTAAGCGCTCGAAATATATATATCGACGGAAATCCAATTTCGTTCGGCCTCGATTCGTCGTCGTCGTTGTTATTACTATTATACACATAGGCACAATCACATAATATTATTATTATTATTATTATTATTATTATTATTATTCTACCTAATGCAGCAGCAGCAGCAGCAACGCTCGGTGTGTAAGCACACTTTCGTTTCTCGAGATGACACATAAATTTGACATAAAATAACCATATGTATAATGTAACCGTTTCACAAACAAGTCGTCGACGCGACGTGTTTCCGCAGTAAATTTTCCCACTTTCGAAAGAATACGAAAACTGGCACCGAGCGCAAGTTATTGTCGGACGGTCCGCCGCCGCCGCCGCCGCGACTTAACCGCACGCTGCGACTTTTCACAGAAACCGGAGACGGCGCGGTATAAATATATTGTAATAATGAAAAAACTTTCAGCCCGTAAAACTCTTGCAAAGGCGTCGCAGCAGATCGAGCGCCGTTGACCGAAATAATAAGGAACGGCGGCTAAATTAACATTCGAGCTGCCGTCACAGCCGTCGACCAAGTCTTCTGGTTGGCCGATAAATCTCGTACTATTATTATTATATATACAGTCGAGGTTTTTTTATATCTCGGAGTTGAAGGCGGATAAAAAATCGCTAAGAGAGTTGGAGATATTATATAGTATTATTCTAGACGCCCAACAATAATATACTAATATTATATACGTCATAGTGTTACGAACATTTCAAGGGCGGAGTAGAACGAAATTCGAGTTGTCGAGTTTTTAGAGTTATCAGAGTTTAATTAATATTGCGTTGTCACTAAATATTATGCTTTTGAAACTTTAATCGCGAACGTTGCTCCGATTTCGTTTCGTACGCGATATATATATTATTAAATTAGGAGGTACAACCGGACGAATAAAAACTGTTATCGCTCGAAAACAAACGCGACCTTCGTATAATATAATATACGATACGCCCGTTTTACATATTATTATAGGTACATTTACGATATTTTTATGCGCGAGCGGGCAGTAAAAAATTGAAATTTACCCAACAGTTATTATTCGTGTGATTTTTATACGAGATGGACGCAGGCCATACAGACCGCGATAATATTATTATCAATTTCAAATGTCGAGATAAAGGCGCGTGGAGTAACTATTTTTTATTTATTTTTTTATTTGATGGGATATTATAATGCCCCGCGGACGACTTATTATCTACGCCGAAATCGTCATAAAACGAAATAAGCGGCGCATATTATAATATGATAAAGCCGACTTCATTACCGTGAACGTACTATAATTATTCATTTCCCATTGTTCGGAAACGCGTATTGGCTGCAGCATTGATTATAAATACTAGTACTAGTATTTATAATCAATGGCTGCAGGTATATATTAGACGATGAAATTAAAATTCAACTTGGGGTGAAAATAATCTCAGCTACATGCGACGACGAAACATTTTTGAACCAAATTCAAAATGTATAATATGATAATAATATAACCGTACTTACGTCTTTTATATTAAAATATATAGGTACCCTGCAACATAATATTATTGCGTGACGATAAAATCGAATCGTATTCGTCTCCGTTAAACGAAATCCGGCCATTTAAGAAGAAATCCCATGCTCGCCTAATGCCCTTTTCGACATCTCATTTAACCTATACATACTGTGCAGTCGTTGCCAGCAGACGTTGTGGCGGCGGTCGATATAGTACGTAAGTATATAGGTAGGTATTAGAGATTGAAAATAAACCGTCGATTGCGGGAAGTCACGGGACGACGGATGTATACATTTTCAAACAAAATGGACGCCGCCGAAGTCGAGATAAAAATGGTCGAACTGCAGAGCAGACTCGTCGCCGGACGATAACGTCGGCCGAATGAGGATCAGGTGTACCTTCGCGGACAATGGGAACGGATGGTTTATTTCCATTTTTTTATTTTTTTTTTTTTAGTAATATTCCCTCTCAAACGCCACTCGCATGCATATAGATAACGTTATTAATAATATATCGTCCGGACATTGATGTATAATATAAATTCCGATAACCGACCCCGCGAACACGGTATATATACAACAATAATCTGAATATATACGAAGCCCGTCGGAATCCGACGACGCACGCAGGTTATACCTATACCTATTGCGGTACGAACCCGCTCAGCGGTTGTATATATTGTCTGTGCGAAAATTGATAGCGCGTGTACCCCTCTCCTCTTCGCAGTGTACCTATATACGTGTATTATTATTGTATGTATTTATATATTATTATTATTATTATACAATACGCGCGTTGTTTGAAATCGACTTTGCGAGACCGTCGCATAGGACTATAATATAGAGTGTATACATTACAATGTTTTTATATTATATTATGTATATGTGTATAATGTATATTGTGTACACAGCTATAACATGCGCGATTACACGCGGTTGCCGGTTTTAATGTAATACCTACCTATACTAATTTGCCTATAGCTGGTATTATACGTTAGGTTAGAACAAAAATTAAACTGAACAAAAACACTGCGACGACAACACAAGACATCACGACATGTGTTAATAATAATTATTGTGCGGAAAAATATAATTGGTGAGCGATCCTCGTGAATATACGGGGAGATATTAACGAAGACCTGCAAATTGCATATTATATAGCCCGGCATATAAGTTTGCAAATATTGGAATCAAATCACGCGACTGTCGTCATCACCAATAATTGATTGTAGTTTCGACATACCTACGAAATTCGAACTCAAAATGTACTCAGGCCTTAGGGTAACGCAGGTTTAATTAAACGGCAGGACGATTATCGACAAAAAAAAAACGGTCGGCACTCTTTTCGCTGTACGCGTTTGGCTGCGATGATAATAATAATATAATTTATAGTCACGTCGCGAGTATATATATACGATGACGGGGCCTGGCCCGACTACCCCTCTCTACGGCACGCACGACGGGGGCGCGTCTTTGAAAAATTTGCTTTTTCGGCGGCCACAAAAAAAAATAATTACCCAAATAATTATTCGCCCCGAGTACCTGTGATATTAACGATGCGATCGTCGGGGACGAAGACGACCGCCGCCGCGATAACACGGCGAGTGAAAATAATAAAAATAAAACATTTGACGCTCGTACGAAATATGGGCGTGAACGACATTAGTCTATATTATTCTCTCTCGATTACACGGTCGACGAGAGCGTGTGTGTTCATCGCCGTCCGCACAAACAGCAGCGGCGGCGGCAGTGCAACAGCAAGTAAGTAGAAAATTACACGTAT
Organism: Neotoxoptera formosana; assembly: GCA_022818045.1. Lineage (NCBI taxonomy): Eukaryota > Metazoa > Arthropoda > Insecta > Hemiptera > Aphididae > Neotoxoptera > Neotoxoptera formosana. Next base: position 23,329,211 of record CM040635.1, on the reverse strand, counting down.
CGTTGGGTCATCGCACCGTTTAATAATTACACACGATAATAATATAACGAGGACTGGGCGGCGCCGCGTTGTCGCAGTAAAATACATCTCGAGCGGATTCGAAACGCTTTTAATATATTGTAAAGAGTATTCAAAAATATTTATGTTACCTCCGTTACATATATGATTACACGCTGAATTGGTCAATTCGAAATTCCATTCCAATGCGACTTTGACATTGAAAACGGATTTCGGCGTCTCATAATAATATAATACATCTCCTACACATATATATATACATACCTATATATAGGTCAAGTATAGCGTTGGGCGCACAGAATTTTCAGTTTATTTACACGAAAAAGCGTAATTCGCTGTTGAATATACATTATATTGTTTTAGTCTGTATAATTCTGTAAATTGTTGCTGCTTTAAAATATTGATACCCCGCAAGCATAAGTGAACGACTGATAAAAGTTTTAGTATATGATCTACGAACCTAATATGAAGATTCAAAACCCTTTTCCCGTAATCTTTATCGGGCACAATTAGAGCCGTCAGTAAACACGTCACGAAATGAAAAGGCCTTTTAATAGTATATGGAAAACAGTCCCGGCTTTTTTAATCCACTTTGAACCTAAATAAACCATCATCGTTTGCACGTCCTAAAACGTTTGTTGTCGAACGCAGTCGTCAGTTTTTTCGTCAAAACGCACGTTCGTCCCGTCTGAGCGAGAGGTGAGTTTATGATTTAGTGCCTCGACTACACCCTCGGGGGTGTCAAGTACCTATGTAAGACTCGGGGTTCGTATACCTGGCCCACCGGTTTGGTTTTAAATAAAACATATTATTATGATTTAATCTACTGACGCATCACGTTTGTACCTCCTGGTACTACTGTGTTTTTTATGTACCTACCTATCGGCAAAGTACCTAACTGAATAAATATTATTTGTTGACTTGCGCTTGCACCCCCGCCGACAGATATACGTCTCGTCGGAGCACTGATTTAAAGTGTAGCCTGTGGGTTTATGTAATTATAATCATTGCAGGGGGCATAGAAGATGATTTTTTAAACGTGCTCACCCTATTTTTTATGTTTAAATTAGGTATATGCATATATATCCACGCATTGGAATTTTCAAATACACTTGAGACCATATTTTAGAGAATTCTTTTCTTGATCCTGTGACAATACAAACTCCTGTTTTTCAAATAGGAATTTAAAAATGTGGTAGGTACCTAAATATGCTTAAAAATGATAAAAATCAGAAATTGAATGAATGCTCAAGAAAAATGGGAGTGAGCATTCTTAAAAATTCACCTCTTATATTATAATATTAAATGGTTTCGAACGTTTTGTCAAAAAAAAAAAATCGGGCGCTACAGCGCCACCGCCAAAGTCTATAATATATCCTTATAAAGTCGCGGGTCGAGCGGCTGGGAAAGTTCGCCTCATCGTTTTATAATGTTATATAAGTTATTACTTCTATTAAATTTGATAATGTTATAAGTTATTGTACTTCTTTATTGCTGACCGCGGGCGGGCGACGGAATCTGAACGTTACAGGCGTAAAATTGCAGCGGGACTGAGGCAAAACGATAATATTATCGCAGCAACGGTTTTCGTCGTTCGTCAGGAGATGATCATATGCAAAGCCGGCAAAAAAGGTTTTGAAGGATTAACGCCGGCGAAGACGATTTGTTCGAAATTCTGTAAATATACGCGCGCGCACATATATAGTGGCGATTTAAATGAATTAGTTTAGCGCGCCCGATTCGCATTAATCAAAATAACGAAAAAAAAACAAACCGTTTGCTGTTTTTTTTTTATATTTATTATGTAAAACCGATCGCGGAATAAAATATTATTAATTATTATTATTGTCGCGAGTACACTTAATACGCGTCGTCGTCACGTCACAGTCACGCCGGACCGATTCTGACCGAACCTGCACGACGGTTATTATACTTGTTTACTATAATATTGTTATTGGTTGTTATATACTATTATTATATAAAGTTATTACGACGTACATAATAATAATAATAATAATAATTATGACCGACCGAACGAAAATGTGTCACTTTACCGTTGTTGGGGGCATACACGTTAATAATTATATTTTATTATATATTATTATATATAGCTGCAGTATTGTGTTTATTGTTATTATTACGACCGTAAAGGATAATTCGTCCCGAGCCACTAATGTAAAACTAACGACATCGAGTTGCAGTCGGCTGCATCGAAACAACAATGGCTTGATATATGTTTATACGATCGCACTGCACCACCAGAGATCTCGTAGTGCCGCCGCTGCAGCAGACACTTATTATTATTATAATAAAAATAAAAAAAAAATTGTGAATTATATATCAATATATTCGACTGCGGTCACATTTATTTTCTCTCTCTCTCTCTCTCTCTCTGCCTCTCTTAAGGTTTAAGTTATCGTATTTACAATATTAGTTATTGCGCCTTTCGTTGGTTACACGTGAGGGGACATCGTATTAAATATTATTATGACAATTATTATATAACTATAGTATAGTCGTACCGAAAAGATCGATAAATCGCGCTGTACCGGTGACTTTATGGTATTATAATATATGCAGTATACAGGTATGTACCTGGTATGTACCTGGTATGTACCTCCTACACGATTTATGCGCAATATATTCATAAGTTATAATAACGATATATAGGTACTCGGCCTAACGCTATGCAGCACAGCAATTCTGCAGGGGCGTCGATCGGTAGTCACGTCATATTTTTTTTGAAAACCGATGTGCCAATAACGTTTAAAAACTTCCTCGCGACATATATCATACGCATCGCGAGCTGGCTAGGTCACCTTTGACATCACCAGCCTTTTTTTCGGCCTTACAAATAAGCAGTCAAGCGACCGCGTCATAATCCGAAAATCAGTCAAATTTTTAATTTCAAAGACATGATCGTCACGATCGTCACCTCGTTTGAAATGTACGTGTCGTACCATCACGCTGCTCTAGCTACCTATACCGCTGTTCATCCCGACCTGCACGATTGTACCAGATATAATATAGATATAATTACCACGCTTTTACAAAATATTTAATTATTATACACGTGCGCCGTTGTCGTCGAAATGATGACATTATATACCTATACGTAAACACGTAAAAATAATAATAATAATATAAACATAACTATACGCTATACCGGTGCTATAAGTCCGTCTCGGATTTAACGAGCACCGAGGGATTCGTAATGTCACGGCGTTTCTTGTTTAGGATATCATATTATCCAAACACCACCACCACCACCACAACGGCGGCGGCCTTAGATGTTGTGTACACGCGCGTATAAGATATACGAGAGGAGCATCGCTATAAACACAGCAGGCAGTGAGATAAAGATTGAATTTTAAAACCTCTGTTGAAAAAAAAAAAAAACAGAACTACGTTATATAGTCTGTGACCAACTCGTGGTATACCCTGGTGATACGCGTGTATGTACCTATAAACACGAACGTGAGATCTGCTTATCGACTTTGAGCGTGCGTGTGTGTGTGTGTGTGTACCATCTATGTCCTATATGTTTACTTCTAACCAGTGGAGGAAAACCTTTTTCGGGTTACGTGTCAACATTTTGTAATCGGTTTTAGAAAAAATTGCACTGTATACCAGATAAGTAATAATATGTATTGGTACCTAGAATATTTTTTCTCGTAATTTGAAAAATATTCACCAATGACTTTAAAATCAGTCACTTCACACGCATCACCAATGTATTAATCCCCTTTTTTGATTTCATAGTTTTTACTGTAGAAAACTGGAAAATAAACTTCCATAACACTGCACATGCTGTTACGTCTGCAGTTAACCGAAATCGAAAAACGCGCTCACCACCGGGCCGGTATACCGCGGGAACTTGGACAGCAAGTGTAATATCATATACCCGGGTACCGGTATACTGCATGTATAGGTTTCCGCGCATGTAACGATAATATTATACCTCGGCCGCCCGCGTCAGCAATTTATCGCGTGTTTACCGGATATTTTTTTTCCCTGTCGTCGCAGCTGATTACCTATGGCTAAACATGTTGGTCCGTATATGGTGGTCTCCGGCGGGCAGGGAGTCCAACGACGTCTATAACAACGTCGCTATTCGTGAGAATGAACTCTCGAGCGTATGTATGTGTATAGATGCACGTGTGGTATACCGCGCATACCAAGTACCGCGCAGTACCATAATAATATTACAGTACTCGACGCGTTATGCCTACCTGCGATTTCTGTACGGCCGATGCTTACGACCGTGCGCAGGACGATCGTTTCGTCCCGCGGGCCGCGACCCGTGAGGCGGTGGGAAGTACCAGATTTCGCAAGTCTCTGAGTGGGGTCGGTGCGGAGGGAGGGAGGGAGAGTACTACCTATATACATGTGGAGGAAATACGTGACAGACGGAAAAACTATATACATATATATATACATGATAAAAAATATACGTGTACATATGAATTCACGTTATAACGGATACATATATATGTGTGTGTGTGTGTGTGTGTAAGTACACTCACGCGACGTGTAGAGTCGGGGTGAGGAGGAGGAGGTTGAGAGGGCACACGCGACCCGTACAAGGACAGTACAGGACGGACACGAGTCATCGTAATGGCCGCGCTGTACCTATATATATGATATAAACATTATATAATATAACGACGCCGTCGCTCGGTAAAGTATAGGGTAATATATTATTATAATATTAAAGTATATATACGAGATATCGTACACAGATATTTATATAATAATAATGATATCTCTCTTCTGCGCGTGTCTCCCCCTCCGGCCGATCAGCGACTTCGACCCGCCATATGATCGCGGTCTTAACGTTTTGTATATTATTATTAAAGGTTGTCGAGTCGAAGTTGTGGACGCCGCCGAGCGGGAACTTTGAACCGTCGAGACCTACAGCTGCAGCCACCGTGACCTTTAGACCATAATAGCACCCTTTATAAATCCTACAGCGCCGATGACGATTGAGGCGATAAAAATATAAAAAAACCGTTTAAGACAGCGAACAGGTGTTGTTACCGGGGGGGGGGCAGGCAGGAACTGGGGCACTCGTCATCCCCCGCATCTCGGGGATTGTCGAACCGCACACTCCTTATGGCCTAAACCGAAACGTTCACTCGATCGTTTCATAAAACTTTTTAGCTCGGAAATGTACCTATATGTTTTATATCGACTCGTCATCATATTATTATCGATCATTCGCGGGCACTCGATAACTGTTGCAGCCTGTCTATAATTTTAGTACACATTACGTGCGACATATTATAACGACGGATGCGAGAACGAAATATTATTTGGGATCGGAAGTTATTACCTGCTGCAATATGGTGGGTAATATACAATACGGTTTCAATATATTTAATCAACTTTTTTGATACATAAAAAATTATTAACCTTTTCTAAACTTATTGTATTTTTTTCGACTTGTCGTCCATTTTTACTCGGACCTTTTTACTCCGGACTTTCTATCCCCCGAGGTACATTTCAATCATGTCGCGGACAATCGCGGGATGCGCGAGAAAACGTGCGACGATGATGATAATAATAATAATAATAATAATAAATCACGTACGTAGGTATGTAATATACGTAGGTGCGCCTCCGTGCGCGTTAAAAAAAAACGTGCCAACTCGGCCGCTTTTTAACGTCGAGCCTTCATATCGGTTTACAATATTGACTGTGCCACAATGAGTCCCTCCTGCAGTGCCCGATATGTTGTTTCGGAACGAACGAGCGCGATTATTGTGATTCGGCGATGGAAATATAAACGAACACGATGATAATAATATTATATTATAATATCGATAATATTACGTATACTATCGAGTAGGCACTCTTGTTTATCGTGTACATGATATTGTTGTAATGAAACGAGACGATAAAAATATATTATATACTTAACGCATAACGATGACGACGTTTTTAAACGACCAACTGTTGAAAAACAGAAATTATCGAGCAGGCTATATTATTATTATTATTATTATTACACGCGCGTAAATATAATATAATATATTATTACGAACCACTTGTACGAATATTATACATTATAATATTGGCACCTATTTAGTGTTGTCGATTTCTTTAAACAAATAATTATGAAAGCATTTAATAATAATTTCACAAAGTGCTTTTTTAACGCATATACTATACCGTCTATACGTATATTATAATAAATCGATCGACGGTCGTCATAATATATACTTTAACTACTTACTATATAAACGATCAGACACAGATTGTATATTATTATGTGTGGTGTAATTGAGCAAAGAAAATAATAATTGAACGCGCGTAATTAATTACGACACGATTGATGATAATAAGACGTATTATATTTTACAGTATATAGCTGTAGTTGAAAGGATTGAATACAAATAGAAAAACCGATTAGTCAAATATTGTGTTCTATTTCGTTTCTACATATAAACTTATAGTTTATCAGCGAGATAATAATATAAAAGTATGATAATTATTAGCTACACGCCCGCGGGGTATTCAATACGTACTAATAAATTAATAATAGCGATATCGTAACGTTGCGAAACCGACGAAAATGCAATAATATATGTATCGAAATACGAAACCGTGTAAGGCGCGAAATAAAAATAAAATAACCGTTTTTGCCGTTCAACGTCGCGTTTAAAACAGTCGTTACGGGAAAAAAAAACACGAGAATGACAAACGTCCGTTTTTTCAAAAGGGAACCGTCGACCACAGCGCTTTTTCCGGCTCGAATGTACAAAATAATATTATAAAATATAAGCAGCTATACTTAATATGTATAGGGTGGTCTGAATTTCGCGTAACATATAAACAGGTCGACGCATTTAATGACGGTCAACACTCGAGTCCTTTTGTTCGCACAATAATATTCGAAAAAGGTAGGGTACGTGAGAAGACAAAATAATATATTCGGAATATGAAATTAAACGTTGCAATTAAAAAAAAAAGTAAAAACTATTCTTTATAACGCAAAGAACTTCAAAAATTTCAACAATAAAAAAATACCAAGTAAATATAATATATATTATATAGGTACGTAGTTTTCCTTCCAAAATGTTGTTTATTAACGACTTCCAAACGACGTACTCGAGAATTTTTTGAGATAATTATAATGAGCGGCGTTTACTGCTGTTAAAACAGAAGCACTCTGTATTATTACATTGCTGCATCCTCCGTTTTCGTTGTTCGAATTTCAGACGACACTGAATATATATATATACCCTATATATATGCATAATATTTCTATGTGCACAGTCGCTCGTCCTTTGAAAACTATATTGATAAGAAATTCGGAAATTACTGCACGTAATATAAGTACTATATTGATTCGGAAGTGCGCGCACAGTGACTTGTCATAGTTTATTGTATAAGTAGCTGTGGTTACTTGCGTTCCGAAAAAAAATTGTGTTGTTATTGCTGTAACACCGTTTGCAGACCAATTAATATTCAATTCAATAGAAATCAAATCAACAAAAAATATATAATATAACTCGTAAATAAAATTCGTTGGCATTTAATTAGTCGAAAATGTTTTCAAAAATATAATAACGACTGATATACATTATTATGATTAATGTATATTAAATAATACTCGTGCAATTTTAATAGTATTGATTTGTCAGTGTTTATAACAAACAGTTTTTTTTTTTTTTTTTGTCCCGTTCACTACCTATATTGTCATTTATAAACGAATTTTAAAAAAAAACATGAATAAATTAAAACCAATCGAGAACTCATTAAGCTGTGGTAGCAGTGGCGGTATGATTTTATTAGAAATAAAAAATAATTTCGGATGCGATTTGAATGTTTTCTATAAGCTCGAGACACATATCCAACACAATAATCATAGCGTGTGCAACGAGAAAAAAATGTACATATCTATACTATAAGTAGGTAGGTGCGATGGCACACAAACTCGGCTCCTTTTTAGACGCGTTATTTCTGCGACTTTTGTTGAATATACAATAATAGTATATTATGTGAACGGCGCCGAACTCGACGACGACGGCCAAAACGGTATAACATTGACCTTAGACGACCGATAAATCTTGGGCGTCGAGTATGGGTACTATATATATCGTTACGACATGCGCGTGTACCGGACAATATAAGGGACGCGGCGTCTTCGGACGAGACCCACGACGAGCAAGGAGAGGCAGGATCGTCGATCCCGTTGCGAGGGCTCTTATTATGCACAATAGGAGCAGGACACGAAAAAAGAAACCAACGTCGACGCGTATAATACTCGTATATATATTGTAAAGGTAAACACCGTCGATAGACCTTCAATAACCTATTATATACGCTTACCCGTCGTCGACTCGCGTAAGTCGTTTTCTTGTCGAAACATCACATAGTTTACGAGCATGACGCTCTCCGCACACAACAATATAATATATACATGATAATATTATATGGTATAACATAATATACATTTGTGTGCCATATTGATTCGTTCGGCCCATGTGCGGTCGTGTAGTAGTAGGTATAATATACCTATAATATACAATGGAATTCTTTTAAAGGTCTGACGCGACGTTCTTATAAGTACCTATATATAGTATCAACGGTTTTTGAAAACGTTTTTTTCCTCACAATCGTTACAAAACAACATTTTTGAAAAAAAAAACGACGCAGTAGGTATACGCGAATAGGTATACACATTTCCATCTGATATTCCGAAGCGGAACACATTTCTGAGAATTTCAATGTAGGTATGAAAATCAAATTTCGAAAAAGCACGTGGTTAATATATATATCACGTTATAGCTATTATAAGTGTTTTGGGTCTATAGACGACCCGCGGAGAGGTATTCGCAACTCAAATGTCGGTACACTTCTTCGCTCGTCTAACATTTACGCGTATTTAGTAAAAATCGTAGAAAAACAGAAAAATTATAACAATAAAAAGGAGAAAATGTAATTTTTTCAAAAACTACAAATTAGGTATGTAACGAGAAAATCAGAGTGCGTTTACCTTTAAAAGAATCACATATAGCGTTATAATAATTTATATTTATTATATATACCGCAAAAGCAATAAAATATTGTGACGACGAATATTTTTCCAATATAATATTATACAGTGTCGATGCGTATATGATGACTCTCGACATCGTGTTATTGTAAAAACTATTAAATACAAATTCGGTAAGCCACCACTACGTCGACGGTAGTAAAACTATACAATAAAGATATAAGTATAATACATATGTCGCAAAAAAAAGCAATACTGATTGTGTACAAATCATTCAGATTTTGGAGTACATATATTTTAGAACGATGAGGTACTCGTAACCAGGATAAACGCAGACAAAAATGATTTCGGGTGATGGACAAACATTTTTTTTTTCAAAACCACATTTTATTATACATTATCTATATATATATATATTATAAACAGGAGAACGAGCAGCCGCACTTTATAATATATATATAATAATATCATGTATATACACGATAATGTTATGCGTACATAATATTATATATTAAAACTAAATGAGTTCTCGTTTCGGTTAAAAACATAAAACGCAATTTAAATTTATGTTAATACACTAATTAACATCGGTATTTTTTTTTATATAGGTACCTTCTATATATAAATTACGCGTTGTGTGTAAATATAAATATATATAGAGCACGATAATTTGCAATAGAAAAATAAAAAATAAAAAAACACGATCGTCATTATTCATCGTAGCGCGTTTAAGGAATTAAAAATAAATCATTTTAGATGACGGCATATTATGATATTTATATTTTAATATTTCCATATTTTAATGTCGGCATTTATGTTATAATATATAGTATATTATAATATTATATAATGTAAAATAATGGTAAAAAACAGGAAAATAAATTTTAACGAGAAAAATAAAAAAACCCTACGACGCTCTTATTTTACATAATATATAAAAAAAATAATATAATACGCGCGGTTCGATGGCGGCACACACAATAATAATGAGTGTGTGTACACACTTATAGTCACCTGCAGCGTCCTACGCGTTCGTCATAATATATATAAATATATATACGCAGATGAGTTTATAATAATATATATATAATGATATACTGTCAATTCGGACACGGACTTAATAATATGGATCCAGTCGTGGTGGATTTAAGGAAAAAGGCCCAGTCAACAAATATTACAAAATATTATACAAAATTATTATTCAGAGTGAGGGCAATATTTTCGTTATTTAATATATATTGTATGCTTTGAGTTTAATATAACCTTAATTATATATAATTAAATTGTGCAACAGTTATATTTAATTGTGGATACCGCTGCAGTCTATACACGATTCAAAATCGAAATAATTGTAACTATGAACTAGGTTTATTTTAAGAAAACTATTCATATTGAAGTCGAACATTTAGAAAACAAAATGCAAGGATGAATCAAAATGTGTCGACAACATACTATCATATTGGCTGCGTTAACCTTCTCCTTGCTGTTGTAAATGATTTGTCTCTTGTAATGTTTTTTTTTTTAATGTAGAAAATATTATCTACATTAAAGATAAAAACAAATACCGCGCATTTACAGATTGTCAATAATATAATATGCGAGTATGCATGTTTGCAGAGATACATTTCTTATATTACCTCAGTCGATGCGTCATTTCTGAAATCGTCAGTTCGAATCGTGGTCCATAATATGCTTTTGGTATGGTTTAAAAAAATGTTTAAGGGGTTCAGAGTTCAGGCGCGCAAGTCCGAAAAGTACATAATATATTTACCTACTCCGTTAAATTCGCCACCGCTCAGAATATAATATACGTAAATACTGTATTGCATATAATACGAAACCTAAGAGTGGTATAAGGGGTGCAGGCCATTGCAGGGCCACCCTGCGAGATATAATAATTAATATCAGCCGCCGCCGCCAGAAGTGACGAAATTTGTTTCAGAGAAAAGTTTTGAAAACGCACATGTGCACATCTCGTAGGTAAGTGTATTTACAGGCACGGTGAATATAATATTATATACCGTCAAAGTACCTGTACCGATCTCGGTTGAAAATATTACTCGAGTTTTGTCTTTCTTGCCGTCATAAATAATAATAATAATAATAATAATAATAATATACCAACGACGGCGTAGTGATATTCGTACGACCGCGGTGCGGGAGCGGGCACACGACCATGGTATATAATAAACTATCGTTACGAGCCCGCGAGGAGACCTCGTCCACGCGATCGCGTAATTTGCGACGAAAATCTGCAGCAGCAGCAGCGAGCACGTGAGACTTAAACGCGCCTATTTGTTTGCTGCAGATATCTCACTCGAAATAAATTTTACGGGCCGACTACGACGAAGTATTTATTTATTTTGGGGGGGAGGAGGTACGCGAGTGCATCACTGGGCGACGGTGCGTACGTGTTTAATACACTCGTTATAAGCGGAAGAGAAATTCGCGCGTGTTCGACGGCGATTTCCCGAGGAAAGTATGATTAATATTTTCTACCTACCTGCTGCTGCTGCAGCTACCTACCTACGACTGACTATAATAATACGCGATAACACAGCCCTCGATCAACCCTCGGGACTTGTGTTCGGGCAAAAGTCTATATCATATACGTGCGTGTATCATATAATAATAATATATTATTATGTTTTGTTGTTGTTATATATTGCGTTATAGGTTAACACGTCTTGACGATGAGTACCTATATATAATACTGCACGTGTGTGACCTCCTAGTCTCGTCTCGCGGCGACAACGACTAAGTGGCGTAGGTCAAAAACGCATTAATATAACACTACTCACCTGAGTATAAAATATTATTTTTTTACGATCGGCTGTGCGTAGTCTAGAGTTTTGTTAATGACCGTATATTATTGTAGTTGTTATTAATTTTTTATTTTACGGTCGGGCCTACGGGAAACCTAAAAAAAAAAAAAAATGGAAAGAACTTCGTCAGATATAATATAGAGACGTGCATCAGCGGTCGTCGGTGCGATAGTCTTTACTATAATAATAATATTAATAATATAAATAGGTATAGGTACGACGTCGTGAACGATGATGATGAAATATGATTAGTGCGGCCGCGAGAAACCACCGTGAGGATAACACTATTGTGTATACGTCGGAAATTCGATCTCGTCCCAAACGCTGCAGCGGCGACGAGTGAAACAGAAAATTATTATTCGTGGACTTCGACTCGGTTTTTTTTTATTTTTACGTTTTTATAATTTTCTTGTTCATTCCGCCCGAACGACCGCGACGTCGCGCGCGATGCAAACGATAATCTCCGACGTGGAAACCGCACGAGATTTTCGTTTTGAATTTCCGTCGTCCGTATGCACCGGCGGCAGCGACGGCGGCGGAGTGACGTCGAAAACTCAGCGAGGTCGGTTGATGATGGCGGTGGAAGTATAGGTGTGGCGGGGCAGAGGCGACCGAGGAGAAAACTATATAATATATACATATATATCTGCGAGTATAATCGAATACGAAAAAACATTATTTAAACGGCTGCAGTGGTGTTATAGGTACCAACGCGCATATAATATTTAACGATGAAGTGAATAAGTGCATTTTTTTATTGAATAAATCACAAATGCGCGCAGCACATATACCGCGTCGTCGGTAGTTATTAGCTCTTTTACTAGCCGCTGAACAGAAATATCAAATACGTACATAATATGTAGTGCTGAACAATTATCACAAGATTAAAAGAAAACCCTGATCAAAACGTACTCGAGTCATAGATTATTTTATAATTCCATTATTTCAGAATAGTTTCCAAAATATCGCTTTGAAAATCAATCGCTATAACCCTGCAGGGTTTTCACATCTTTTTTTATACGCATAAATATACCTACTCGTATGTTATTGCTATATATGATTACTTCGTGTAATTATTACTAATCAGGGTTGGTGCAAAATTAAATATTTGTATAATATTTTTGATAAAGAAAAATTAGAGAAACGCCTAACCGGTTACAGGTTAGGTTTTGTGAACCGTGGGGTTTTCCTTATTCCGTTTTCGGGGTGAGGATTTCAAAAACGTATGATCCCAAATGTAATTTGTTCACCCGCAGACGCGTCTAATAATTTAAATTGATAAGGACGTGTAAATCCACGTCCGCAGCAGTGAAAGGGTTAGTATAAATTGCGTTTGCATGTGCATTCGATTCACACTCGCGGACCGTTCAGAGAGTGGGATGGGATGGGGTGGGGTGCGGGGTCAGCACTGCATATAGGTACACTAATTATTATTGTTTATATACTCGCCCGTAGGTACTGTATTTATAATATATATATATATATACGTACACATGCTGCTGCTGCTGCTGCTGCAAGTTCAATGCGTTAATTGCAAATCATTTATAACGTTTGTGTGTATTTATTGTCGCGCCGCTCGCAGACACACTCTGATTAGTGCCACACACGTATAAAATAATATATTATATACACAGGTCCGTCCGTTAAGCCGTCAGCCGACACCGTCTCTCTCTCTCTCTCTCTCCATCGCCGGCCGCTGACTCGCTCGCCATTAGCCGGCATTGTGCGCATATACATATACACATTATATAATATGTATAGGTGGAAGGTATTATGTATAAAACATATATACTGTAAAGCGAAACAATTTACTAAAAGCTTCTCGTTCGCGCTGCGACGGGTCTGGCGAGGTATTCGCGCGCGGCTGCAGTGTCTCCCCGCGGGGAGTCGTTTCAACGAGTCGACAATTATTATACCTGCGGCGGCGGAGGTATATAAGTACCTACCTCTTTGTACAGGAGATAATATAATCATTTTTCGCGTATACAATATAATTACATAATTAGGTTTATAATAACACATAACTGTCGAGTATGATCCGACGCGAGTCTATAACACCACCGCCCAGCCGCGCCGGAGAATCAGACGGTGCGGAAGGACGATAGAAAAACCAAGAGCGGAAGAAGGTTAGGTATAGGTAGGTAACGATGAAGATTAAAACGAAAATCTACTAGAACAAAATGTATACGTTATGCGAGAGGAGACGTTGGGCTGCTGTATAGTAGTGCGTATGTGAAGATGATCCAGTGGCATCGCCTAACCTTCGTGAGGGTACCTGTGATGGAAATGGGTAGGCATAGTGGCTGGGCTACTGGTAAATTATTGGGACTGGTGAACTATCGAGCATCACGCATGAACTAGGTAATAATAATTAATTAATTAATATTGTGAATGAATATCGAAACGCAATACAATTACATTAAACATTGTTATGTTTGTTTGTTTATTTATAGTTTATATAGGACTTGAAGGGGAGTACGTATAGCTCCTGCTATGTCGTAAACACAATATGTCGACAGCCGTTACAGAAAATAAGTGTTCGCTACCGAAAAGAGTTGCAGCTGCCGTGGCTAGTACTCGACAGTTGAGAGCTTTTTTATTATTATTGTCAATATAATAACTGTGATATAATGTAACTATATATATATATATCAACTGTATGATTGCTCTGTCGTACCGATAACGATTAACGGGCGGCTCACCTCGTTAAAATATTATATGAATGAGAATGCGTTTAAACATATTGCCTCCACCTCCAAGCCGCCGCGGCAAACGAGTGAAAATATCAGTGCCATTAATTGATTCGCTCTTGGCTCTTGACCTCAACGACGGCATATATTTTACGATGTGTATTCGCGATTAATATACACACGAAACTATTAAAAATTAATCCACTCGAACTCGACACGCTTTAAGTCGCGGTCGTTCGTCGCGGGCCGTTTATATACAATTTTTTACTCTCGCTTATATAACAATGCCCAATAATAATTCAAACATTTTGTGAGCGAAACATCCGCTGTAAGGACCACGTAGTTTTGAGTGAATTCGTTATAAAAGCACTCGAAAAAACAAGCATTGTACAGCGCGGTCCAACGATATATTATTATTTCGCAACACCGCGACCGGTTAGGTCAGCAGCTGGTGTATATTGCACTCGGTATTGGTATATTAAATTCGAACCGCACAACGTTGATTTGCCGACGACTTATATATAATAATATAAGAAACCGATTTTGTTGCGACAAACGTAATATTGCGTTTTTTTTTTTAAATTTTCCCGAGAAATTTTGAAACTATAGAGTCACTACCGGCGCGCGGGCTACGTTTTGGGAAAATGCCGAGAGCGGACGTGACGACGTTTGGTATTCGGTTCACGCCCCGACTAGGTGCCGGCGGCGGCGTTCAAAAGCCTCGAGAAACAAAAAAATAAAACCAATTAAGAGACTCAAAAAAAAAAACGGAAGAGGCGGTTTTGTCGACGACGCGTTTTGGTGCAGCGCAGACGGTTTCGAGTTTCGCCGCTGCAATAATATATTACACACTGGAGCTGACCAGAGTGAGCACGTCGTCGTATTTCGTGACGATTTTGTATTATATTATACGGTTCGAAAATAAAAAAATCGATTGTACACCGTCCCGCGAACACTCGTTCGCAACGTATATATATTGTTCATCGATGAGCATTATATTATTTGAAATAAATTCAACTCTCCGCCATGTCAAGTGCCGACCGAGAATCATCGAGGCCAAACCGTCAGCGGAGTTGAGCGTTGTTTTTTTAAAAAATTCTTTTTCGTGATTAAAATCCGTTGCACAAACATACAATAATTAGAACGCGTCGACCGTGCCTGTGCGCCAGAAATCGATCTTTCCGAGAAAACCGATAGAAGTCTGTGATGATGATGCGAAAAGCTATGTGATAAGTGCTCTACCGGCTTTTCCGAAAACTTTTCACGGCATAGCCTGCAGGTTATATTATTTACGCGTATACTATCATATTGATTAATGTCGTGTTGTGCGTGTATAATATACATAACAATTAAAGTAGCGTAGGTCGTTCAAATATTTGATAAGTTGTAATCGAATGACGCAAAGTATGAGAATTCAAATATTTTTAATGTGACAGAATTTGTGTGAAATTATTTTCTAATCAAATATAATAATATTAACAATAATACGCGTACACGAGTTAGCCGAGTCATACGAATTTAAAATTATATTACCTATATATATAGGTACCTATTATCTAAGATTTTCTTACGAGACGTATTATTGACATGCAGGTCGGAAACCTTTAATACACGGAATATTATAATCCTATATTAATTTAATCCTGTTTGTGCGACTCAAGCAGTATGAAAACAACATTTCCAGGACTATATATTATAATAATCTCACTACTGTAATAATAATTATACATTATTATACGTATATGTAAACATTTTTTTTTTCAACTTAAAAAATTATACACTACCTATAATATTATTGAAACACTCAACAGGCGAGTGCCTGTGTGTATATATACAACCCGTTTTAAATTGATAAGTACCCGCATTAAACGAACACTGCAATCTACATATTTTATATAATATTATAAATTATAATAATAAAAATTACATAAAAAACAACGTTACTACTGCACTGGCTGCGTTGTGGACACGTCGTTCTGTCTGCATTTAAAAATGCCTGCAGGCGTATTTTGATAATTTTTCGAGAGGTGTCTAGTTTTCATAAATAATAATAATAGTTTAATCATTAATATAAATTCCAAACAGTATTACTTTATTATGCATTATAATGACCGAGCAAACTATATAATTGATTGAATCGCGTGCATGGAAGCTTTAAGTTAAAAGTAAAAATCATTAAAATGCATAACACGATACGATTCTTTATCAGAACATTTTATAAGTAATACGCAGCAATCCAAATCGAAAAACTATGTTTTGGTATAGCTAAATAAAAAAGCAGGTACTTTTTGCAAGTAGCCTCCTCCAAAAAAATACGCCACTATACATTAGACACATAATATCTATGACGTATAGCAGCTTTTGATTTGCAGCAGACGTGGTGATCAAATGACAGAATAATCCGTTTGTATATAAATACAATATAATATAATCTATAATTGCATATACTGCTGTTGTATATATTCTCTCTATACACTCGGTTGGAGGAAGAACAGCGGAGGACATAATATAGTGGATACATATATATTGTTATATAGATCAAAGAAGCCGGGTTTTATCGGGGAGATTCTATATACCGCGTACGGTGGCGCGCCGCTCGAATCGCGACTGACGGCATATAAAATCTAATACATTTAGACGATTATTTGTGCCCGGCCAAAAGTGCGCATATAATATCGCGACCGTATTAAATCGCATCGCATTAAAGTCGGGACGTATAAAAAACTGCGTGTAGGCGGGTCCATCCGTCTGAAGCGCAGAACAAACGATTTTCTACGATATCAAACGACTTTCGAGTTTCGGCGGTATCTACGATATAATATAATATACACGGCTATAAGCCAGCGAGATCGAGTAAATAAACGCACAATTACATCGCAAATATAGTTAGAATGTGGGGAGGGGGGGGGGCAAATTACAAATTTTGATCGTTTCGACCATGCGTACGCGTCGTGATTGGGCGGCGTCGTATACAAACTATTAATAGTGTCTGCAGCCGTTAAAAAAAAAAACCATTTCGTGTGGAGATATTGATTTGAGTACATAGTTAGTACCTACCTAATAGTTATAGTCAGCAGTAAATAATCGGATAACACGTGCGCGAACGTGCCGTGACAGACGCAGTCGTCGTAGGTAAACAAAAATATGTCGTCGTCGATCGAGTGGGTATATAAATAATATTAAAACTGTATGATTGATTAAAAACTTTCGATTAATCGACGATATTTATTTTACGTATATAACTATAGCTCTCGGCTAATATTATTATATTATGAAAGGTCGCAAAACTAAACAACCGTCGTCGAGATTTAACGACATCATATAATGTATAATATATACTTATTATAGGTTTATTATTTTAGAGATGAGTCTTGTTCGTCGTATTTAATAAAACGACATTATATTGTATTTCGGAGACGAACAAAATGATCGAAAAGAAAAAAAAATACCAAAAAGCCAAACCGGAATTGAAATCTAATTGCGCGCTGCAGTCACGAACAACAAAAAATGCGTCTATACTTAATGATCGGTGCTTTGTGTATATATGTGCCGAGAGATCATTTGGGAATAACAACACCGTGACAAAGAGTTATTGGTCGCTTTAGGGCTCTCCTCGTCCGAGACATATAGACGTACGTACGGACGGACAGACAGACAGACTGCGCGGGCAACCCTTCGGAGTCGCACGTCGCTGAACACGCGTACTCACTCACACACGCACACACGCACACAAGTCACCCTACACGCTCGCCGAGGAGTTTCATGGCCGTCCACATTTTTTCTTACAGCACACACACACACACGCGCGCACGGTTTAATATATTATACAGCCCGTCATTCTTTCTCGGTCGCAGGTAGTCATTATTATAGAGACACACACGTACGGCGTAACACCATAAAATATAATAATATATATATGTGATATTATTTTTGTGGTGGTATCCTTTTGTTGAACGCTAGTTAATTCTCCGTCGTCGTCTTCGTCTTCGCCTTCTTCAGCAGGCGTATATACTTCACACACATATATATATATATATATATATATATATGTATATATAATATGCGTACCTATATGGCGTGCCGGTCTGCGCACCGGTGGCCCCCGAGGCGGTATATAATACGTATAATACTACGATATTAATGTTATAACAACCGACGACGACGACGACGACGACGCGTAATTTTCACGCGTCTTCGCGGGTTAACGTCTCCGACGGCAGCTGACTGCAGACGGATATAAATATTTCAAGTATAGGAATGATGACGGGACGGGACGGGCGAACGGATGTCCGAACGGCGCTAATCAACTGCACGATATAATATATATACGCGTATACGGCTGACCGAGCTGCAATAGACACGCCGAAAGACGTTTTTCGATTATATGCATGTAATATTATATACTCAAACGTCGTAATTTATGTATAAATGCCAGCGACACTGCACCGGACTCATGTGGTCGTACGAGGAGCGAGCATGATATATATATATTATAATATATAGGTGTGTGCAAATCGTAGACCTACAATAATATCATCTGGCGCGGCGTTTACTGTAATTATAAAACGAAAAATTCAACGTCACTGGCGAGCCGCACTGTAGGGGAACGCACAAAAATGCCTCGCGATAAAGCGTATAGGTAACTATATACCTATATAATATATATATATATAAAGCACATTTCTAAAAAAGTAATGCGTGCACTTTAGATTCGACTAAAAGGCTCTCTCTCTCTCTCTCTCTCTCTCTCTCTCTCTCCCGCCGTAAATATATGTATATACAACTGTCACGAACGCATGTATATACAATATATATAAAGGCTTTTGACATGTCAACGGTTCGCGTAGACATGAGCATTTGCGCGCGCGCGTGCAAGACGGCCGCGCGTTGGAATACTAATGAAGACGTGTTAAGACATGTGAAAATAAAAGTGCATTACGCACGACGTTCGAAAGGAGACTGCGCTGCGGGACAAGCGACAGGGCATTAGTGTACGGGTCGCTGCATAATAATGAATATTGTACATATTTTATTACAATTGTTGAATATAAGTCAAAGCGCATTTCCGTCTGCTATAATATGAGCGACGAAGACATGTTTCTATCGATCACAATAATAATGACTGTATATAGACTGCAGGGGAGAGAGAGAGAGAATGCAACGGATTGAGTAAAGCTTAAAAGCGTACAACGAATAATAATAATAATAACAAGAGACAAAATATATAAACAACGTAGTCGGGTGTATATAATATTTGTCGGGACGCTGCGGGGGCGGCAGCGGGTTTAGAAGTTTTAGTTTTAGCGGAAAATTCCGGTTTAAAGTTTCGCGTGTATACACTAAACTCCGTATATAGGTAGGTATAGTAAATTTAAACGCGCAGACATTAATAATAACGGAAACATAATTTGTCGTAATTTCAGCTGGTAAAATATGTTTTGTGTATTACCTAACTATATATATACGCCGCACCGACGCTGAAGTATGTATGTACCTATATATATATATATATAGAAGCTATGTGCGCGGCGCACGATGTATATACCTAATTAGCGAGGGCGGAACCGAGATGGCAATTAACAGATATATACGCGTGTATATAAATATGATACCGCTACCACCTATTTTATACCTGGTTATAAAAACCGGAGTGCGAATAATATTTCGTATCGAGAGCGAACCCAGCACCGCGTATTACATCGCCTCCTCCTTCGTTTATCGTTTTGCAACATCGCACGGTTATATATATTCACCGTGTACCAGAGGATATATACCTACTTGCACCTATACATATACATCTATATTCTATATACATAAATGTGCAGGCGCTTTCGAAACGGACGCGTATAAATTGATCGGTTCGCGGAGGAAACGCGAAGGTATATATAAATTCAGATGCGAAAAAAAAGATAGAGCGAAAGTCGCGAATTATGGAAAATATATAATACATATAAATCACTTATACCTATGTATATATATATGTTATAGTTTCTTTCATAAATCAACGCGAGAGCATAATACAGGCGTACGTCGATAGATCTGTGTGTAGGTATACATAATAAAACGAAAACGGGAACACGGATTTTACGACACTATCCGACTATTCTTTCGCTTCGCTTGTCGACTACGACGACGTTTATATAATAGTATACGAAATGAGTAAGCATCGCATATATACGACATACAACATATAATGTCGGGTATATCACATAAAATATATATATATACTTGCGCCGTCGGTTTGCGAGTTAGTTTTTTTGTTTTCAAACGATTTAATATTATATATATATGTGATATGAAGTTATAGACTACGCATAATATATCGTTTTATATTGTGACAGTAAAAGAGTAGTAAGTCGAAGTAATTTGGAAGAACGTCTATAGAACTGCGCCGATGTTACCGGCCGCGGCATGGCGCGAGCACGCGATAGTATTAGTTGTGTAGCGTCAAGTCGCAATCGTGTTAACGCCTATATTCTCTATAGTTTAATTAATTGATTAATTTTTATTGAGATAACGAATATTTACAAAGCGTGTAAGACAAATAAGTATAATATTGGCTCGACTGTTTTGCAATATTGTCGATAGTGTACAATGCTTGCGAAGGCTGCGGGATTGAATACAGGGAGCGTCCGACAAGCGCTACTTCAATACTCGAATGGATTTTTACTGTGTTTATTTTTTCTAACTATTTGTTTAGGAGGCCGCGGGGCCGATGCTATACGCTTTAAGTGACGGGGAGGATTATCCGGGAGAGTGCGAAAGAAGAGAGATTTGATATTATA
Organism: Neotoxoptera formosana; assembly: GCA_022818045.1. Classification (NCBI taxonomy): domain Eukaryota; kingdom Metazoa; phylum Arthropoda; class Insecta; order Hemiptera; family Aphididae; genus Neotoxoptera; species Neotoxoptera formosana. The sequence goes on along the minus strand of CM040635.1, from coordinate 23,307,889 downwards.
GGGCATTTGAGTGTGGGCCGATGTGTTGGAGTGGAATTGTTTATCGTGAGCGGAAGCTTATCCACCTATACCGAAAGAAATGACAAGACTCGCGCGGGCGTTGAACAAAAAAAAAAAACCGTAAATCGGTATGCGCGGTGGCGGCGGCTGACCGACAATAACCGCGATAACACATTATATTAATTAGGTATACCCCGGTATACATACCTATACCGTATCGACAAACACGACCGCGGTATGACGGCGAATGACAGAATTGCTATATTTCGTGGCCTCGACAACTTTATTATAATATTATAAGGAGTGATTATAACAATCGAAAACGTTTTTTAAAAAAACGTAGTCTTCGCTGCTAAAGACTTGCGATATTGACACGAAAATCCGTCGTGTAATCGAAATGGGGTCACTAATTTTCTTCGCGACGTTTATGAAGCGTACCTACCACCTATTTGTATAGCAGGAGACTCGGCAGTGATAAAACTCGAAACGTATTAAAATTTGTTTGCAAATCACATCGGCCGTATACACATAAAATCGCTAACTGCAGTATATGTATATGTTACAGTAAAAGATGTTAAATTTATATTAACGTTATTAACTAGCAATTAACGTTAATAGATAATAATGAATATTTTACAAGGTTTATAGCGTTAATTACTAAGGACTTACGTTAATTCCAAACAATATTAGTTAATCATGTTATTTGTATTTATATTATTATTTATTTTCACATGATAATGAACTGTGACATTTCGAATTGCATAATTTCCCAACTACTCGACAGATGCATTTATTTGTTTTACACTTCATCTTACAGTGACATCTTTGATAGCCTTGTGTACCTATAGGACTACTACATCCTGCTGCTTAGAATGGCTGGTGCCCGAAAGTTGTATAAATATCCAACAAATTGTGTGCGATCTCTTCCGCAAGTTTATTCGATAAAGCTCTAAGTAACACACATTTTGTAAGATGGTCTTGATAATTTAAAATGGAGCAAAATCCATTAATATTTTGTGATTGCATATCAATTAAATCCATTTGAGCTCTTGAATTGAAAGGGGAATGTAAAATAGGTTTTGAAACTGAGCCTCTTTTAGGATTTGATGACTTTTTTTGACATTGTGTGCATAGATTTAAATATGCCATAATAGTTTTGTTTGTGATATTGCAATATTTTGATTTTAATTCAGAATCCATTCTACATCTCCCACCATGGCCAATAGTAGAATGAGTCAAATGCAAAATATTGAACAACTCGTCAATTGTAACGTAATAGAGTATAGTATTGTCATTTACAAGTTTAATAAGATGCTCTTTATTATTTATTGTTAAAATATCATATTTACGTACCATTCAATAATCTTTCATAGACTTTTTTTCTCCTGGCGTTTTCAACACAAATTTTGAATGTTTTAATTGTTCAATACAAATATAATTGTACTCATCAATGGTTAGAAATGAGTTATTATCGCTACGTTTTTTTTTAACTATATCAGATATAATGTTGTTAAATTTGTTTTCCATTTCGAGTTCACCTATATTGAATTTTAATACAGCTCAAAGAAAATTAACACAATGTTTTAACATACAAAAGTAATATGACGATATAATGGCGATGTCGATCCGATACGTACCGTGAAAGACTGACAAAATTATTTATAATAGTTATTATATTTACAATAAAGTCCTACACTAGTAAGCCCCACTAAGCTTATTTATGCTTTATTTATATATTAGAGTACCTGCGGTACTGCGGGTGTAATATACTATCTAGTATCTAATGCCATTAAGATAACATTATATAACAACATTTTCCATCGTGTGTAGAAATTATCGATAATCAAACCAAAAAATTAATAAACCACGATAATCACTAGTTTGTTAGGTAATTATTGTTATTTACTAGAAAATAATGTTATTTTGATGTTTAACATCATTTACTGTAACATATATATATATTTTTAATAAGCACAGATATTAATAAATAATGGATAAGCTATTTGTGCTTATCATACGGAAACGAACATGAACATATTTTGAGGTTATAGAGGTCTTAACACAAATAGCTAACAATATTATAATACATTTATGATAAGATTCTGTCAGAATGCGAGATATAAGGAACTGACAAAAAACAGTCTTTCTCTCTTCCCCATTCCGGCACACTTCTCTCTATTTTTTTAATAGTCGTGATAGCCATGGACTATCCATTCTTTATGATTGTCTATGATCGGTCGATGTACGTTTACATTTTATAATAGTATATGTTATGTTTGACGGATGACCAAGGTCTTTTATATTGGACCAATAAATATAAGGACAGTCGCAATATTTCCATTTATAATAAATGGCAGACAAAAATTACATCTGTCTTCTAATGTATATAGAGCGAATCCATATAGACGTCTGTATAATATATAGTAACCTGCACACTGCGAATGCATTCCAGCCTGCACGGCTGCGTGACGGAGAGAATATATACCCATCTATACGTAATCGAAACACTTTTAAAAATCAAATTAGCTATTTGTATTTTTTCAATTACAAAGTGGTTTGTTTTTTTTATTGTAAACGAGTCTATCCATATCATGTGCACGGTTTTTTTTATATAGGCGTGCAAACGTCTGCACTATTTTTAATAAATCATATCAATATATTATACGTTCGTTATTCGGACTTGGGGAGCGATAGTGTAACGCAATATAGGCTACCATCATAATATGTATTCACGTTTTACCGAGTTAAAAATCTTTGTCGTTTTAGTGTCGCCCTCCCTACCCAAAAAAACTAAGTCAAATATGCGTGGAGTACAATACGATATGACGACGACGATGATGATAATTAGTCTGTGCGCGAGGAATTTAAAACGACAATATATAGTGACATATTATCGTCTACAGAGCATATAATATATATATATCGCGGTTCGTCCGTGCATTCCGGATTCCGGACGATTTATGATGACACCCGAAGGACGCGATTTTTCGAGGACTTTTTGAATTCTTCACGTACATTCTACGTATATATATATATATACGCGTCTTTGAATAAATCGCACCACCACCGTCGTCGTCGTCGCCGTCGTCGTTCGGACACAATATTATATAATACAACAATAACGACGACGACGATGATAATAATAATGACGTTCTATCATATATTTTATTATTATTATTATTATTATTATTATTATTATTATATAGATGCAATAATAACATAATATATATATATGTATAACTAACGGATAAAACTCGAAGACGACGCATCCGAAAGACGTTGAACCGACGACGGCTGTTTTACGTGGGAACCTCCACGGGATCGCGCACTTGTCCGGCCGACTAAAAAAATCTTTATATAATAATAATACGAACGAGAAGAATCATTCTCTCTCATCGGAACCCGCGGTTGCCGTCGAGCGTCGTCCTTCCGAACGGATCCTCCTCCCTCCTACTACTCCTGTCGGAGTATTATTATTATCATCTCGGCGGCAATATTATTATAGAGACTACGCTGCATATTAAACGGTTTACACCCGCCGCGGCCATATTTCGGGGCACGGCGTGGAGCCGGTAGGGGGGAGGGGGAGGAGCAATCATCACAGATGACCTTTGAGAATATAATAATATATAATATACACTTGCCACTCGTTCTGCAGTAGGTATATTATATTATAATATTTTAATAGAATAACGCGTAAGGTTTCCGCGGGCGGACGCGGCGGGATGACCCCTCGACGGTAGCCGCCGCCGCCGCCGTCGTCGCAGTTGGAAACGACGATAGCCGTCGAGCGACGCCGCTCGGGGCCTGCACGAGACCGCCGCTGCGCCGGGGCAGCTTCCGTCGGGGGCTCTGCGGGTAATAATATAATAATAATTATGGTCCATACCACGTGCGTTTTACGCCATCAGAGATATTATATTATACATACACGCGGCGGTTTATGATCGATATATACAGGGCGGCGTGTCTTGTGCGTCGTCGTGCAATCGGTATTTCGATAAAATCCAAAAATACAATTCACTTATTTATAGTGCACAAGATATTGCGATATTATATCGACAATTTTTTTTTTTTTTTTATGATGTCTTTCCGCGGCCTGGCGGTATTTGGTTTTTTGAACATTTGCTCGGTCGAAATCGTCAAGTTCGATTCACTGTGTTATGTTATAGACGACGACCGACTAAAGTCATATATTATATAGTAAACCGTTATTAATGCCGTTTGAAATACAATAATATATTGTAATGGAATCGCAACACTTATTCTTGCAGCAGTCATCTACTATATTCTAAAAATGATTTGATGTGTTGTTTTTCTTGTTCTTAATTTTATGTGTAGGTACCTATAGGTATACCTTATTATTTAAGTTTCTAACCACATACGCGGTATCGTATTAAAACAAACTAATATTAAAAAAAAAAAAAATTAGTTTTAGTAAATTAAATTCTTATTTCAATTAAAACTGTTACTGAATTTACCAATTATAAAATGTCATGTAAACGTCAAAATACTAGTATAAACTAAAAAGAAACAAATATGTAGTTTTTAAATTATATTTCATCGATCCTTAATCATTGAGAAACCATTCTCGCTTACGGTTGCATACCCGATACACCCTGTATGATATTATATTTTATAACGTCTTCGACACCTGCTGCTCGTTTTCGGATCGACAAGACCGCCGCCGCCGCCGCCGCCGATCGTTCCTATTAAACGGATAATTTATTTGTAACGATATACAGGACCGGTATTTTAGGGTATATACCTACGGAAAAACGTGTTGGGCGACGACGACGCGTATAACAAACATAAAATATTATATTGTTGTTCGCCGACATATTATATATTATATTATTATATTATTAACAACGAGTGAACATCGTGTGTGTGTGTGTGTATATTATTATGTTTATATTTTTCTGCGAATTCGTCCGCGATTTATCGCTCCGGCCGAGACACGGCTCGGCGGCGGTGTCGGTTATTATTTGGAGTGGGTGATGTGGGTCGGGGTCGGAATGGTGGTGGCGGCGGCTGTTTTTGGCCCGAAAGAGAGATTCGCCGACGCCTGCACATATACGTATACTATGCGCCTGTACACACGTTATATATATACGCGCAAACTGCACCACACACACCCGACCATCGGTGAAACGCGTTAAAAGGGATCGTGGAAATTGGTTTTTGTCCGTGAATAATACGCGCGGCGGCGACGACGGCGGCTTCGGATTTTGTCTCGGCTCCCACACCCTTCACCCCCCCCCCCAGCCCACGAACGTGTTTTAAATCATAACAAAACGTTCGGTCGTATATAATAACAATAATAATAATGTACCGGCGTACCTATATGTATTATATACATATTATTATATATGTATATACAACAAAAACGGTTCCCATGGCACTTGCGCCGCGTATTATATGCGCAGGTCAGGTGGTATATTATTATATTTATATATATATATATCTATAGGAGAGAGGCATACACTGCGACATCGCATCATATATGTTGTGTGGGACCGAAGAGATACCTGCAACGCCGTCTCGATATTGTTCGAGTAGTAAACCGCGCCCGCAGTTGCAAAATATATAATAAAATATTATTAACAAATTTACTATATACACTGCAACCGTCAGCGCTGTTCTGTATATTATATATTATTATAACAGTGCGTATATATTATAATAATATTATGATATTATATTGTATTTTTTAAGTAGGCGTGATGAACCTATAAACCCGAGGTATACAATATAATATTATAATACGGATTACCGCGGAAGTCATTATAATATATAGTCATAGCTGCGGTATATACAAACGGAGGAAACGACGGGCTGATAAGAATCGGCGAGTTACCGCGAATACGGTATCACACGGTTATTATTAAAAAACTGCCTCTCTAAATAGTAGTATATGATATTATATTTTAATATCACGTCCGTTCGCCAATATAGTTATGGCGAGCATTTAACTTGGCGCGTTTTACGAAAAAATTCCGAGTACATAATATAATATACTCGTATTATCGTCTAACGAAGTTCATTACGTATAACATATATATACCTAACATATAATATTGTACAGTAAGTATATATGTAACGCACCGCAGTCATTATGTATACGTTTAAAATTTAAATGTAAATATTTAAATGAGATAAAAACGAACTACGTTACCTATGCACACGCAATATGCTCTAAAAATACACGGCGCGCAAGAGAGGAGACGTAGTCCAGAACAAACCGGGTGGGTTTACGTCGAATTACCAGAATTTTTTTATTTTTTTTTTTGTTAACATAATACGTATTTGACCGGCTACGCGAGTTTGTTTGTTTTAACGTATCAATTTACTATATAAAGAGCCGAAGCGCAACAAAAAAAAAAAAAACAACACTACAAACGTCCGTGTACGCGCGCGTGTTTACACGGGCAAAAATGGCAGTTTATTCGACAAAAAATGTGCACGGTTATACACGACGGCCGCTCTGCATGGCTGGCCGAGTCAACAAACAATTTGCTAGTGCCTATATATATACGCGCGTGTATACCTATGATATATATATTATACCGATGGAACCCAGTTTGCTGATCGCACAATTATTTAAATGTTGTTAATTTCACAAAAAAAAACCACCGTCGTCGTTGCTCCATATATACCTATAGATAGGTACGCTTCTACATGCACGTCGATATGCCGTTTCTAAATAAGCTCGACCAACCGCAAACACCGCTACAAAGGCTAAAATAGTGAAACATATAATAATATATTCACTTAAACATTTCAACTGACGAGAAAACTTGTCAGACATACAAAATCCTGTTCTGTCGGTGTAGGGTGATGGTCGACACGGTTGTATTCTGCAAGTATATATACTTCTTTAATTTTTTTCCTTCCTATATTCTGACGGTTGTGGGTTGTCGGTTTCCTGCTACAGTAAATACAGTTATAGCTCCAGCTGTGCAGAAAAAATCTAAAAAACCATTTCTTCGAAGTAATCAGCTGGTAGATACCGCTATAATATTTTACTATCCATTTGCCAATCGATATAATACATATATATGTAGGTATGTATATTCAAGTTACACGAATTTTTTCGAAAACTCCTTGAATACGTAATAGAAATACAATCCACGGAACACCGTTCGCGCAGAAAGATAAAACAATAACCGTAACAACAACAACCGAGTTGTTGTAAAAACGCGGATATCGGTTCACACCTGCGCGTAACGTGAACGACGCGAACGACCGCCGCCGCCGCCGCCGGGTATCCTGCGCATATTCGGACTTATCTATATATATATATAAGGACCTATAATAGATGAACGATCGATACACTCGTCCAATCAGAAACCCTAAATTATTATATAATAGTTCCCAGTGACGCACCGTGTACCATTGTACCTGATATAACCATATACCTGGTCGGTATTAGTATAATTCGGGATATCGATCAGCGCGAATCTCGGATATTTAAGACCCGCACCGTACTCTAACAGGTTTCGCATATAATGCTGCAGCGGCAGCGAGCCGCGGCGTATGAAAGCAACGACGGTCGTCGTTGACTCGCAAACCGTTTTGTCTTACAGTTTTTTTTTGGGGGGGGGGGCTCGGATACCTACGTTTTGACGACGATATATAACGTAGTCGGTGATGACGTTGCGTGTTATTGTGTAAATATTTCAAAAATCCGCGAACTGCAGAACGCATCCTCCACCCGCGCATACCATCACGGACCATCGTATGTATAACGGTCAGAGGAGTGGTCAAAAAAATATACAATATTATACGACCTAAGGAAAAAACTTGAAAATCAGAGCTGCGCAGACGACTGTGAGAACTAATCCCGCAGCAGACTTGTACGACCATATTATTATATATATATATATATATATGCGTGATTCCGTATAGTGTTACTGCTTCAGTGCGCAATGTTACTGCTGCACACGACGAGCGGCTGCAGTGTCCGCCCCGACGGGTATATTATATATATGATATAACATATACATATAACATTAGGTATATATATGTTATAACACATATATACATGACATCAGGTACCTATATATGTATACTGCAGAGGAGGGCATTAGATTTAATGGGACGTCTGCAAACGTGGTTTTTATATTATGTTTAAATTTATTCGAACGGGTTGACGGCCGCAATCGTTATATTATTATTATTATAGGCAGGTACCTACTCTCGGGACAAGCGGTTCACGAACATATTATAATATATAGATCCGAGGACGGATATAGGTAGCCGGCGCGGCGCCACGGCTAAAACGCTCTTTGCAGCAGGATATCTGAGACCATGTACGATGAGATGTTATCCGCCGTCATAACTTATTGATAACATTATTATATGTACCTATACTTTGATCGGACAAATCTTTACGTCTTGCAGCTAATACGCGAGAGATAACTATACATACACTGCGTCGAGCTCCACTATATATTATATAGGTATATACGACGTGACCGTCGTCGTCGTCGTCGTCCCTGCGTATAATTATATAAACGTGTAATCTAAAATATTTTCATGTAGGTATACGAGTGTAATAAAACATGTCACATTTTTTTCCGCCCAGCCCTTCGACGAATGTTACAAGACATCACTCATGATAAATATGATGCACAATTCCCCAAAATTCAACCAGCCGTATTTTCAGAGAAACAGGACGTGATCCAGCATTTTTAAAAAAAAATTATTTGAATATGAAATTATTTTTTTTTCTGATGTCTAATTTTGTCTTTACGTATTATTAAATAAAAAATACAGAATATATATTTTCAAATATTTACATAAATGTAAATTATTTATGTAAATTATAATGTCGATCGATCATTGTCTCTTTGATACAATAAAAAGTAGGTAGTATATTATATATACTATACAATATAATATAACAATAAAAATAATAGTGAGTTATGATTAAAACAAACTATGTAAAAATATAACTTTGAAGTTATATAGTACATAACTGAAAATTTTGGAAAATTAAATGTAATTAATAAAAATTTCAAGATAATCCTACATAAAAATACCAGGTATACATTTTATAAAATGTCTTTGATTTGTGATTCTTGAACACATATTTTCAAGTTCTATAACTCAAGTTTTAAGCTTAACTTATTATATCTTTTTTTAGTATTACTTAGAGGGAAATGTCCTACTCCGTCGAAAATAGCCAAGGGGGGGGGCTTTATTACTTATATATATGTATATTAGACTTACTGCAGCAGCTGCCACAAAACCCATCAATCGTGTATTATTATCTGATTATTATTAAGGCTTTGTCCGGCGATTCGCTTAACGTATAACCGGGCGAGGCGAAAATATAAAATCGTTATTTTGTATAATTAACCTAGTTGATTTGTTTATTTAGATAACATTTTTGGAACAAAAGTTGCCAAACATTATTTGCTCAAAAATTAAACACGTATATCGGGTGTGGGAGGCGTTAGAAAATCGTTGCCCTTGAGCGAAACACATATTTTCTAAATTCACCACTTCCACCGCAATATATAATAGACTATTTTACAAACGAATTTCGACATAATATATTATATTATGGTAATACTATAACAGCAATCCCCGGCCGCCGTGTTGCCCGCGAGTTATGACTGTATATACGTACAAATAGTTGTTCGTGCAGCGATCCGTATTTCACGCCTCGGTGGATTTTCGTATCTTCGGGACGTCACCGCGCCGCCGACGGTGGGTCACAGGTGGCCGATCACCACCTGCAGTGCACCGGGGGTCGGGAAAACGGTCATTTGCGGGAAAACAAAAAACGCAAGCGCACTGCACGCAAGCACAACACGTTCTCCGTACTTGTCACTGTCAAAATATTTGATTTTTGTACTGAATCTAGTCTTAAATTGCCTAATATTTATGTAAAAATATTTAAAATCCATCGCATTATTATACCTACACCTTATATAATGTCAATAATATGTATACAGAAACGAGTCGTTTTTATCGTTTCCAAAAAAGTATAATTACAATTTTGCAGATTCACTGCCTCAAACCCGCGATCCGTTCAACCGTATATAATATTATTATACAGCACATGACACCGCGATAACTCGAATCGTATACACGCAGGGCGCAGTACACGAACGAAAGACAGAACGTCGTGTGCTGTATATAATATGTAGTCACGGACCACGGTATATTATACGATAATGTTTAACACGCCATCACTATACGATATTAGAATATTTTACAGACTCGCGGCTCAGTATATACATACACGACGGTGCGACATCTTCTTAAAATATAAAACAGTTCTGCGACGCAACCGGGGAGTCAGGACACCTCTCCCTCGAGCCCTATAAAATAATTTGTCGCACATTTATTTTGCTGCAGTGATGGTAGTTTGCATTATACATGGTAACACGACTATATATACGATGGACGACGTCTCATAACGTTCGTCTGCACGTCAAACGAATTATATTAGGCCCATCCCCCCGAAAAAATTCTGGTCACGCTAGCGGGACTGCAGTACAAACTATTTAACAGTTTTTTCTATATATATTTGCGTTTTGTCCATAAGTATCGGTGCGACGACGGTCGAATTAGAGGCCAACAATATATATTATAATATATACTGTATAATTCCTATATACACGTATAATAATAACATATTATATATTATTATACAGCTGCAACACGTTCTCGCGCACAACCGTCTGTTTTCGTCCGTATATAGGTACAGGTAGGTACTTGCGAGTGGAGATTATAATGATTTTCTGCACGAAGCACGCGCGCACATATTATTATTATCGCATCATGATGTATACTGCACCGGTGCCTCTGCTGCAGCGGCGAAGATGCACCGTCCAGATAAGTGCAGCGTTGTGCATATTATTATATACCTACTATATAACTGCAACGCTGCTGCTGCAGCTCTGCAGCCGGACACGCTCGCGGTCAGCCAACGACCACAAATTTGAACGATCCTGCACAGGATGAATTATTGTGGCCTCAGTATACACAGCCGTTGATCGTCGTCGAGCATTTCGTCGTTTAGATTTTATGTAATATAATTTATCAACTTTATTTATTCTAGAATTTATCATACGACGGACGAATGTTAACGACTTTGATAACGATTTTTCAGTGGTAGTTCGCATTACAATATTATATATGATAACGCAACTATAAAATGTGAACAACGTTAATTCATAATAATGTTCGGCACATCAAACGAATTATATTGTCGACCCCTCCAACTGAAAAACATTGTGGTCAAGCTAAACACGATGGGAACTGCACAAACTATTTAACACTTAATTTTTATAGTTCCTCTGATGCTGCTGCAGCGAAGATGCACCGTCCAGATAGCTAATAAGTGCATATTATATACTATGCTGCTGCTTCAGCTCTATACCGGCCACGCTCGCGGTCAGCTAACGACCACAGATCCGAACGATCCTGCAGGATGAATATTATATCAGCCGCATAGAAGGTTTTCGGTGATTTTTTTATGTCCAAGTATACTACTTCTACACTATATGCCTACAATAATATTCTGTGAAGTGATACACGCCGCGTGCAGTGCGAGCAAATCGTGCGATTCTTATATCATAATATATTATTATATAGTATTGGGAGGATTCGCGGGGCGGCGGCGGCATAATAATAGCGTACGGTTTCGTACAGGTGGGTGTGTGTGTGTGCGCGCGCGCGCGCGTTATGTACTCTTCTGGTATTTAATGACGACGACGACAGTGGTGGTGGTGGTGGTGGTGGTGGTGTCGCGCTGTTTGATCGCCGAGATTTTTAATGATCACGACGACCACGAAGTGATCTCGCAACACCTCTAACGGTATATCACACGATTAAATAATGACGATTCGATGGCGCGTCGCATCGCAGCGTGTTCGTCGCAAACGGTTTCGTAGGGCGTACGACGCGGACAAAAGCATATCGAGACGTCGTCGATAACGGACCGAAAAACAAAACGCAACACACCCATCATAATAATATTATAAGGACTTGTCGCCGCGGACTCGTATCCGGTCGCAATTAGTTATATCATTAGTATAATAATATATATTGAACATAAATAGTTTTTATTGTCTTGGTGAATAAACTAACTATATTACAGTAAGTATAATATAATAACTATATAACTATATATTATTATAGTAAGTACGAGTATATAACTGTATATAGCTATATATTATAATAATATAATAGATACCTATAACAATAATACTGTTGACTCGCGTTCATTAACGCCGTCCGCGAGTTGAAACTTCAAAGCGTATAAAAAATACTTTAGAACGCCAAAATATATACATTATATAACATAGATAAGGTCCGTACCTTAATAGAAATAGAAATCGCGCGTTTATTCGTATACTTCCAATTTCCAAAAATCAAAATTTTGATCACTGCATTATATTGAGGATGAAATTATAAAAGAATAAAAACATCATGCTTGGCGTATCACACTTTGTGACGTGCGTTGAACGGAATACCAAAAACGTTGACGACGACAAAAACACCAAACAATAATAATTATTATAACACTAATTATTATTATTTATTAACCACTCGTTACACGAGACTAGCCGGCTGCAGTGACTCGTTCGCCGTTAATCCAAAAACGCATAATATATATAGTATCATTATCATTATTCTAATTGGGAAAAAATACCGTAACACAACATATTATATAAAGGGCATAATCGCAATAATATGCACCTATTTAATATTATATATTATGTATATAATATGCGTATGGCTGCTACTTAACGAATCGCCAACACAACAATTTTATCACAACGGCATGTTGTTTTACACGACCTTTCTTAAAGACCGGTCGAACGCTACTCTATTATCACTAAATATATATATAATATTATATATTATTATAACAGTCGTATATACATTGTACGACCATCGCTGCACACAGGTCCGATAATATGTCGAAACACGTTGTGCGTCTGTGTGCGCGCGTACTCGCATTTAAATCGTTCGTTAATTGGCATTTTCTTTCTTTTTTTTTTTTTTTTGCAAGCAGGCAACAAAATGATATAGTACCTATATATATATATATATATATATAAGTGTGTGTGCGTAATGTACATGCGCCACGTGTTTGTTATTTTTAATTAGACCGGAAGCCGCGATGGCTTTCACTCGCGAGGGATGTGCGCGTGCGCGTAAACGCAGCCGTTGGATCCCAAAAGACGACGAGACACGAGCGTTCAATATATAACATGTACGCACGGCCATTGACTTATATATAGGTAGGTATATACACAATATATAATATCTGATATTTTAATAATAATATTAATTTATAATATTGTTATTCGCTGTAGCGTAGGTATAGGTATATGACTTTATATCATAATACACACGTCGGCCGCGATTGAATAATACGAGACGTGTTCATTAGGAGGTACCTATACGACGATTATTGTTTTCGCTTCATTAATTATTCGAAAATCAGGCGCCCGCCCGAAACGAAAAAAAAACGAGACTTTAAATAACTATAATACGTATATATATATATTGTGTACACGCTGCTGATCCGAGAAAGGCTTTATGCTCTATAATATAAATATAATTATTCAATCAACCATAAGGCGATAGGTATTGTTGCATACTATAATAATATATATATATTGGTTTTTCAATCAGTCCGGAGGCCGTGTCTTTAACAATACGGACTATAGCAGGTACCAACCTACCTACCTAATATACGATTAAAATTCCACAAGTTCCACTTTTTCACTCCTTGACGGAGGCGGGAGCAGGGTGCATGCGTCTATATATAATATACGATAGAGTTTTCATATTTTTTAATAAATTGTTTACGTAAATCCGATGACTGTGGTGCATAACACCACTACCGCGCAGCATACCATTGACGTAGCCACGTATATATAGGTACGGGTAGGGAGTATTTGAAATATTTGAACTTCAAACGCTCGCATAAAAATTTCATTGGACTTTCCGGGAAACTTTTTTTTTTGTTAAAAGCAGAAAAACTTTTGAGGAATCTTGCATTAAATTTTAAAATCTTGAATGAAATTTTTTTTATGCATTTCTAATACAAAATAATCACCAAGTTTTCGTGATTTTGACAAATTTTGTCAACATCATATTAACTCCAGAAGCTCATTTAAAATTATTGTGATTTTACAATCAACATTTTTTTTTAACTAACTACAACTTATGGGGAACCTTGTATGGATTTTTGAAGTTTTTTTACGGAGCAAAAACTATTTGTCGACAATTGAAAAAAAATAAAAATTTCTTATGGCTTAAAATAGATCAAAAAGAATCAAATTATTTTGAAAATGTTTTCATGTATATGGAAAAAGGTCATGTTAACATTTGGTAGAAATTTAAAGTTGGGTATTCGTTTTTAAGGTACATCAAAAAAACTAAATAGATTTGGTCGAAAACTGGTTTTCACGTTTTTCCTCAATCTGCCCCAAAAGGTGAAGACGCAGACACAAAAAAAATAATACACATCGTTGTAAAATCAATACGTCCATTGCTCCGCTCAGAATCTTAAAGTTTTTATTTTCTTAACCTCGTAAACACCCCTTACCCCTAGCACAAATAATTACCACTTATTCCGCATATATACCGCGGAGAGGTACCTACACCATTACGCGCTGCGCTCGGACCTATAGCGTATAGTATACTTAAACACACGACAATATTTTAATTGAAACATTATTATGATTATGCAGCACGGGTAAGTATATATATTTGAATATTGTATAAAGCGCATTATTTCTCATATACGCGCCTTTGAATCGATTTCACGCTTTCTATGTATACGAGAGTCCCGGGGCCCCGCCGATGGGTCAAATATTGTGTTTCACGGAGAAAGTCACGAGAGGATATCTATCATAATAATAATAGTTTGCATTTTGTTTTGACGGCAGTGGCATGGGTCGCACGGGGACAGACGACGAGACCGGCGGCGGCGTTCCCGAAAACGAATTCGGCGCACATCACGACCGCAACAACGACAACAATAAAAATATTATATATATATATACAACATTATACCTGTTAGCACCGAGCTACATAATATTATTAGAGTGTACGCGTTTAGTAAATTATATTATATATAGGTCAGAATTAATTAGCGAGCGGATTTTAGCGATCGCTTGCGTGGGGGCCCCGGAGGCGTTGTCGTCTGCCGCGACGATGACAGGGCCTGCGGCGTTGAAGTCTCCGGAAACGCGCGACGTCTACACGATGTATATTATTATTATCCATATATATATTGTACATACGCCACACAATATAATAATATACGAATACGCGTATCACACACACACACACTGCACTATCGCACCCTCGTACTATTGCAGTGTTGTCGTTGTATATACGCACGTCGTCGCCGACGGTGAAAGAGCTCGTGCGCGGAGGTCTGTGAACGTTTGGAGAATAGATAATAATGTCACAAACATATATATATATACGACGACGACGACGACGACAACTCTACGCTCGTTATTACACTGGCACGCAGGCGGGCAGGTATAGGTGTATGTACACGCGTATTGTATTATTATATATAGTGTGCGAGCAGTATATATACGACGCACCGGAATTCGTATTGTTCTCGGAACGCCGCGGCGGTGGCGGTGGAGGTGGCAGTGGTGGAGGCAGAGGTCCGAACACGCCGGAATGCATCCCCGGGGCTGACGAGCTCGGTTTCGGTCTCTTTCCGGCAACGCGGACGCCGAAAATTACAGCGCCGAGCCTGCAATCGAAAAACGACTGTGCCCGCTCGCCGCGTCATACGCAGTATGCGGGTGGGGAGGGGTGAGGTTCAGCAATTTCTGTCTATATATTATTATTATTATTATTATATAAAATGTATACCCTATATATAACACGCGCGCCTGCTTGCGTTTTCCTCGTCGAGCGTATATGCGAGCTGTACTATATAATACGACGACGACAACTATAATAATACAACAGAAGCATTCTACGCTATTATTATTATTATTATACCGTCAACGAGTGACCGGGTAGGTGGTTATATGCTGCTGTAGGACGCTGCTGCAGTATAATAGTACAGAAGGTACCTAATATAATACAATCGTCGTAAATATATTATATTTCAAAGCGACGAACTGATTTATGACAATGGAGCTTATCCTGCAGCGCGTTTTTACCCGGGGCCATACGCTAAACAGATTCAGCAGTGGCTACCTGCAGTACCTACGTATATATATACATAATTTAATAATATAATACACGCACCCTGGATTTTAATACAATATACACACTGCACCGCGACGATGACGGGCCACATGATAATAAAAATATTTAATAATGACCATAACGTTAACACAATAGTGCGCTGCAGGTAGCGTTATATACAAGTGCGCCTAATATAAGTGAGTATATTAATTAATATAACCGAGCATAACTATTGACACGACTTCGCCCCCTGCTCGGATTTTATCGCGGACGACTATACCTCGTGTCAATCGCCGTCAATAGAAACCGACTTTATAATTGAGCCAAGTTCTTTTTTCCTATTTCTGTATGAACACGAGGCACCGCACAGATGTCCGGTCGTTTGCAATAAATAAGTAGGGAAACTTATATAAATATAATACTCGCTAAAGGAGACGATGATGTGTAGACGAGAGTCATCGACGTCGACGTCAGAAAAACAAACAGAGATCTGCAGCCTATAGACTACCTGTGGTATAAAATAATAGGTACCTGCACATAAATAGTGTTGGCAAAACAGAACTGTGCGGTAATTAAGGTGAAATTAGCTGTGCGTATCGTTTATCGTAGGACAATGTCAGATGATAATTATTAATTGTTGTGTAATATAATTTATCTTGATTAGGTCGTTGCAGGGTATTATAATAGTATTCAAAATAGTCTCATACTTCGATTGACATCTAGCTAATGAGAAAATAACCAAGAAAATAAAGGTAATTATACTGAATTTACAAAAAATATGTTATTTGCATATATTAAACGCGAGTTGGGGTATAAAAAATGAATAATTTGTGGGCAAAATCTATGCAATTAATATATTTTTTACTCCGATCGGTTCTCTCAAGGCAGGAGACTTTGTTTCGGTTTAAAAAAGACACAAAAATGTTAGGTTTCGGTCGCGGAGGGTGTCGCGTGAACACGCGATATAATATTATCGTTTCAGCGCTGCAGCAGAGTCTGCATCGTGGACGTGGTGGTGAGACGTGCTCACCTCCTTCGGGTCAGCACCCCCGCCGAGTCTTTCGCGGTTTAAATATTATGCTGTCCGACAAAGAAATTTCCAACTCGTAGACGGGTAGGCGTGTGTACTGCAGAATACCGCGATTGGGTATTTCAAACGTTTTACGCGGTTCGCATCGAACTACTATATACAAACGACAAACGGAATCTTAACATGATATTTTGTTATTATAATATATATCGTTATATATAATCGCAGGCCGAAATCTATATGCAGAAGGTTCAAATCATACTTAGCGGCGTGTCGAACATAATACGCACACGATTAACGTTATAATATTAATATTATACGGTCGTTTCGACGGCGTACAAAAAAAAAAAAAAAACCGATTCGTATAATTGCGCATGAAATCGCGGGCGCGCGTCTTGCCGTCACGAGATTATCTCGGGACATACGAAAAGTACGCGGGAAAATCGTATTATACTATATATTATCTGATACGACGATGTTATCGCCGGGTGTACGAAACGTCGAAAAACAACAATATTATACAGCCGACGGTGATCGTTTAAATCAATCGGCCGAGCGAGTATTTTAATATTATTATAATGTGCGTACAATGTATTTAACCGCATAATCTATCTCTGTGTGGATCCGATTAAAATCTGTGCCGCGTTGCTTCGCGCGTGTCGTATACGTAATATAATTATATGCGTTTAATTTATTAGTATTAAATTCATATCATATACTTTCGTCAAAACGTGCGGAATAAATTATTATTATTATTAGGTATTGTTATTACAAACACCGCATTATCGTAATCAATTAGGCGTATGGAGGTGTATATACCTACCGCTCATAATATGTTTATACTTTCTGATTTACGATAACGGCGCAGACGCGAGAAACGGGATAACGCGCGTATCACGACCGCTTTCGGCCCGCGATAACCTCGCGTTTACCATAATATTGTAAAATTGAAAATTATTGTAAAAATACGAGTTTCGCCAAATCGAGATAATATTTTGTTTTTGACGGCAATATTACACGTATACGTTTCGACGACGAGGGGACCTGCAAAAAGCTCGCGTTCAGATCCGTCGCACAAAGCGATAACTGCAGCGCACAGGCACGTGAGCGCAGGTCATCAGAAGCCAATGGACCACGACCACGCGACAACTAGTCCGTATGTACGTATATATTATTATGGTCGTCGCGGCAAAACACAAACGTGCCTCGAGTTTCATTTCGTGTGCCAAATTTGCCCACTCGGCGAAAGACGCGGACGGCCGCGTGATGGATGTAAACATATTTTACATAAACCATTAAAATATTTATCTGGACGTGACGTATATAATATATTACTATATAACATTATTATAATATCAACACGTCTCGCAATATTTTTGTTTACAGTAATATATAATTTTGTACGCGGGACGCGCGAACACGTGACTTTATTACAATCGTAATTAACATCTTTCCCGGGCGCGCTCGCCGCCCCTGCGAGAGGTGAACAATAATAATAATAAAATAATATCGTACCTATAATAACGACGCGAAACGTAAAGCCATTATAATATATATTCAGCGGGCTTAAAACGAGCTGATTGTATTATATTATACATACATACTAATATAGAGCTCAACTAAAATAATATTTAGACGAACGCTTTTTAAACGTCGCCCAATTTATTTTATCCCTCTCTCGCGGGTCTCTGTTTGAACGTGCCTGCAGCACAATATAATAACACTAAAATATCGTGTCGGACATGCATCGTGCAGTGCTCTGTCTGTCTGAGTGATTATATGTACCTGACGAGATGTTTGGCCAAAAGTCGTCGTCTTCCAAGTCGCACTGCTCGTCGTGTCCCGGCATGGCTCCGGCGATGTCCTGCAAACGTGGTTATTGTATATTCTGTTCGGCGAGAGAACGCACGCCGCGGTTTTTCCGCGCGTCCCCGCAACCGGGGAGCCGGTTCCGACGGGGGGATGCGCAGAATCGACGTGTTCTCTCGCCGAACAGAGAATAGTAATATATATGGTGTGTATCTCGCTCCTGCTATATAACAGTAATATCATCACTGAAATATACCTAAACTACGACGACGACGACGACGACGACGACGACGACGAGTATCATTGCGATCATCCGATAACGCGATAAATCGACGCGAAAATCACTCACCGCCGTTGTAAATTTGTAATCCATAATATTTAAATAACACCTCGCACATATACCTAACGCGTAAACTTCGTACACTACAATATTGTTTTTACGTGTCGTTTTAACGCGAAAAACGGGGGTGGCGCCGGAGACTGTTTAAAGTTTTGACACGACGTCATGCATACTATATTATTATAACAATACAACCAACTGATATATATATATATAAATAATACCCACGGCAGCGGATACGTCATGTACGACGGAGGCGGAAAGCATCGCGAGTGCTGGAGATAAGTTTTGACGGTTATGCGGTCTTCCGGTCGGGCGGCGCGTATTGAGTTTCTCTCCGCTCGGCGTACAATATATGTTCGACACATGCTGCACCGCCGCCGCCGCCGAGACCGTCACACACACGCTCTGCACACACGCCGAGACACGTGTTGATGCCCACTCGGAGCTGCAGTCAGTGGTGGCGCTGAGATTATTATCGAGATTGTTAATATAATATTCAATGACATGTAGTCGTGCGCCGAGTGTGCGTACGACGACGACGACGACGACCGCGGTCATTGAGGGTGTAAGTCGACACTGGCCGACTGCACTGATTGCGAGGGTGGACTGGGAGGCACTGGCCAGCAGCTATACTACATACTCGTTTAAATAGAGTATCCTGCTGCAGGTACCTAACCAGTTACCGAGCCAGTTACCAACTATGAGACTACTTACTGCGGTATAGAGCCGTCTCGACATTTTTCGGGACGACCTGGAGAAAATTAATTTTGGGGCCCCTAAATAATCCCGACGTATGATGAAAAATAGTCACAGAAATTTGCGAAATGTTAGCGAATTTGACCGATTGAGGTCATTTAAACACATTACATGATGTCGCTGTTAATGCGTAACTTATACAGAGTCTTCAGTATTAGAATAATAACATTAATAAGACGTCAAAACTAATAACTATAAGGTCACCTATAAGGCCCGACTGCTATGCCACGTCGATACTTCTACGAAGAAATTTGGAAATTTTTATCATCAACCTAGCTAAGCACTCCAGCTCCACGACAATATTTTTATCATTTAAGATGACTGAAAACGTAGCCTGTTTATGTAATATATAATTACAAGCCATAGTAACAAAATAGAATTGTATTACCTATTGAAAATTCATAAAATAAAAATTTTAGAAAAATAGGTCCTAATTATAAATATTATTATCTGACTGACTCACAAGTCCACCTGCAGTTTTTAGAGGGCTCATAGAAATTGTTTTGAAATGTTACCAGGGTTCAAAATGGTCCCGTTACCGGCTCCCTCTAAACGGCCTAGAGCATAATAAGAAAAGTATACACGTACAACTAAAATTAGAGTTTTAAGAATTCATGAAATTAATTTTATTTAAATATTTAATTTATGTGAAAATAAAACTTTAATATATTTATAAAAATGTATAGTCATAAGCTAACAGCAAAATAATATTATTAAAATTGGTTTATAATAGCCAATTTGTGAGTGATAACTGGTAATATAATCCTAATTATACCTAATTTATAACCATACCTATAATATAGTAATAGTACCTAATTGGTAGTTATTACCAATAGTGATTCGTAAACTCGATGTGTAATCAAAAATAATTTCTAATCATCTGTAACGGAATACGTTTAAAAGAACAAAAACAATTTCATTGAAATATTTCAGGAAAAGTGAAATTTAGAAATTTAAATGAAATATTTCAAATTCAGGACCCTAACTATATTATAATAGCTAGATTTACCATTTTATTTTTATCTCCAAATGGGGAGTGGGTGGGATGTGCGAATTTCAAGGAGCGGGTGCTATGAAAACGAAATAATAAATAATATCTTATCGTCACGTCAATGAACCCGCGAGTACACGCAGTTTAGGGAACTGTTTAAAAACACGGAAGATTTCGGAAGCGTATAAGTTAAAATAATGGTATATTTCGTGAAAACAAAAGCGCTCCGTCGAAATTACTCGGCTATATATTCGTTGTTCTTTTTATGGGAGTGTGTTTTAATACTTATACAGTAGACAGGTACCTATAATAACTATAGTAGGAGACCGTTTCGAATCGCAGCGATTACCACGGTAATGAAGAAAAACAGAGGTAAAAAAAAAAAAGATTACTGCTGCGCCAGCTGTGCCGTTCGACCATACCAAATCAAGAAGTCACTACCTGTCCGACTGACTGTACGGGGAACCGCATACGTACGCAGTATAAACTACTCGCCACTATAGCCTCGGGCCTGCCCGTCCGTTTCGATTTTTAAAAGAGATTGCGTTTTTTTTTTGATTTTTTACCTTACGCTGCCGTCGTCGTTAAGAACAAAACTACAAAAGACGATACTCGGCTGCTGTTAATTTACGGCCGCGCGGTATGCATGTAAAACAGCAAAAGGCATCGCGAGAGCAAAAACATCGTAAAACAACGTTTTAATTCCGCCGCCGGCCCCAGCACACTCGACGAGTCCGAAAGAAATATACTTAATACTATTAAAATGAAATACGATTAGGTTAGGTCGCCGGTCCTTAATGAATACGTTCGTGTTTGTCATCAGACCGAGTCGAATCGCGACGGCAATTTGCACCATGCTCGTATAACCGGTAATTTTGTGTACCGCAGCTACGGTATTCGACAATCGTCCGGATAGCTCGACCGGAAACCGATACGACGATCTATCTATAGTGTATGCACTTGAAACATAACGTCGAGGCCACTCGAAAAACTTCGATTTAAACTTTTCACGCACTCAACCACTATACCTACTCCTCGAGATTTACGGGGAAATCGCAGTAGCTGCAAAGCAGTTTGCTCGGCCAAAGATATACCGCTTTCGAAGTCCGTTTCAAGTTTACGAATAAGAACTCTTCCACTATACGACGAACGGTTTCGAGAGTGTACTTCAAACACTTTGGGGCGACGACAAAAAATATTGGTTCACACGTTATTCGGGCGGCTAATCGTTTTCGGAGACATATATAACTATATAGCACATACGACTGATGTGTATTATTATAATGGTACCTATAGCACTGCAATATAATCGACACGTGGACATTTACAGCCCGACGGTACTGCACCACTCGAAGTCGGCATTCGACACGAGTCACGACGAACGAGGCTGTTTAGAAAATTCCCTTCGCTTCACCAAAATTGGTAAAAAAACGAAAATCGTCCGTAACCCAAGCGGCGTGCATGACGCGCCGACACCGACCAACCGCTGCAGGTCCCGGCGAACCCCTGAACGGAGAGCCGGTTTTGGGAACCACCCCAATCGTGTGTGATTTACTACGACCCTTCAACTGCATAATAATATATAATGCAATTTTTTTCCCCCACACACAATATCGATCCGACACAACAAAAAGCCAGTCCCTTCTTTATTATCGAACAAAAAAATATATATAATCCGAATACGGCGGTGCACCTGTTGTAGTACAGTAGTCAGTAACTACTAACTATACACTGTAGGAAAGCCTTTCGCTCTTCGGCTTTTGACCGGGGCGTCGAACTCGCCACGTCATATTATTTCCGCCATCCTTACATGGGGGGGAGGGTTTAGTAAACGGGGGATGGGAGCGAACGCAGTTAAATTCGCTCGGAAATTCAGAAACCGGCGGGACACTTCAATAAGGTGCTGTGCGCGAAACCGGGTCCGCGGTATTGCGAGTACACATTGGCGGTATCGGCGGTAATATCGTCGTTTTTAAGTTGACGGACCGGCTGTCGGAACCCGTGGGCGACGGTAATAATATTGTACCGCGATATTATAATAAGTGCCTAATAATAATATTAATATATACGCGTTATGTCGTAAACGAATGAAAGTCCGGCGCGAGCGCGTGTCCTCGCCACACCTGTGAACGGCTCGTGACTCACACGCTCTGCGCCGGTGACAAAACACAAGACATGACGTATCTGATAAAATCCGGTAATGCCGGAGAGACGGCAAGAAAAAAAAAACTAACAGCAAAATTAAATCGGAAAACGGGAACGATTGCGCGGCTGGCGGCCGCTGTATCTTATCGTTATCACAATACAGACGTTTGCCGTTCGCACGCGATGACACAATGATACTCGTCGTTACCTACTGGTCGAAAACGGTAAAATTTTAGCACAACATGTTGGTACATACCTTAAATGTTCAGCGGTAACCGCGGTGACACTCGAACGCGCGAACACAAACTTCACGAGGCGACACGGAAAATCTAAAAACTTGGTAAAAAAAAAAAAATAAGTAAGTACACTTGCACTGCGGTCACGTGTTTAAACGTCGTCGCTCAAATCCGAACACTGTTTTGGACGGCGATTTCGTCGATTTAAAACGGAAAGAAATAAAAAAAACGTTGTCCGCGAGATTTTGAAAAAAAAAACAAAATTCAACAATATCAAAACAATAAAATAATAATATAAAAACGTATAAAACGACCGCGACGACGACGACGACGGGAACGCACGCGCACACGGTACGACGCTCAAACGGTCGCTGTGCAACAGACACGCACTCGACGCACACTGATCGCGCGCGCACGCACACACACTCTCCCGCGACCACGCCACACGCACACACTACTTCAGCGCTTCCGACGGCCCAACCTGTTGACCCAGCGCCGCCGACGAGTCGCCGACGCCACACAACAACAATAATAATATTATTATTATCTCGTTCGGTTCGGTTTTTTTGCCGTTTTCCAAAGCGAACGCGGACGACAACACGTCATACACAATAATATTGTATTAATAATACTATTATGTAACCGACGACGCGTTGTGATCGCGTCAGTTTCGATAATTCGATGGGAACATGTAAATATTTTTACCCGTCTGCCGGCAGTGAAGCCAGAGAAATATTTTTTGCAAGTGAAGCGAGATATAATTTTACCCACCCGCTCCCTCCAAAACTCAAAACGTAATGGTAATTTTTTTTGTAATTGTTATTATTGGTAAATATTATATAATGCACCGAGGAATAGAGGTATCATCTGGCGGGTTAGAACTGTTAGAAGTGGTTTAAGCTATTTCAAAAAGTGACCAAGTGCAAATGTGAGTGCAATTGCAAGTGTCAATTGCAAATGCAATGTCTTTTAATCAGACAAATAACCAAATAGTGACCTATATCAGTATTTTTTCTTATCAACTGTCATTAAACATTATTCTTTGAATATTGTTCTCCCCTTGTCGTGTAGGGTTGGGCGCCACTGCGTCTGCGAATTGGCACCTGCACGGCCTACTGTCCGACGCGATTCACAACCTGACGACGACGATAATTGTTATTAGGTATACAATTTATAATACGTATAATAATCATTATTATTATTATTATTATAAATTAATATCGTGGCCAAACGGACGACTGGTATGCTCTCTCCACTCGGTTCTGCGCATCTGCTCTACGTCACGCTGTCTGGTTGTTGCCATAATATATTATAATATTGTCCACCGCAGACGGTCTTACGTCATGATTAAACGTGGTAATAATATTATAAGCACACCGCCTGAGCAGACTGTACGACATTTCGTCCGAGTTGAGATCGTACCAGTAGCATAAACACAGGGGTGGGGGTGTTCAAACCCCCCCCCCCATTTAATAATAATAGTTTAGTTTATTGTTATTTCAAAATTTACAATTTAAATATAATATAATATAATGCGAAAAAATTTGTCTCCAAAACCCGTAGCTTGTGTGGAGACAAGAGTTCATTGCTTCTTAATTTAATGGATTATCCTTAACAACACTATTTACAGATATAAATACAGTTAAGCATAAAAAACAAAAATAAAATAAAGATAAAGATAAATAATAACATAGTGATATACAGTATTGTATTAAGAGACAATATTGTTCAAGTGTTTATATAGAAAAGTAACTAAAACTAATTTTATTAGTTTCTATTTAAACGTTGAGATTGTTACTTTATAGATAACATATTTTTTATATAGGGTAAAATTATCAAAACTGTTAATATTGATACAAAGATAATTACAATAATATAAACTAATATAATATGGATTTCTTTTACCGAATTCACTATTACATTTGAACATTTGAAAAGTATTGTTTACGATTTGGCGAGTATCATAATTGTGCTTAAAATTAAACTCTTTATGATTATATAAGTATAAATTACATAAAACTTCTTTAATATACATTTGTTTAAGGTTGAGTAAGTTATAAGATTTATATATAATATCAGTATTTGTGCGAAATGGTAATTTAAAGGCAATTTTAAGTAGCGAATTTATTGTCGATGTAAGTTTTTTAAGATGTGTAATATAAGCTCCTCCCCAAGCTGAAATCCCATAACTAAAAATAGATTGAGCTAGTGCACAAAAAACCATACGCATGGTAATTGGCAATAAGATATTCTTTAGAGACTTGAATTTATAGAAAAGACTTCTAATTTTTTTACAGTAATACCAATATGAGTATCCCATTTTAAGTACTTATCAAAAGTTACACCTAGATATTTAATTGAGTCAACCAGTTTAATAATAGTACAATTACAACTAAAGTTATCATGATTTGGAGATTGCACTTTAAAACAATTTTACTGATGTATTCTTATACCGTCTATAATTTAACTGAAAAATAATTATATATTTGTATACATAGGACAGATTAAACGGATTGACAATGTTGTCGGTGTACCGTGGTACACATTTAACTCCTGAAGAGGTCATTGACGAGTTGGCAAAAAAACCAAGAAAACTAGATCTTGTACTGTAAACAATTAAATAATCGTTTTGATAAATATATACACAATATTATGTATGTATGTATAATTTTTAATAAACCCCCCCCTATTGAAAATATCTGTGTACGCCACTGGATCGTACCAGTGTAGTAGTTGTAATACTTGGCCGTGATTATAATATTATTAATGTAATAATTAGCATTTTAACCCGTCGTTCGCGTTCCGGAAAAATCACGTTAAAAATAAACGCGGAAACAATAATATTATTATGATTATTAGTCGTCGTCGATTACAAGTGGACCGCGTGTTTCGTATTTTTTTTTTACGTAGGTACTTTACGCTTTCCTTCTATTCCTAGTTCCGACACGTCTACGGACAAAAAAAAATATTTAAAAACATGAAAGGCGATGATATCATATTATTGTGACGATGACGACGAGACAACGTGGGCAGGTCCCAACTATAATATCATACTATTATTTTTACCTTCGTTCGTCGTACGATTTCACGACACGATATATTGTTCAGATCGGACCTATTAAATCGACTTTGTTCAATAAAATCGTAATCTGCACGTGTTCTATACGACGAAAATGCTGACTGGTAAACCATCGCTGCGGATAACGACGACGAAGACAAAATATTAATCAAATAATAGGTCTCGTGACTGCAATGCTGTCCGAACAGAAATAAAACACTTATCGATTTCGGTTGAAACCATCTTAGTTATAGTTTTGAAAAAATAAAACACTAATCGCGTGCTAATTTGCTATGCTGTGATTTGTTTTTCCGTGTGAATTAACGCCTTCGGCCGAGTTCGACGTTCGATGTTATCATTTTGTTCCTAATTTCCCACTAACCGACGAGAAGTGCACCGGCACACTGAATAAACGGGTCCACACAGTCCACGTCCAAGTTTTTTAATCGCCGTAAATAATGCTTTAATTAAAAGTATTAAGCGCATATTATATTATAATATTATGCTTCTTGTCGGGGTGTCTGAAAATGCTGAACGTGTAACATTTTAATGTGAATTTATGACGTTTATTTCGGGACCGTTTGAACGACGGCGACGACGAGGGGAAGTGCACACAAGTCCATATAGGTATACCACGGTGGAAATCGTGTTTTTCGTGAAACGAAATTTAATTTTATCTATTAGTGTTTCGACGATGTCCGTTATTACACATTCCACGGAGGACCGTGCCCGCCGCCGTCGTGTGTACCGAAAAGACATTAGGACGAAAACGAGACTCCGGAAAGGTTGCACTTAAAACGTGCGTTTTATAATTACACATCATGTGACCCCTGTGCAATACCCGCGGTCGGCCGTCCGTTATTATTATACGCGCCAGTCGACGACGACTATATTATTGTGATCGGTCGTCCGAAATGTACCATTATTATTGCGTTTATTGTACTTATTCTATATACGATTACAATAATATTATAATATTACCCACTCGTGAACAATAATAATTATGACCGCGTGAAAGACACGAGAGAGTAATATTTTAGTTTGGTTATGGCGGACGATATCTTTCGATTTTGATCGATCAAACGAATAACAATAATTACTAATAACACGCCGCGTATAAAGTAATAAAGTAATATTATCCCCGAAAACGCTAGGAATAGACCTTACGATATTTGTCACGACGGTTTAATCATTTTTAACAAATTCATCGTTTATCATATTTTATTTATCAGGTAATTTGTTTCCTGTATTCGGCCTTGTTAAAAAAGCCATAAGACTGATATATTATATTATGACGTGTTCAAAATGCGAGCACGTAACTATATGTATACTGTACATATAACTGTTTATCATTTAATGAGTTAATTAATATATTAAAAACTAAAAAAACGGTATTATAGATAAGACATTGTACTCACAAAACATGTAGAAAATAGATGAATGAATTAACATATCATAATAAGTATTACATTTGATATAATATATTAATAGGTTTATACAGTTTAACAAACTCGAAATTCTACAATCAGTAATTATTTCAGTTTGTAAAAGAAAAACACCGGAATACCTAATATGCATTTTCAGTTAAAGAAATGATTATTATAACTCTTTAAAAGACTTAAAATTACGTTGGTCGATATACTTATGGGGTGACCATATGTAAAAACATAAAAAACAGAACTAAAATAATTTCTATAATATTTGTACGTTAAAATGTATTATGGTTTTTTTTTTTTTATTGTGAACAGTTATAAAAAACATACATGATAGAATGATACTACATAGTACATAGAGCTACGTGGAACTTTATATTATAAAATATACCTAATATAATTATTTATATGTACGTATTTTCACCGATTTTCGTTTTCAATATTTTTCATGAATACAATCGCTATGTACACTGTCATCATAGATAACATAGTATTTTTGTCAACAAATTCAAAAATAAATGTAGGTAGGTACATAATATAATATATAATATTAGTATAATGTATATTGTATGTATATAGGTAAAATATACATATTAATATTATATTAATAAGAATTAATACAGAATAAATTGGAATTTACATAAGAAAAACAGGACAAAAAATGACTTGAATGAAGTTCTACGGGACACAGAGCTAAAACAAAGGACAATCCTGTATTTATTTATTTTATCAAATCAACAAACTTTACGTAGTAATAATATACAATTTGATAAGCAATTATAAGCATATTTCATTACTTGTAGTGGTGCAAATGAGCCTACAACAGAAATATAAAAAGACAATTTTACAAGTAGATGTTCAAAACAGGACCCGTATGGTCACTCTAGTGGCCTATCGTGTCTATTTTAAAGTTATCGCGTTCGATTTTGCTGAAAATAATATACAAACCATAATGTTCGATATACTCTTGTACGAGTATGGATTAATAATATTATTATTGCAGTGTTCAAATAACATTCTGAGGTTTTTACATTTTACGGTCAGAAAACGTAGTTATATCATATGTGTGTTGACGTGTTATTATAATAATATATACTCGTATAATGAAATTATTATGGTAATTGGTAACGCGTAACTGTATAATAAAATATTCTACTCCCATAGTTTCATATTTTCAGGACATTCAAAATAACAACGTAAATCGCACAGTAATATACCGCAAATAACACAATACTGCTCTTCGATATCTACACGGCTAAGGCTTATAATGAAACCACTTCGAATGGAACAAAAATATATTTTTAACGAATATAAAACATAGTTGTGGCTGTTATCGATACGATTAAAATATACAGATGATCTCAAACGTGCGAAAATTGATTGAAAATCGTGACATTGTGCGAATTCATATTGCCGTCGATCTGATGGAAATATGATGAAAAAATGGGTGAATAAATTAAGTAAATTCCTACACGAGTATTTTAAAGTCAGATATTATTATGTAATAGTTCCTACTTTTAATAAAAATCAATTAGTTATATATACGATAATATTATATGCGAGGTCTTCTTAGAATAAACGGCAACAGTAAAATTGTACGGTATTATCACGTCATGATTGTTAAACTTTTTGTTTATTATTAAATATTATGTATATACTTGCTGTGTAGTCGGAACGAATTCTATATTATTTTACTGTACCTTCAATATTTAGTTTTATACAATATTCTAAACAGTTGGTAAGTATACCTATTTTGTTCTCGGAAATAATAATTAATTAATTGACGACGGATTTTTCGATCGACAGCAACGGATAAACTTGCATCTAATTATTAATAATCAGTATAATAATAATACTATTCGAAAATAGCAGAGTTATTTTCACTGGCGACAAAAAACAAAATATTTTAACCTCCCGGCTATACACACAAGTCTTCATAGTCCTAAGTAAGTCTGGATAAAGTGTGAAGAAAATTAACGTTTTTTAACTTGTGATATTTGAGGATTATATATTATAATATGAAATCCTAAAAACACGTATCGTATCCCTATTGTAACAGGAACTAACTCTTCAAAAACTCACAACGCAATACACATATTATTATCCTTTTAAGGTTCGCGTACAAGAACTTTAAACTCGCCGAAAAAATAAACTACATTGTTTGCGTATCATTAGCATATTATACTATACAATTTTACTACATATTATTATTATAATATACAACATAATAAAACACACACAACTATCACACGATATTATTGTCGGTTTGCGCGCGAGTTTTATTTGGCTAATGATACCCATACGAATCGCGATAAATTAACCGATACGAATCTCGAAAGGGAAAGAAAGAATATAAACCAGTAAACGACGATATAATATATATATATGTATATATATGTACTTACGAATAGCTGGTAATATAAAATAAAATCGTAAAAACGTGATAAAAAACCATCACGGATGAAGTAGTTATACGCTGGCGGGCGGCGTGTATAGGATTACACCACGTCTATCTGTGATAAAAAAAAAAAAAAATGGAAAAAACGTACCTAAATAAAAAAAACATAATAATAATAATATCTGCGTGTCAACTGCAGCAGCCAGCGGTAGATAATATAAACGTTCCGACACGCCGTATGTGGTGTTTTATCAACGGGCGCGGTCAAATAAATTGAATCGTATTTATATAGCTTTTTCGTTTGTAAAATCCGATAAAAGCATATATTTTATACTATTGAGCCTACTCGTAAAACCGCGAGCACGTCATCAATAATATTATTATTGAATACTATAATACCGCTAGCAGGATTCCGGGAAGCAAGCACGAAAATCAGGAACGATCGTCCTGTGGAAATATTATATCAAGTGGCTTTACATTGTACAACAATAATATTATATACACCCTTACCGCTAGTAGCGTGGTGGTGGTGGTGGTGGTGGTCCGAAGGGTGATGGAGTCATCCCTCCACGAAATTCTGTGAACATATTATTACGTAAGACCACTCATAACGACCATGTATAACCATCGTATTAAAATCGTGATAATTTGTATACGGAGCAATTAATTATACTACTGCAAAAGTAACTGCAACAAGGGTTGAAGTGGAGGTCGGATCCCCTCCGTAGGCCTTTTTATTATTTGTATGTGCTGGTATACCAAGGTTTAAAAATGTTCCTTCCGCGATAATATTTGTTAGTTGTAACTTGTAACTGATCCCTCCCGTACAAAAGTTATTTATACATATACGCCACCGCAGATATCATAATCACCGTCATATACGTACACGCGGAATCGGCATACCAAACTTAAGAGGGATCACTGTCGAGCCCCTTCCAGATCAGATGACAAATTTTCTGCACACCGTCGCCGCGAAGAAAATCCTGGCTACGCCGTACCGAGTCTATCGTATAACTATAGTGTACGCTGCGCAGTATAATACAGGCATCGTATTTTTTCTTATTATCGCAACAATATTGTGCTGCAGCACATTCGGGCGAGGGCGTTCGATTAAAAAAAAGTCGCAGGACGACATGTTTTATTTTATTTCTTCTTACTTTTTGTAAACGATGAGGCGAGTTACCGCGGTCGTGCTGTGGTTAACCCTGCGAGACGCAACGACTCGATCGACTGCACGATTAGCACGACTCCCGTTGTAGCTCTGCGTTCAACAAACGCGCAAACGAACGGTCGAAAATGGTCAAAAATATTATGGCCCGTCCACGTCAAGTCTGCAGAATATTATTATATTATATTACGGCATTATTAAGACCACGTGAGACGAAATTAGTTTTTCTCGGTAAACCGCAGAGAGAGCGGATTCGGTGCGATCGACCGATATGAATACGGCCCGGCGTTCGGCGCTTAATAGACTTTTTTTATTTTTATTCCCAGTCTTTCGAATGATAAAATAATATAAACGTAATACATTTTTCGAGTCGTTTACAGTGTGAGCCCACAGTTATTTGCGTTTCCCACGACTTCAGTCGTAAAAATATAAAATATATCCCGCGAGATGCAGACGCGGTAACCGTCATAATATTATACATAGGTAGCCGCGGTTAAATAATATTATACTAGCCGCACGTATTCTGATATCATTTGTGCCTACCTATCGGACGAGTGGCCGAAATGCGAGATTATTATAATATTAAATAAATAATAGTAATAACAATAATAATTTATTATCGACATAATACTCGATATACCACACGATATTATTCCAAATATTGTTATTTCGGTTTTCATTCACCGGTAAATTAATTTCCAACAACTTGTTACGTGCAGGTTATACCGTTCCCCGCTTTATCGGAATTATTGAATTTACTAGTGTTTATATATAATAATATTAAAATAGACATATATATCATATTATATTATAATACATAGTAGCCTACGCGACGACTCGAGTGACCGGATGTTATTGGGCGGGTACGGTGCGGGAAATGTTTGAAACTAAACTAATAATGATATTATATTAAATAATACGCGTACACGTTGCACATAATATAGGTAGGTACCTAACCTCGTATTATATTATTATCGGGTATTGTTGACGCCTATTTATTTTTACAATAGAGTTTAAAAGTCACTCGGCGTTCACGGCTAATTTATTATTTTAAAAACGTACGGGTAATTTTAAATCGTTAATTTACCAACACACGCGGACGTGCGCTTAGACGACAAAACATACATTTTTGGTGTTGAAGAAATAGGAACAAACGCGAGAATCGCGATTTACGCACACATAGACGGTATGTCATTGCCGTGTGATATTATTATTATTATTATCGCATACTTTGTGGTTGTCGAGTATATTATAATTTATAATATTATGGTTGGCAATAAAATATAATAATTATTGCAATCGACTGTTGCTAAGCTACAATCTATACTTATAAAATCCAAATACCACTCACTCACTGATCGCTGTATCTCAAAAACTACTCAACGTACGGACTTGAAATTTGGAATTTTTTTTTTTTTTTTTATTTATTTCCTTTATATTATAATATAATATACAAAGAAATATATCTACTCCTTTAAGCCAAGGCTTGAGATGGAGTAGAGAGTTGACATATGAATAATATAAATTTAAAATGTAAATAGTAAATTACAAGAAACAACTTATTGTCTAACAATAAATGAAAGACACAAATTTTTCAAAGACAGAAAATCGAAACAATTAAAAAAGTGAAATGTTACAAAGAATGAAAAACAAAAAAGAAACATAAAGTAAAATATGTAAAGTAAATAGACGAAGTAATAAACTAAATCTACATTTCCAATTCTAAACCTGAAATATAATAAGTGATTTTACAAAATAAAACGCTGGGTAGTATTAAAATAAAATAAAAGATATTAAAAAAGAAAAACTTAAATTAACAAAATAAGACTATAAAATCAGCAGAATACGGACAATTGTACTAAATGAGTGGACAAATGAGCGAAAAGCCACTTATATACTGCAATTTTCCCATTGACTAAGCCACCATGAATATTTTTTTTGGTTATAGTTGACAACTGGTTGAAATAAGTTGGACCTAAATAATCTATAAACGATTTCCCAAAAGTTTTTTTCATGTACTTTACTGGTAGATTATAAGCTCTATGTTCTCTTATTTGAGAAAAATCTGTATTATTTAAAGGGTTAATACATTTTTTTATAGTAAACAATATTGCAAATTTTTTGTAAAAGTAATTTATCGGAAGAACTCCTAATTTTAAGTAGTTTAGTCTTGAAGAACCTAGAATAGAGGTTCTTCTCATATTTTCACCGTGCAATAAGAAAGGATTTTCAAAAATGTTGAGTTTTAGTGGAGTAATTAACAATTATAATTATTCACCGCCAATACGTATTGTGCGGCACGGCGCGGCGGCCCGCGGGTTTCCAGCTACCTGTAACCTATCCTTTTTGTTCGTCGTCGTCGTGTAGATAAGAATAACAATTATTGTTCCGAGAAGTTTATCGATAAAAATAATCTCATGCATCGCGCGTACACCAATACTCCTATTTTATTATAATGAACGATAAAATGCACACCGATAACATAAACCAATACACATACAAATTCTATTGATCTAGATACGCAATAAGAAAGGAGTGTTTCTGATATTCGATTTTTAAAGAGGTGGCAAAACAGGGATCTTAAGATTCACGGTGGAAATCGTAACTTTTTTTTGTTTATTACGTGTTGCCTTGGATTGCAAGTTATATAATATGCGAATTATTTCACAAATATAGGTACAATTACGCCGGTTTATCCATAAAAATAAATTAAATAACCCCCCCAAAGTATATTAATACATAAATATGAAATACTCCTAAAAATCCGGGATGATCAACTATGACTTCAATACTATTTTAGGTACACTTACACAAATTGGTTTTCAACTATTAAGCTGTACTAATATAGGCTACCTTTTATCTCCCCCCTCAATGTGTCCGCAATCTACCGCAGGTAGATTGCCTACCTGATAATATACTGTTCGCATTACCATAAGCGAAACTCAGGGCAACGCCACGCGGGATCGCTAAAAATTAAAATATAATATAATTTTGCTTCCATACCTATGCAGAATGAATTACACCCAAAAGGAGTTTTTCCGGGCAACGCCGGGTGATTCAGCTAGTAGAGTATATGTATAGAAACCATCGGCCGAGAATTCGACAACCGATGACTAAATAATAAAGTACCTATTTTACACACTACAATTTCTTTTAGTGTATGGCCCCGTCGTCATATTTTCATAACTAGGAAATTTCTATGAACATTTTTCATGAATTTAAAACTCAAAATAATTTTGCAATTTTCGAGATTATTTTTGAATTTAGTCAAAATTCTAGCACCAGAATACCAGATGACCATAAAAAAGTATTGTGAATTTATGCTCAGCATTTTATTTTATTTCCACTGAGGAACGCTAACATTTTTATTGACAATATTATACTTTTACAAATAACGACTGTATATATAAAGCGAGTGGAGTCAATCATATATATGATAATATATCTAAACATAAACTGTAAAGAAGTTTTTAATGAACGTCAATCAATTTTACTATACACACTATATATTTAACTATGTACACGCTATAATTATTACTATGTAGGTACACGCGTAATATATTATAAATAAGTTGGTAAACCACTCTTTTGTAAATTTTTTTTTTTACAAACAATATTATACAACAAAGTTGTGTATCTGTGATGCACAAAAAACATATTGTTACAAAATATTATAATCGCAGGCACGTATATGACCAGTGAAATCGCAACAGCGATTTGGCGCCACCTGCAGCAGCAGTCAAACACAAACAGAACGACTGCGGTGGGTACGAAACTCAAATGTGATAACGATTCAAAAATAATTGTTATTATTTATACCTAGAATAATAATTATTATATAACTGCAGCTGCTGATTGCTGCGAATGACAATCAAAATGCAATATTATATAGCCTGCGGTGTATAATATTTTTTTTTATCGAATCCACGGCTTATTGGGGTAGATAGATGTCATGTTTTGTTGTACTTTGTAAAATTAACCTCTGTGTATTTTGTCGTCACTGACAAATAAATTAATACATAATAATAATATGACTACGCTAAATATTCTATCGCGAGATCCGTACCGGCACATCGTATTATAATATAATCATCATTATAATATTTACAATTATAATCATGCTAACATCCGATTAAAAATATATTATTATATTATATAAAATATAAAGTATAAAAAAAAAAAAGCTAAACGCAAGCCGAGCCAAACGACCGGGGTATTATATTATAGATAATCGAAATATTTCAATCAAAAACTTTATTTTTCGCTGGCGACTGGCCAGTCTGCGGCGTATATGGTCGCGTATATAATAATATATATAATATATTATATTATATTTTATTATGTATACGTGTTGCGAGCGAAACCAAAACCCCGACGCGAACGTTTTATACACTTTATATTATTATTATTATTATTATTTTGCACTGTCCGCGCGTGCCGTCTGTTTATTAAATTCGAACGCGTACCACATATTATTTTAATTTATAATGTTCGCGACATAAAACCGACAGCGGACATCATCGTTTCGTATATTATTACTATTATTATTAAAGATATTTTCCTCTCTCAAATCTCGTTAAATTTTATTACGATTTTAGTATTATATAATATGTGAATATACGAAGCGATGTGCAGCGCTATAATATATCGTTCACGATAATAATAATATTAAATTACACTCATTCGAATGCCTATAAGGGGTGGTAACGTCGTTATATTAATAATTTTAGGGGGGGGGGGGGGTCGCGCGATACTTTTGGTAATGGAAAGGCTGTCGAAAAATAACTATTTTTCAAGCATATTTTAATGTATATTGGTACTGAAAGTACATAATATTAAATTGTTTTAAAATACTTAATACTATGGTTTTTATGGCCTTTAAGTCAAGTACCTACTATCTTACTGTTTGCGATTTACAAAGTACCTACCGAAGAAGTAATTTCTGAGTTATTAAACTTTATGTGCTATAAGAATAATAGTATTTATATATACGTAGTAGGCATGTATATGCATCCTTAGCGGATAAGTATATATAGTCATATAGAGTATAAAAACTCAAAAACTACTTGTTTGAATATTTGAATTTCAATTGATGCATGAATATTTTTGTTGAAAAACATTCGCAGTGAAACGGGCATGTTGTTTCATGTTGTTTTAGAATTTAGAGTATTTGAAAATATGCAGGTATTTAGGTGTGCCTGAAATTCAAAAATCGTAAGTTTTTGGGTGATCTCTAGCTGTTATGAAAAAAAAAACACTCTAATAGAACGTCACGTCATTATGACATTCAGCCGTCTGAAACAATAAAACGTTTAATTATCATAACGTTTTCAATTAACAATAATGTCAATAATTTCACTCGTTTATCGGATAAGATAATATGTTTAACAATACCGACTATTTATACAACCAATGCAGAGTAATAATATTTTATACCAATTAATCTAAACAACGGCGGCGGCGGACATCCTGTTTCTTTCTCTGCCGATTCGCCGGCGAGTGGCGTCTCGGCCGTTCTCGACAAACAATCATCATTATCGTTTTATTTTAAAATACAACTTGAATTTATTTATTGGTATACTGCAGTGGTCATTGCCCATTGCAGGACATTGCCACATTGGTAAAGTAAAAATTTTAAATATTTTTCAATTTAAAATTCCGTTTTATTGATTTGACTCAATATTATTGATTTATTGAATTTTATCATTTTATATTCTTTATTTATTTTTATTATGACAATGTCCTGCTATACCGCGTGACCGAAACGTTTAATATCACGACCACTCGCTAGTTGTCGCGTTAAACAGTATTATAATATGTCTCGTTTATTTTTAATAACAATTATAGGCATTTTTAACGATCCGCTGGAGATAATACGAATGCGTTGCATAATAAGTATTATAATAATATAATACTGTATATTATAATAACGACGAAACAACACTCTTGTTTTCCGTTACCTCTGGAAACGTTTACTACGAATAATTAAACGTCGGTAATTTAATTTATGACGGCGCATTAAGTTTTAAACTTCTATGTCAGTGTCGTGTGTGTATATATAGTGTCGGTTACCAGTTTACCATTTCACGTCTTTACTATGATATGTAACCTAATAATTATTCCTACTTGTCCTGCTATACATCATTGCACCAGTTATCGACTAACCAATTAATTATTATTTATTATAAATGTATCATTCACGAAATTAATATTTTAATATCGCGTTTAAAATATTATAGATACCTAATCTTTAGTATATACCAATTTACCACCGATCCCGCAAAGTATTTTAACTATCGAGGTCCTGAACATATCTAATTATGGACGTGATACAGTATATTGAGT
Source organism: Neotoxoptera formosana (assembly GCA_022818045.1). NCBI lineage: Eukaryota > Metazoa > Arthropoda > Insecta > Hemiptera > Aphididae > Neotoxoptera > Neotoxoptera formosana. The sequence continues at coordinate 23,269,971 of CM040635.1, read as the reverse complement.
CCTGTGGATCCAAATTCATACCTAATTCGGTCCAAAAAGTAACAAAATCAATTTCAAACATATTTAAAAAATAAAATTCCCATTTTATACGGATTTAGGACTGACAGTATACACAATATGTCAACAATAATAAATAGGTATAGTAGTTATAGTATCGATTGCTAAAAAAATTGGACTCAATTAGGATTATTATCGGACTGAATTCATATCCATAAATTAAAATAATTTCAGACTGAACTGTTTAACTCCATGGACCATGATTGTGTGAATCTTAAAATTCCGAACGAAATAGTATGATTAGAAAAACGTTCTGTTGAAGTGCATACTAGTGAGTAATTGCGGTTTACGACATGAACATATAACAGTTTATCAATATTCGGTCGACAATAAAGTTTTTATAACAATAAAAAATAATTACTATCGTGTTCGATTTGGTGGTCTAACGAAAATAAATCACGTTTTATTGGTTTTCGTAATTTTACGAGCAGCTATCATCTCCGCGGTGTTCCAGCTATGGCTAGAGTTTTATTATTGTATTTGCCCGTATATCAATAATTATTTATTGACTCATTTTACGAAGAAGCCATTTTTTTTTAAAAACCATTTTAATGCCATCTGAGATCACAGGGAAATAAAGTGCGGTTCGAGATAACGGAAAATTATTAATAGTTATTAAAACCGATCTCTTTACGAAATTTCGCTGTAAAAGAAATATCTTTCTAATGATTAATGTATTTTACTTTACGTGTTTTGTGCGTCTAAAAATATAATATATCTATTGAGTAAAACTATTTTTTAGCACGTGTTCGTATATACATTTTCGTTCCATATATGATTAATATCGTTACCGGTTAACCCAGTTTCCATGAGATATAGATATTAGATATTATTAATAATCTTGCAATGCACACATGACGCATTGACTTGCGAGTATATATAGTTATACAACAAACCAATTGAGTGGTTATACACACACTTTAAATGTGTGTTTGTTTTTCAATTTAATGTGAACGTTTTAATGTATTAAGATATACACAATCGATCGTTTTTATTCCGAGGATTTCAGGCTTAAGGGCACCATTTTGTTGGTCAATCCTATTTTTGGACCGACCAACGCGCGCCATACCAAATTTGAGTTCAGCCGAACAAATTTTGTTAGTTTTAATATTAGAATGGATTGGCCAATTATCAAAAATTATATTTACCAGGACACCTCGCATTGGGTTTTTATTGTTAGTATTTTTATTTTTTATTTACTTGTGACTGAATATTAAAATTTTAAAATGCTCACAAATATTCACTTTAAAGTTTAAGTATCAATGGCGCCTATGATATCCCTATAGACAATATTCTTACCTTTTAAAGTTTAACAATAGGTAAGTTTAATCTAATACAAAGCTAATAACAACACAAAATTGGTTCTGCTGAACCCAAAGTTGCTAAGTTGCGCGTCGGCCGAAATAGGAAAGCTAATAGTGCACTGGCGTCCTCTTAAAGTTGCTACCTACTATAATAGAATAGTATTTTGCCATAGGCACTTACGTGGCCGTAATTTCATTAAACTTAAGAAGAGGCAAAACTTAAAAAATCGTTGGCTTCAATAGCTTTTAAGCTACCTCACCAGAAGGCAGAAAGTATATATAAATCTATCCATAAAATCCGCTCACAATGATTCACGCAATTATAACTTTTTCACAAGCTCTTTTGTGTCTTTTTACAAGAGATACTGCTTTAGATCGGTATATCGATATTCTTTTCAAAATACAGCCAAATGAATTCAAAATTAAGTAAGTAACACTTAAGAAATTATTACTTTGTCAACTGACCGATGGACGGAAGTGGTACCGAACCCACCTCTGTTGAAAAATACTTCGAGCGCGACGGAGCAGTAAAATAAAATGCTTCTACCTATATAGGGAGATTCACCAAGCATGCTCATTCCCATTTTTTCATTTAATAATGAATTTATTCGAATTCTGATTGTAAACATTTATGAAATTATGAATTTTCAAGTATTTTTAAGACTTCCAAAAATCAGAATTTAAAAAAATTGATGGGTGTGAGCCTGTGTATTATACAATTAGTTTCAACAATTAGTTAAGCGAAATATGAAATAGAATAGTTTATTAGAAATTAGAAATCGAGAAACAACGATATTTTTGATCTATAAAACCGTAATTATACGACCTAATAAGTCGAATAAACGTTAATATACCTATCGCGTTATTGTCGTTACATATGGTACCTACCTATTTTGGCTGTTCGCTTTGTCATCTGAAATACAATATTTTAATATAATAATATTATTACATAATATCTGGTTATCGAGCAGTTCGTACGTGCGTGTTGACGGTCATCGTCGTAATATAACAATACGAAATAATAATAATAATATACAAACAACATATAATATTTCTAAAAGCGCGCAATATCACCGCGACCGTCACGCTGAATACGACCGACGTAGTCCGCAGGATGATAAGAAAAGCCTATAATAAAGGGAGCGGACAGTGCGGGAACCAAAGAGATTACGACTTCGGACAGAAATAATTCGTTTACCTGTTCGGCTAGAAATAGTCACTGACATGTGTAAGAGATATCTATACGGCAGAAAAAAGAATTCGTCTTTTTTCATCGGCCTGGACAAGCGGCGGCGGTATTGGGGTCGAGTGCATGGTGGGAGCGCGATGGTCTCGTGGTCGCGGCGCGGAGAGGACGACGGTGAAAAAAGGCGAAATCGAAGTGCACGCGAAAAAAAATAAATAAAAGAGGCACTCGAGACATCGGACGAGAATCTATTTAGTCATCCGGATAAACGAGTCGTGAACACGACCGGAAGTCCGCGGACGAGATGGAGAAAAAAATGCATTTATACATTATGTATATTATTACTTTACTCTCGATTGCTGTGCGACGCCTCCATACTTTTTAAAACGTTTATTTATATGTGCATATAACAATATATTATATTAAATTATTATATGTATAAGTATATAGACGCGACGCTAATTGCAGATAATCTAATAAAAAACGGTAATAAATTGCGATTGTATGGGTTTTTATTACGCGCCGCCGCTACTTCAGAATTTGTATTTATTCCATTATTTATATAGTTAAATCGAAAATGATAATCGGCGGGGCTGGGCTGTCTGCTGTGCACCTAAAACCACTTAAAATGTGTGCGCAATAATTATTATCATGATCTAAAGAATGCATGTAGATAAGTACTTAAATAAATGCGGTCGAAAATGTTTGATTTCGATATTAAAATTGTAAAAGCGTATTTTACCCGCGGTGTATATATATTATTTGTAATTAAAATTAATATTGATTCCGAACGTTCGGATGATCATTAACATTCTACGTAACCTTTAATTTGTGTTTCCTCATACTAAACTCAACAAATACAATAGGTACACGTTTAAAATTGTTTTTACTGTAAGACATATCTGTTTTCCTTGACTTATTATTTTATGTTCTTCTACAGTAAAAAAAAATACAATTTCCACAAGCCGCATAAATTAATTTTACACCTATAACCGAAATTATCTTATGCCCATAAATAGCTCAAAAAGAGTCAAAATATCGATTGAAACATTTATGGTGTATATAAAATGGGAATATAAACATTTGGTGAACCAAAAAACAAAATCGATTTCATCAACAAAAAAACAAGCATCATTGTAAAATCAATACATTTTTCGCTCCTCTGGGAATCTAAAAATCTATATTGGTAGATTAAAAAAATAACTATTATCATAAAAACGGTATACTTAATACACCTAAATAAAAAAATTCCAATCAAGCCGAATGAGACAAAAATATCGAAATATTCAAAACTATATTATGCGATATAAATTATGTCATATTATAATATTGAATCCTGTTATTTTTAATCGAATATCTACGTCATCTAGCATTAAATATGACATGATTGATATGCAAATACGCCACCAACTGGCGAGCCTTGAATTGATAATAATAATATTTACCTACCATGTCGGTGTACGCTTTATAGCCTCAATTATTTGATCAAAAACGATGTGTTCCATAATATTCCAATCGCACGCATGATTAATTATTCTGCTCAGGCGAGACGGTTTTGGGCATGTTTTCGTAATTTTAGTAGCCCGAGTTGGTAGGTATATTATAGGTGTAATATAATTATTATGTCGGCCGATAAACGTTTTTAAATAATCTACAACCGAATATGATTGAAGTAAAAATAATCAAAAAATGTAAAATGGATTTTATTTTATAAATTTAAATGTCTACGATTTTTCAGTCGGGATTGAAACTAGCGATTTTCGATTTAAAAACCGCCGGGGTAAGGGGCGAAGCCCGTCGATGGACGATGTCGGCGGGAAATGGAAAATTCCTACACGGAACGAGGCATGTAAAACCATACTTATGGCTTATTAATAGTTTCTATACGAGTATATAACAATTAATTTTATAATAATAATATGTTGTATCATTATACGATGGCAACGAGTTTAAATCAATTGGTCATATAATATGCAATTAGTCGCGGTGCAAATTTGTAGCATACTTAAGGCCGATAAGTCACAGATCTTTTCCGTTTTAGTCGCGATAATTGGTTTAAAACGACACGTACAAAATAATATGTACAATAATCATTATTATTATGTATATTATAAACATGTACTTATACAGAGTGATTCATCAGGCACGCTGGACCCCATTTTTTCATTTAATTATGAATTTATTCAAATTCTTTTGGGATTTGGGATTTTTAAATACATTTATTATAGCTATACACTATAAACCTATGTAGGTACCTACTGTCCAAGTATATTTTATTAAACCAAATAACCGATTACAGTTGCACTGGAAATGTAATATGTAGGTAATGCGATTATGTATAGTTTTTGGGTTAACGCGACAATAAGCCCCCGCCGAATAACAAGTATAATAATATATTATATAATTCCATAATTAGTATTAAATACCTACTGCAATAGGCATTATATTATAATTATTATAATAACAGGTATACAGAGCGCAGTGTATTTTGTACTCGATTACTATACCATATGGCTGTGAAAACGATCGTATAAATCGCACGAATACGTCTAAGGCCGATAAACCGGCCGTAAAATATACGCGAGTAATCATTACGGAATTATATATTATTATTATTACGAGCAGAAAAATATTAGTATACTCGTGCAGCGGAAAAAAAAACGAAAAAACTCGATTGTAATATCTTATTATTGTACGTAGGCGGAATGCTGCAAATCGCATATTATTATAATATTATATTACACACACACACACACACACACGGTTTGTCGATGTGTGTTAAGTTATGTTTCCAGACGCGCAGCATAAATGCATATAATATATGTCATGATTTTCGCCTTTTCCGATTTTATTTTATTGCTATTCTCTTTTCGCCTGGTCGTCGTACAGGTGGCACTATGGTAGTATGGTGCCACCGTGGCACTTTACCGCAGTAGCGGTTATGGCATTAAACCGTCGAAGAGCCGACAACTTTGTACCCGTTCTAGACATATTATAATAGTCACGAATTCGCTAAGTCCCCAAGAGTCCTTGATTTTATTTAAAAAACATATATTTTTTTCTTTCAAAATCTGTCAGAGGACTGCTCGTTCACTTTCACTATTTTTCATAATAATTATTAAAGTAACTATATGGTAAGTTACGGTTTTACATTACTATACTTAATGGTATAAAATATACATCTTCCAAACATCTTCTCCCCTCGACCTATATCCAACAAAACGACTCAGAAGTCTCTAAGCACTCTAAACTCTATTTTTTCCTAAAGGTCGATCGTCGGTCAGCCGTTGCAGAGCTAGACGGAGGCGACGGCGCGTCATGTGCAGCATAGCTGTCCGATGTAAAATTCTAGCACGGCGCTCCACGACTAGAAAAATAATAACGCAACGATGATGTCACAATGACGATGATGTTATGACGATGATAATATTAATAAAATAAATAAAACGCTCGTACACACACGCAAAGCACACTTAATATAAATATAAATAAACGCGCGGACACGCGCACGCACTGCAATAAATAAATTGTCGTACGAATTATATTACACCGTCCGAGCTGAAAACTGAATATAATTTATATCGTCGTCGTCGTGCGCATATCATATACCTCCACCACGTCGTCGGAATGGTATAATAATAATATAAAATATTAAATGCGATAAGTTCGCACAGGTGTGCGTTTTGCGCGTGTACGTTAAAACTTATATTATAGGTATAAATATATATGCGCATTGCGCACGGATGGTATATGCGATTGCACGCGACGATAGTGACCGCGTTTTATTGTGCAGTACGCGTAATAATATTATTATTATATTATATTCGACATAAATCTAAACATCATATTTTATAGACACGCAGTTTGGTTTTTCAGCTTTAATCGCGGGATTTCCGATTTCCTCATTTCCCACTCGCTTTTCGAGTCTCCGCGTCCTGCAACTGGACGCGTCATGCACCGACGACGCGGGCGGATCTATATGGGAATGTATCTCTGAAGAGGGGGCTAAACGTAAAATATGCACCCCATTATATATTATGATATAATACGTAAGTGGTCATAAATTAATTATAATTTAACACTATACTCGTGTGTGTGTGTGTGTGTGTGTGTGTGTGTGCATAGTTTTAAAATATAAAGTGCGGCGATGACTCACGCGAGCACGAAAAATATCAACGAAGGTTATACGCCGCGCGCCATACGACTTCAGCTGCAGTCGACAAACTGCATAATATGAAGTGCACACAGTTTTATTTGAATCTACAGACAATGACGACGAGAACGGCTTATCAATATTAATTTATATTATATTTGAAACAGCCGTCAGCACCCCGAAGTTCGCCCTTATAGCTTCGTGCCCTATAGCTACTTCCAGTGGGAAAATAGTGATCGAGAGGTGTCCGCCTCCGAGTTCCTAGAGGGGTGGTGGGTGGGTGGTAATGAATAATGGCTATAATTTATAGTATTAACTATTATGGTATGTTAGTAAATAGTAATAACTACTACGGTTACAAATATACGACAGTGATAGCGAATGAATCTGCAGCCTTTATCGGGTTATTGGGGCTGCGAAGTAGGTGAAGTATTAGCTGACTAGTCTCGTGAAAATGTCAAGTTCGGCACGCCACTGCCTACTTCAAATAACAACGTCGTCGTCGCCGACGTCATTAAAATATTATATTTTTCGGTACGGTACTTTTCGACCGCCTCCGCGGCTCGTGTTATCGCAGCTACAGCCGCAACAGCTGCTGTTTCGTTTTGTGAATTCATCACACTGTACACACAGGAAAGTTATAGCGATTATCGCCTCCATCGCCTTAACTTCCATCATAATATTATCAAATCGCTGTCATTCCTCCATCGACGACCCACACACACACATATATACTCGGTGACTGCTGCGGGAGAGTGATAATAATGTGTGGTATACATAATAATATATATGTATTATGTATATAATTATAATATATACGACGATGAACAAATATATATATATATATATATATATATATATATATAAGCAGTATATATATACTTTAGGACGAGGTAGGATGCAGATGTAGTGCGGTTAACGCCGTGCGTGAACTTTTCCGCACTTTAGACGGAATATAATAACAATTATAATATATAATAATATAATAAGTGAACGTTTATTATATATGTATGCGGGCTTCGGATTTCGGCGGCCTTTAAACGTTTTCGCCTTTGATTGGCGACGTTGCCGAGCGACGGCTTTTAGATAATATATGGGCTCGCAGTACACAGTAAACTTTACTCGCGTTCGCAAGTCGATTATTTAATGGTTGTAGATATATATTATAGTCAACTTCAAATCACTTCAAATCCCTCGCAGCAGTAACTCTAAATATAATAATATAATATAATATACTATGTGAGATATAATTATGAATTTAGATAATTTCGATTTACGACTACGACGACGACTACACGTAGAATAAACCATTCAAAGTCCATATATAATATATACAATAGTGTTGTACAAAGTGATAAAGTGATTGACTCACGTGTGATAATCCTCGACGGCAGTGCGTACTTATATTTATATATTATATAACACGCTTTATATACCGTTTTACGCGTGTGCGTTCGGTCGGTATACTTAATTACTTGCAAGTTATTAACCGCCTTTTACCGTGTCCCGGCTTCTGTACAAGACGTATGTCTATTATTATTAAAACATGCCTCAGAATATGGTATGCGATTTAATGTACTCAAATAACTATCGAATGCACTAAAAACGTGGAAATAAGTACAACGGTTTTTTTTTTGTATTTTTAATATACATATTTAGGTATACAGTTTTATAATTAGTTTTTAGACGTTTTATACGCATTTAATTAGAATAACAATGAAACAATACACGCATAATATAAATAACGTCATTGTTTGTAAATTTATAGCTCTATATAGTGGAAAAAGGAGTTGCCCTCCTTAGAAACTGGTTGCCACGTGATTTCGAACAAAATTAATTCAAAAGTCTGGAGGAATAGGTTTGCTCGGGGCAAACCGAATACAAAGATGTTCGAGGTCTGATTGGTTATCGTTATTCAGTTAAATTTTATTTAAATTTTGAAAATCTATTTTTTTCAATCTGTGAGTGGGCTGCGGTGAAACGTTTCAACAGCCCCCTCAGAGTTTTTTTGACTTTTATAATAGCAGTCTTGCCGATCCACGCTAACTTCATGTTAACTTTTAGTGTAAAAAAAATATTTGATTTTAATTTAGGGGGGGGGGGGGGAACTGTTGAAACGAACGTCGTTTATTCAATTGTCGATTTTTTTCGATTTATCGAACACATGCTCACGTCTGGATTGTGAGTAAACGACAGTTAAAATATTATAATATGTTTGTAATATTATTTTATTTATACTAAAATCATATTTGAAGTTCAGTATAAATAATATAATCATTTGGTTTTGTAGTAAATATTTCAATAGGTAGGTAGCTACCTATATAATAATACCAGCTATAGACGCGTGCGCTTTCGGAGCTAAAATTAATATTTTCGATATAATATACGCTCGCAATGGTATTTGTGCTTAGTCATGGAAATAAAAATGTCGATGTCGAATATAAATATAGCATCGCGCGTTCTGACAAACAATAACGTCTTTAAGCGTATAAATAATATGATTATTATTGTTGAAATCCGAACAATGTGATGTGTATTATTGTTTTAACCGTGTTTCAATATACAATCGTTTCCGGTAATGTGAAAACAGAACGCGTATAATTTTTTTTAATAATATATTCGACGCACGAGCGCACGGGAGATGAAAAAATAAATTCAACGAGATCCCGTAAAGCTCTGCACCACAAAATTGCACCCAATAGAGTTATCCTCGGGGTTTGCATTTTTGAAAAAAATTTCGTTTTACGTCATTTGAGCAATCCAAACGTTACACGATTTTTGAATTTATCATCGCTAGGTATTTATTAGTGTATAGTAAAACGATACCCATGTAATATGTTTTGAATTTATCGTTAAAAATAATATAAATAATATTCATGGATTGACTGCGATAAGATAAAAAAAAAAATCGAGAGGCGAGTAAATATTTTTGCGAAAATCGGTCAATATTATAACTTTAAGCAAATAGAATATTTTTAATTATTTCGTTTTGCTTCGTTATGTTTCGTTTAATGATAATAATATTATATTACACATTTTGTTAATCGTTAATTAATTATTATTTTCATTTACCGTTTTCCGTTTAGATTACGTTTACAAATTTAAATTGGTTTTTTGTCATAATATAACTTTATTATACCGTTTGCAAGCCTTTGTCCACGCAGCAATAATATATTTCACGACGAAAGACTACCACGCTGTTGCGACTATAATATAATATATTTAATTGGTAGTTAAAAGCGCGCATGGTTTACGTTTACGTTTAGAGAGACTTTGAGTATATTACACTACAGAGTGGTTATTATATCGCGAATCGAGAGATACATTTTGAAAACAATGGAGTTTTTGTTGTCGTTTTATTTTCCGAATTTTATACTCACCTTCACACCGCGGTGTGGTCGTAGGAAAATGCAAAACAATACGAGTTAAAATGTCGATGTAATAATTGTCAAAATAATAATAATGATTTCAAAATCCATCGACATTTTTTTAAATCTGTTGCCTCGTATATATTATATGACGATAACGCTCTGTAAAACTGTGGTAAACCGCAGCCGAACGCGTACAGAGATTATAATTTTTAAAAATATGTATTTTCTCACATTGCACGTGCCCGTGCAGCTATATAACGTGTTGACCAGACGAAACATTCGGATCGCCGTGTTAAATAAGTCCATCTGCAGGTGGGCAGGGGTAATAGTAATAATAATAATTATTATCGTTATAATATTATTGTACACGAGTCGACGAGACTTCGATAAGAAAACGTGCCATGCTGCAGACTATATTATTTAAATATGTATTTATTACACTATACCCTTGTACGTACCTACACTTTTTTTTATTATTATATATATATATAGATAATAGGACATTCCTAGCCTATGTAGACCATCTATATGCATTATTTGCGATTATTTACAGAATAGGTATTTTTTTGGCTAATTTAACACGATAATAATTATAATAATAATAATATACTGCAATTATAGTAGAAGAGTGTTAAAGATCGGTTAGACGTTGTAGTCAAAAATAATATTATAAATATAGTGTAGGGACTGAATGAATACAATTTGACATAAAGATAATATAAAAATAATATATAATATTTAAATAAGAAGATGGTGTGAACGTCGCCGCGTTTAAGACGTCTTCGAGGTGGCCCAGATACCTATTACACTAGTTTAGTGAGTGACTAACATGAGTAGGTATTTTATAATATTCATATTATGGTTGTTAAGCTCACACGCGAAATTGCATTTCATTTCACAGTGTTTGGTTCGCGGTTGGACTATTATATCCAAATATAATATATTTCGAAATGAAATTGTTTTCAATAATATTTTCTAGGTATTGCACAACGCGAAAACCGTATTACTTCGAATGCGGTTCTCGAGGGCGGAGATATTCATATATAAAAGTGCAGTACTTAACACGTGTGGTGTGCCAAGTTTAATGCATTATATTATTATGATGTATACGCAAACCGTTAACCTTCGTTCGCGAACCGATTCTTTTCATTGCGAACAATAATCCAGTCGATCTCTGCTGTTAGTTGTTACACATAAATGTACTCACCTAATATATAATATATGTTTATAGTGGGCGATTCACCCAATATTTGTGCTACTCACAGTTTTTTTTTTTATTGTGTATTTATTCAGATTTTGTTTTTGGAATTTTTAAATAAACTTAATACTGGTACATATTTTAAATTGTTTAGATTTGTATACAGTTTAATCTTTAATAAAGAGTGTCCTGCTGTGGCGGTATACAGACTTCTTTTTTCCAAACGAAAATCAAGCTATTTTACCATAAATTACGAGTATAATCAGATGATAATTTGTTTGAAATGTTGGTGTATCTAAATTAAAATACTCGAACGAGTAGTTCGAGAGTTCTCGAATTGTATACCTAACGTCTAACACACGCAGAAGATAATATAGTCATATTATTTGCTTTAATTTGTTTTTTTCGAAAATATAAATTATTATTATACGCTGTAACGGACCTAGTATTTATTATAATAATATTATGTACCGATAATGTTCAAAAGTTCCAAGAAATCAGAATTTCGACAAATTAATTACCAGGGGAAAAAATGGGCGTGTGCACGTTTTGTGATCCACCCTGTATAAATGTAGGTAGGTTCACTGCAGCCGTTTGCTATACATACACGATTCGCCACAAAATGAAAATTCGTTTTGTTGTATACCTACTTACCTATATTTAATTTATGAAACGAGGTCATTCGATATCGTCTGTGTACTCTTATATATGAACGTATGCATATATACATATTATATTTATACATAGGTACAGGGTGTAACAGAAAGAGGTGACAAATAAATTTACTTTTGCTCTAATCAATATTTAAAACTTTATTTTCTTACATCATTTACAGACGTTTGAGTAACAAGCAGTACAGCAGTATACATTTTTTTACCATAGGAAATAAAAAAATTTTAATTCTTTGGAAAAATTCAAAATAGTCGATTTGTAAATCTAATTTTAAGAAAAATTATAACGATAAAAACGTTTACTTTAGTCAATATCTATTATAGTTTGTTTTTTACAATTTTTTTTAAATTTTCATATTTTTTTGGAGTAAACTAATTTGAAACATATTTCAATTCCCCGGAAGTTATTGAGACCCGAGTGAATCTTAAATTATCTACAATCCACATGATATTATTCGCGGCGGTCTTTGACGTGCTGCAGTTACACCTTGTACCATATGTATATTATGTGTCGTGCAGCAGTGTGCCTACCTATAATACCTATACCTACACACATATTATTATTATAATGTACCACGATAATCATTATACATTATCGAGTGCGGCACGCGTCGGGAATCGCAAGCGGACGACGATGCGCGAGCGATACGGCGTCGACGGCGAGAAAATCACGTGCCCACCCGGTCCCTGCTGCGGCGGCGGCGGCGGCGGCGGCGGCAGTTAAATACCGCGGTACGGGCCACGTACCACGTACTCTCGGACGGAGATAATGCCAAAAATAATGTCACCGTTGTAGTAAGTCGTCGCTCGACGTGTTTAAATCGCATCGCGAGCGCGCGCCGCAGGTACAACAACAATAATAATAATATAATGTACGATATCAACTCTTATTTATATACAGGGTGATTCGCCTACCGTGGCCAATTTTTTCATTTAGCATAATATTCATATTTTGTTCGAATTCTTATTTTTGGAATTTTGAAATATACCTTCACTCTTAACACCATATTTTTAGATTCTTGAGATGTTCTGCACTACTTACTCGAGAAGTATCCTATGTGGCGGTACAAATTTCTGTTTTTTCAATGAGAACCGCCCCCCTCTTTACTATCAATTATTCAGTGTGTATTTTTGATGTATTAAATTCAAAATTTGAACGAGTAGTTTTTCAGTCATTAAAATGCTTATAGGTACTAAGGACTATTATAATATTTATAGTCCTTAAAAATGGTAGTACAAAAATATGTGTATGTATTATTATGTAATATTGGATCTAGTATTTACTATATTATTTACACCATTTTTATAAACTATTATAAAGATTGATAGATTAATATTAATTATTACAATTTTAAAATGTTCATATCTTCCAAACCCATTACCCCTCTATTATCCTATACTAGTAGGTACACAAAGTTAAATAACTCAAGACAATTCGTTCGAATTTTCCGCTTAATAATAATTTACTGTTGAAAAGTGGCCACCTGTTCTCATTTGAAAAACAGTATAGGAGTCTGTATCTCCCTGCACAGCACTCCTCCTCAAGTAGTACTACAAAAAATCTCAACAATTTGAAAATAATATGGTCTTCGAGTATATGCTTAAAACTTCCAAAAATGTATCAAATTTATTTTATATAAAAAATCAAACGAAAATATAGGGGTGAGCTTGCTCGATACGAATCACCCTGTACAACACACTCGTCCGCGCGTGTGTGTGGCGTACTATACACAGACATAAATGTATAATATTATCATCATACGGAAGCATGTCTGTTGTTGTGCGTGTGATGTACATATACAATATTATATTACATCAGCTATTCGTTTTTCCAGAGCGGCGTCGAAAACGTGACGTAGTCTGTATTATTTATATTTTCGTCTCTCGCTGCGCTTGGAAAGCGTATTTCTGCGTTCGGAAAATTCAATCGAAATCGATCTGCGCGGTTTCCGGTAATTTTTTTCCTCCCTCGTGTACGCGTATTATAGGTAGTAGACACATGTCATGATATATTGTATTGTTGCTCACACCTCGCGAGTCCTGACCGCCCGACGGGCTTGTGTCTGTCTTGTGTATTATATTATTATTTTGTACGAACCTATCTGCCGAACGTTTATACGACGACGACGACGACGCGACTCGTACGTCATAACGCATCATGCGCTTTGTCATACGAAAAGGTATTATTATTATAGCCATTTTTATCATTATTATTACCGTCGTCGTCGTCGTCGTCGTCTCCTATATTATTGATTAACACGCGCGCTCGCGAATCGACGAGGAATATTCAGACGATCACGTCCTGCACACTTAAACGCGTGTGTAGACGACGACGACGACACAATGTCACGCGAAGTTATCGTGTACTGCTATTATCGAACGTCACAAAAGAGACGAAACATTTTCAATTCAGGACGCGTTTCCGACGCGCGTGAAACTATGTAATATACATTTTGTTTCTAATCGAATTTACATTTAGACACCTTTTATCTGCACCTATAAGTGTGTAGGCTGTAGTTGCACACACATATTATAATACGTGATATCGTTTTCGATATTGTCATAAACCCGATCCGCTGCGGAGAGATATACGCCGTAAATTGAGAATACTTTACGATATCGTACAATAATTATTACTAAACATTATCGGCTTACAACGCACATGTAATTATAGGCTATATTATATAATTATTATTATAGTCGTGCGCGGAGATACACGAGTTTGTCCAGTACCAGATATTATGTGTTTTTAAAATTGTGCATACAGTATACACAACGATGTATTAACTATATATTATTTGATTTGCGATTAATCCGTTTGAATATTATATTATTATATAGAGACATTTTGAAATTTAAATTCTCATAAGAATATTCAGCCTCTAGAGTCTAGAATTCTAAATGCACGATGGTAATACGATTAAAAGTGATGTTGTTATTCAGTTATATAATATCCGCATGTGTTGTCTCGGTATACAACAAATTATTAAAATTATTTATAAATGACCATGACTCACCAAAAATTTAAAATGTCGAAAAAAAATTCACCCCCCTCATATTAAAGCCAACAACACAACATTGGGTTTAATAAGAAAAAACCTGTTAATTTTTAGAGTAGGTACAGTAAAATAACATGTTTTTAATATTGTTTAAGTATGAATGAGATTATTTTATATTATCATACGAAGTGAGGATATGTGTCAAATATAATATGTAAATATTATATTTTTCAAGGTTTAGGTATGCGATTGGATTGTTTACGGATATCGCTAACGCAAAATAAAAACGAAACTGATAACAATTGTAGTTATTGTGCAAACACAAAAGTATCAAATATAGGCGCAGTGTTATAAGAAAAAAACAAATACCTTGTTTTTTTTTTTTGTAAACATATTGACTTTAATAATATTCGTATATCCTTGTAGTCCAGTGGTTCCCAACCTTTTTGACACTATGGACCACTTAGAGAACTTTCAATACGTCACGGACCACCATCATTTTTAGACTTTTTTTTTTCTCATAAACAAGAATACATTTTTTCACACATATTAGAATTTAGATTATGAATAAATAAAATACAATGTAATTCCTTATAGTTGGCAATCGATGATGACGATTGTCAGTACATAATATTTGTAACAAGCTCCAAAGGAAAAATGAAATATTTTTAAATGTTGTAGGTATGGCTCGCGGACCACTGGTGGTCCGCGGACCATAGGTTGGGAACCTCTGTTGTAGTCGGAGGTGTAAGATCGTATCAGCTGCAGATCTGGTTGTTGTGTGCGACTAATTATTTATTTATTTTTTTATATTTTGAACACGATATTATTAAATAACCGTACATCGTGAACGAATTCGTTGGGCAGATTGATTTATGTTTGTAACAAATTAAAAAATATATATATCTACATCTTCTTCGGGATAAAAAAAAATAGTATGATCGTTGGGAAAACATGACGCCGACGCACAATTTCATATTATCCTAATTCAAAAATGGTTCCATATTACAGCTATTCCCGAAGGTTTGCAATATCGTGATCTATAATTTCGTGAAATCGTGATCCCTCGCGATTTGATCATCATCCGTTAAAATATAAAAAATATCGATGCGGGGTGCCTCTGGCGCAGACGAGCAGTTGAAATACAGAAGAAATTTCCTATTATATTTATCATTTGTCAGATCCACATTGCAATGCAACTCATTTTTTCTTTAGGGGGGTGGGTTTGCTTTTGACCAATGCATACAAATTTCCAAGTAATAAGTAGCTACATATATATCTCGATTCTTCACGTATATAACAGTAGTTACTATATACTAATCAAAAGTGAAACTTTTGTTTTGCATTTTTCACCGTTTTTTTAACTTTAGAGCTGTGGTATACTATAAAATATAATATTATACGTCCGAGTCGATCAAACTATCTCGAACCAGTGATAGGTGTACACTCGAAATTGATCATTTTTCAATCGCAGTGCTTAGTTTATTTTACTGACAGCTGCACTTTCATGCATCACGCTCGCTTAATGTGTATAATATAATACCGTCACATAGCGGTTACGTATTTACTCGCTGCCGCGTCAATATAACAATAATAATTATGATGATATATAATATATACCTAATATATTAATTTAAACGCACTCAAACGAGCGTATACGGGCTTATAGTAAGTATGTATGGTGAGTGCACCGCTGCACCGGAAGTGCAGTTGCCGCGCGCAAACGCCTCTATACATACATCGAACGCATATTATTATAATAACGTATTTATAACTATATAATATGTACAGTATAATATATATTATAGCCAGAGCGTTCGGGGAAAGTGTTGTAAACAAAACGCGCTCGTCGAGACTGCAGGCGAGTCGTCGCGCATAAAGTGCACTCGAGTGCATCGCTCATGCAGTGTGTGTTCGTTCGAACAGGCGTGAGTGGTGAGTTGGTGAGTATATAGGTATACAAACTATATGCGTATATATTATATATAGGTAAGTACTGCTTCTGAATCACTTTCATCTGCACGCGGTTTTTGAACCTACATCGTCGTCGTATCTATTATATACGGATCGTACGCGTCAATCATTCTCGACGTCGACGGGACGATCGTTTATATTATTCGCGTTCCGGCGGCCGAATTGTTTTTGTACGCACGCTCGACCTATCGTATACATATATAAACGGTAATATATATAATATAACATCGTATACCTATAGATACGTATATTATAATATATATAATATATGTTATATCGAATAAGTAAATGCGAAATGTATAATTATAGCCCCGCACGACTTTTGTACACAAACAGAGTAAGTATACATATAATATAGGTAGACCTAACCTACTCGAGTCTCGTCCGAGTGTCCGAGAGGTCAATTATTAATTTCGCTCACGCTCGCGTGCAGAGGCGCCACACGGCCCGCGAAGTCTCATCAAACCGCCGCCGCGAAGGGAATATAATAATATTATGAATAAATATCCTCCAATTTGGCCGACTTTGGCCGACCGTTCGTATACTCTTCTGCCTGCAGGGTCCGCAATTCCAGTTATAATAATTGTAAGCCATATAGGGGGTCGCAAATATAGTTTGAGGCCGATCGCGGGGCTCCTCTTCCCCGCTAGTACAATATTGTTGTTGAAACAAAAAATTGTCAAATTGTATTAAAGCATTTTTCCCGTGAAATTAATCATATAACTTTAATATTAAACATATATAATATAATAATATAATATACTGCACAAACCGTATCTATGCATAAAAGTGAAACATGAATGAGTGAAAATTATGTTTACAATCTAAATATAGGTCATATTAGGCGGGTGTATGAATATTGTAATAAGAACGAAATAAAAATTGGCCAGACTCGGGCAAAGCTCTATTATTACAGCTAATAAACATAGAATATACACCGCGATACACAATAATATGGATAATACAATTAATTACATTTTAATAATAGGTACAGTTTTATATTTTTTTTTACTACTTATACACAAGTTCGAGCTATATAATTGCTTAACACTTAAATTATAATTTAGAATATCAAGCAAAATTAAAAATTTTAATTAATGTAAAATATTACAAAAAAGAAATCGAATATTTTAGTCTAAATGCTGAGGTATTCATAAATAATTATGGATACGATTTTCAAGGTTATGTGCGAGGGCACGCTCTGCCGCCCCTAAAATGATGAGACTATTATCCGGATCGAAAAACTTTTTACTGTAAATCAGCAAAAATCGTTATTATTCTTATACGAATCGTCTTCTAGACAAACCACGAGTACCTATATTTTCATTTATCACAAGGTCGTGATAACGTTATATTCCATTATAATATTATTATAGTACCTAAAAAAAAATATAGAACATAACTATTTCATTTTTTTTTCCAGTAAAACTAGTAGGTGCCCAAGTGTTTTCAATAAGTTAGTAATTGTCTTATATCGTTGTTGTTTCAAAGATATGATGATTTAACATAATAATATGTTCGTATGGAGGTGTACATAGGTATACTTGATAATGATGTTTGCAGTTCTTCCGTATAGGTAGTTAAATATAGTCGCATTGATACAGTGAGTAGATACTAACGATCAATATAATAATGAGTATATTTTAATATAATAATTATTAGGAGATAAAATAAAATCCATGTAAAATGTACTCTGTCCGGTGAGATAACGCGCCGCCGACCGACGAAAATCGGTTATTCTGCGCATCTCCACGCTACACCTTGCCCACAGGGGAACCCGTCTCGCCGGCAGGGCGACGCGGGGGGAGGGGGTGCTCACAATTGGCCAGTTCTCTCACTGGACAGAGTATATACTATATAGTCAATCTCGAGGGAATCTCTGGAATGCATATCTGGTATTCCATAATATTTAATTGATACAGAATAATCGATACTGTAACAATCACTGCAGGAGTACTCGTATAACGAGAAAACCAAACGTATTACCGCATTGATTGTAAATACTAGAATATAATAATATAATCAATGGTATTACCTATATATTTGTATTTGAAATTTAGAGATAAGTACGTCGCGTAATATACGCGTTTAGATTTGATAGTACGCCAGTCGGGCGTCATTATAATATTAAAACACTTAGGTACCTTACTGCAGCCAGATAACATCACGTAATCAATATGCCGTATATAATATTATACCTAATACGCGGTATAAGGTTCATTACACTCGACGAGTCTCGAGCTCGCGGAGCATCACTCTGTGATATTTTTGTGTTTTCGAGTGTCCCACATGCACGTGCAACGGTCGTTAGCCCAGCCTATATTATAATATGCAGAGCATTAAAACGATAGCTCTGTTATTTTTATTCATTATTTTCGATTCCGAATTCGAATTAGTCTCTCGTACAAAGTGACCACCACACTGAACAGGTTTTATAAGCGACGTGTATAAATATTTAAAAGCCGAAATACTCGTTTGGCCGCGAATTAATTTCGTAGGTACGTAATAGATTATAATATTCACCCAAAGTACAGTCGTAAAGTCATTTTTGACACAGATGAGCATAATAATATTATAATGCCATCGATCGAAAAAACACGCAATGTAAGATATTACGTATTATGCGTAGGCGTATCACATCTCTCGTCGATAAATAATATAATATTATGATGGTATAATCGGTAAAGATAATACGACTGCGGTCTGCGATGTAAATAGTTATTGGTGGCAGGTATAGTAACTGCGGCTCGCAAAATAATAATAATATGGCCGTCGACGATGGTATAATAATTATTATTAAATAATACAACGAATAACCGCTGGGCCGTATACGCGTAAAACAATAATAATATTTGACAATAATCGCGCTCACTCTCGAATGTGACGAGTTATATAGTCATAGATCGTGTAGGCATTTCGTACGAGTGGGCGGACGTTATCGACTGAACGATTTTACACATCGTGAAAATAAATGACGATAACTTCCTTTGGTAATCTTGCAGTATATTTATATTATATTGTGTTATAAACTTATAACTAAAGTCGTTTTATCATTTGTACAATACGTTTATAATTGATGTCCGACGGTTATAATAGACAAACACTTTAATAAAATGTGTAGGTAAAAAGATAATAATTAATTCAACGTGCCAAAATTTTAACAACGGAAACGGTCGTTGAACGATGATAATAATAATAATTATAATAATATTATATTATATTATTCTCATACTTATGCGCGTGTACACAATAATAATATGTTAATCGATAAATTTAAAAAATAAATGTGTTCATATGCGGAAACGAAAATGTGGTATCGTCGGAAACGACGTCGAGTGTCAGACGAAATTAATTAAACGAGGGGTTTGTTTTTTGAATTATTGCAGTTTCGTCTTGCTTAAATTTCGCGAAGACAATATTTTATGTACGCGAAAATGGTAAACGCCGAACGGTCATATACGTTATTGTACGGATAACTAATAATTTAAATTGTATACACGTCTTAACGTGCTGTCATACATAATATTACACGTCCGTAGTAGGTCTCAAATTTACAGACGCGTTTATTAAATTATCGACTCGCTATTGAACAAGTTTGTTTGTTTTTTTTTTCTTATCGTGCATTTAGGTACATACATCACATATATTATCCGTGACGTACAAGACACGGACTCGCGGTACAACCGATCGTAAATTTGTTTTTTTCGAGTTTCGACAAAGCGGTAAAAAAACCGATTACAGGTGTTTTTGAGATTTCACGTGCCGTTTCAATCGAGTTTTTTCCAGCCCGTTTAGATTAGCTCGGAATTCGCTGACCGATCGCGGAAACAAAAACGGTAACCACGCCGGCTCACTTGTAAAGGTGACTCCACGCTGCACCGTGATTTTCATAAGAAAAAAAAATCATTTTCTGATTTTTAACGCAATGAAGTGTTCAAGATGTGTTCGCATTCGCATCGTAATCAAATGGTAAATGCGGAAACTGGTATATAACATATACCATGAGTAGGGTTGGGTTCTACTCTCTGATATAAGGAATATAATGTGGTATCATCGTAGTATACCGCTTACTAACTAGATTCGGCTGATCACAGAGCGGAATTATTTTTGTTTCTCCAGAAATCACGGTTCACGCTGCAGTGTCCTAAGTTGCCCTCTAAAGGTGCCTTCCAGTTAACAATTTACTGTGAATAAAGTGATTTCTTGAAAAATATTCTAGAACTGTGATTGATTGAACCGTGTGGTAACCATGCTAATACCTTATCCATACCACTTATACCGGGTAGTCGAGTTACTATACATTATTACGGTGAGCTGTGAAGTCACCCTGAGTCGGCTGCCGATACGCGCCGCGTACTGCAGTACAATTGATGTACAATATATTATGATATACCCCGGTATGTACGGTTTTCCTGCGCAGACGTTTTCAGTGCGTATATAATATATTATCGACCACGGCTAAACTCGGTCGCGGTATAGACCGACTTACGAGCGGACGTTAAACCGCGTTCATATGTACCTATAATCCATTTCTCCGTCTGCGCACACTCTACGCGCGCGCATTACATATTATTGTACCATGCTCATATCATATTATACGAGTCTCGTCGCGCATTGGAAACCGTCGTCGTCGTCGTAGTGGTATTATAGTTGCAGCTCCGGCGACGGCGGCGTGCCAACCGGTTACCGCGACTACTTGCATCTCTCCTAAATTGGTAAGAACCGCACGACCACATGTCCGATGATTCATCGGTATCAGCCGCTCCGTCCGCCGCCACTCGTCCGGTATACTGTTGCACGTGTGTGTGTGTGTGTGCGTGTGTGAACAAATAAATGTTTATATATATGTATTTACGTACTATGCTGCAGTTGTATAAATGCACAGCACACTCATCGTTCCAACTCCTCCGGCGGCAGACTCTTCGGTCCATATAATATTACTACTACAAATATAATTTTTATTATATTATACTGAACGCGCTCGCCGGTCGTATTTTTAAGCGCGTCCCCTCCCTCCCCCCCCCTCACGAGCTTATATAATAACAACAATAATATGTATTTTCTTCAGGGCCGTCCCTAGGCCCCACAGGTCCCCTCACGCTTATTACCCGGATTTGGGACCTCGCGACTATTGGAAAATTAGTTTCGAAAATTATATTATTTTCTGGCACTAAAAATGTCAAGTTTCATATGAAAACAATGAAGAGATTGATTGGGAATTAAGTAGTACAGCTATAATTGTTGTGTAATAATAGTAAATAACTGTGGTAAATTATTATAACGATAAAATACAAGGCAAATATACAGGTAGGACCAAAGTACAAAACCAATAATGGGTAAAACAAAATACATTCAAAAAACCCTAAAGCGCTTTTTTTTTGTTCAATATGTACAACTGCTCTAGCGACTTAATTCGTCTTCTTAGAGTGGTAATACATATAATGTGAAAACATTTCAACTGAGTTTTACCACTTGGTTTATACGAAGTATGAGGATAAAATGAATTCATGACAGTTTAAAATAAACGAAATAAGAGAATACGATTAGACTTAACTTACACTTGTTGTTTCTTAAAATCCTTTTTTTCTCGACCATTATTTTTTATATATTTTTAATAATATTTATCACTTTACAAAGTTAGAATAATATCTAGGACACCGACTCGAGGCCCCAGTAACAAACTCATCCTTGAGTCCCAGGTGCATCGCACCCGCTTCCGGCAATGCATTATTGCACAATCGTTGCGAAAAACTCGAAGAAACCATCACGCGTCACACATAATCCGTGTCCTATATGTGCGTAAGAAGACGTTAACGCACACGCACCGCAACGAACCTGACCAACGGACCTAACATTTTTTTTCCGTATTGATGACGGCGATGGCTCCAGTTTCAGTTCGTCCATAACGTAATATATTATATATTAATATTAAATTATGGCGTGTGTCATTATGTAAATAAATAAATATATTATTATTGTATTGATTTACTGTCTATGTTCGCGCCCACCGTTTTACGTTTTTCTGTTGGCGAGCGACGGTGTCGATCGCGGTATAAACCTATTGAAACTATAACAGGCTGCATATTATTATAATGATATTGTGATGTAGCGATTAACGAGCTGGTTTTGATTTTGAACGACATATATAGGTACACGGAAAACGTTTTTGTCACTACCGAACCTCCATAATAAAATATATACAAACATGCAAATATCTCTCTACCGGACAATTTTAAATGCTATTAAATAGTACCACTTGAATATCGTTATGATTATTGTGTTGCAAATGCAGCTTAACTCGTGCACAATACGCCACTGTTCTAATCGATAATATTTGTGGAAAAATAAACAGAAAAAAAGTATTTGACTTTAAATTATAATGTGAGCTATGACCTTTCCGTACCGACAAATCGTTTCCCCAAAGCATAACGATAATAATATATCTTATGATTGTTATTTAAAATTAAAAATAATAACAGTGCGATTAATTTTGCGGTAATGGCTTGTGCCGAGACGGGCAAAACAAGACTATATTATATAGCACGAAAGCCCACGACATCCCGCAAACGCACTATAATAGACGCTCCGTACCTGCTCTAACCTTTTTTTTTATTATTATTAAAAACTATCCTGCAGTTTTTATCTGTAGTAAAATTACCCATTTTCTAAAGTCAACGACCACTTTGTCGGGACGGCAACATCGACGCACGTGGTAGGTATCTAATAAAAATATAAATTCCCGAGGCCAAACAGCTGCAGTGTTGTGCGCGAAAATACCCTCAACACAATTAAAAGTTGATTAATTTCAGTAAATAGGTTTATTATCTACATTTATTATTGAATTTGCCGATATTCATTTATCAATCTCAATTACTTACCTACTATAATATAATATATTATATTGATGTTAAAATAAATATAATTTCATTACCTAGTTGAAGTAGTAATAAAACTAATCAAATTCAGTTATTAAAAATGTAGCCATTGATTACGATGATATAAATACGTTATAATAAAAATTTTTTAAAATTATTATTATTTATTATACTACGCACGCAATGATCCATAATAATATGGTTGTCGAGGAATACGACAAATGTATGGATTTCAAATTATATATGGATAATATATTGTTTAATATTTTAATATGACCCGTCGATGGCGTCGAGTTCTTTTGCCCGACACTATATCATAACATATACTCTACAAAAGCGGCTCAAGTCTCTCGCGGTCGCAGCAGCCGGGCAATACTCTCTTCAGACGAGACGCGTAGGTATACACAATATATACAAACCGTTAGATACATAAACGCTTGAACGAGAAACGGAACGTTGATTCGGGCGTGTGGGGGGGGGGGGGTAGGGTGTAAGAGCCGAGTCGTTTTTATTTTTTTACTTACTCGTTGGACACTCCGACTGTCGGAACACGTTCTGTCAAAATCAAAGACGTCTCAAAGTATATTGTATACATAACGCATAATAATGCACATGATGCACATGATGCACATAATGCACATACCTAATGACATTTACGAGTATAACAATATGTGATATTACAATATTGTGATCGCATTTCATTCGCGATTCCACAATAATATAGTTAAGCGATAGATTTAGTCAAGACGTGCAGTACACCAAATACAAGCGGCGGGACCCCCACCCGCGTGGTGCAGCTGTGGCGTTCGATGATGGAAAAAAAAACCATGTTATAACCACGGTATGCACTCTCGTCTCGTCGTACGTACACGGAACGGAAACTATACTTTGACGGCCGCATACAACGCGTGCACGACAAATCGTTTTAATCCACACATTACGGTTTGGCGTACTCTATAATATATCGAGTACGCGGCGATGGGTACGTAGTAATAATATTGATTATATATTATTAATAATAATATTATACAAACAACGGTAATAATAATAGCGCTCCCGCGAGATCCGAAGCCTCATCTGTAATATTATTATTATATTTTTCGAGAAGATTGTAAGTTGTACCCACAGTAGACCAGCACTGCAGGTTAGGTTAGGTGGCTTGTGGCGATGATTTCTGATGAATTTTTTGGAGCGTGTACAGTCGGCTAGATCCAAATCATTAAAAAAAACACATAGAACCCGCTGCACGTGTTGTCTTAAAAACGAAGTATATCATTTCGACTTTTCGACTGTCCTTCACTCTCTGTAAAACGTCTCGACTTAGTTACTTCTCTTAACTCCCTGAACGTTTTCTCCAATCTCTCCTCCGTTCTCAATTCCAACACTGAACAGGTTGTTATACTATTATTATTTATTTTATCCAGGAGGCTGGTTTTATGAACGTTTTTAGTTTTTTTATTTTATTATTTTTAGTTTCATATAACTTACTATTACTATTATATTCTGGTTATTATTTTGTATTGCATTGTAAATATTATATTAATGTAAAATGTAATTGTTGAGCTACACTTATAAATAAAAGCTAATAATAATAAAAAAAAAACATTTCGACTTTTCGTTTCGCGGAACCACTTTTGTGTGTTACCTTTAATGTTAGAGTGAATTGACCGGCTATTTTAAACTTAAAGGCTAGAAACTAGAAAGTCATAGCTGTGTTTGTACCTTGGATTCCTACGATATCTTAATTATTTTAAAGAGAGTTCTTTTTTCGTAAAGTGTTGATAACAGGTCACTCTAATATCGAGGGTAACCAAACACAAATTTGATTCTGCTAACAGCAAATTAATTTTTATATGTTGTACGTTTGTAAGACGGAAACAAGTAGACAACACATGAGGGTGTGGCGTCCTCTTAATTAAAAATAACGGGACTTTGCGTCGTGCGCATATCTTTGTATCGATAAATATTAAATACCAATATTTGCTAATTATAAAATAATAATACTATCACGTCTGTGGATGTATCGTAATTTAAAATATACGTTTTAAAATGAAATCTAGATATCTAGTAATAGAACATTATGATCATTAAACTAATTTCAGATTGCGTTTAAATATTAATTTTTGAGTAAAAAGTTACTCAAATTTTAAGGTGAATACATTTTTTCTTTTAATTCTGTGACGTTGAGTTTCAAAATCCAAAAGCCCTCAAAAATGACTCCATTGGCAAGCGTAAACGCTGTATCATCAGCTGTACCTTTACCTCGATAATTATTTAACTACGACATTGTGTTGTGTGTTCTTTGGCGTAAGCACTCAATACGTCGGTTTCGAAAAGGCGGCAACACGTTATCGTTCATCTTTTTTATAAGTCGATTATATTAATTTAACTCGGACGAAGCACGTTTGTGAATTATTGTGAAAAAGGCACTTTTAGTCGACGATACCGGAGTGTTGTTGCATGCGATCTACCCGAAGTTATTGTAATATGTACAACCAAAAGCTATTGTGAAATATAATATATTATACATCATGCTTGTTTAAAAAATAGTTCGTATTTCGAGTAGTAGAGTGACTATTGAAATATAATATTTTTTGTAACCGTTTACCGTGATCAATGTACCCGACATACACCGATATACCTTGCAACTATAACCATATAATACTAACCAGTTGATAGATCCGAAGTAATAATTCGGCAGTGGTTAGGGTATAACCGTTTTTTACGTTACCGCTGTATATATATATAGCTACTTCCTTAAAAAAAAAAATGCTGATTATCACTAACTGTTACTCGCTATCACTACTGCTACTATTTTTTTTTTTTTGAAGCACGCTATACTCTTCTGCTACACCTTTGTAAACATTTTCTCGATTAATTCGCTTATTGATTATTTGTTTATGTCCATCACTTTTATATTTTGCTTAACTACAGCAGGCTTGTTCCGTGTATTAAAATATGAATGATATTGTGTATTTTTCGTAAAAAACTAACAAATGTTTTACTGTCCAAAACGGTATTTGGTAAATTGACATCTGGTCGATTTACGGGATGTGACCGTAGTGAGGCAGGCTTGTTCCATGAATTTCATGTATGATGTTGTGTATTTCTCGTAAAAAACTAACAAATGTTTTATCGTCTAAAACGGTAGTCGGTAAATTGACATCTGGTAACTTTACGGGATGCGACTAATGAGTGGGTCGCAAAAAGTTGTGAGTGGTTCATCAACATTTTTTTACTAAGTCCCGTGTGTCATGAGATTAATAAGAAAACAGAAAAAGCCTTTTAATATAATATATTTGTAATTCGTGACACGATACATAAACGTTGTATACGGGGTGTAACGGGTCTATTTGACTAATGCAATAACTTTTACAGCAGAAATAATTTTGAATTTTAACACACTTTGAAAATCGTTTAAAAATTAACGACTTAACCAAATTAAAAGTTTTAAAGCCAAAATGGTTTTTAAATACTTATTTATGAAATAGCTATCTTGGATTATTAGAAAAATATTAAATAAAAAATTTAAATAATTTATTTTTGTTGTAAAAAAATAAAATAAAATATAAGATATACAAATTATAAAATTATAGCGCAGAGCTCTACGAATCATTACAGAAAAAAAAAACTTAAAAATATTGAATAGAAAAAAAGTTATTGCATTAGTCAAATAGACCTGTTACACTCTGTATAGTTATTGATAAAATAATGACAACTTTCGATATATTTACCTATATTATATTACCTGCAGTATAGATCGCATAGACCCCAAACGGCCAAATCGGCCGTCTCTATCTAATAAAAATGTCATCACGATACCGAATTATTATCATATAGACTCGTGACCGTGGTATAAGCTCACGGTTTAAACGGCGGACAACCGCTCGGAATGACACGATACCGTTGGCGGAGAGCGTTTTGTTCTCTGCGCTCTCTCGTGTCCGAGAACATAATATTTTCACCATCTTCAGGTGTGGAAGTCACGTGCTCACGATAAGCACTCTCCGCGAGGCTCAAGCTCGGTAAAATGTCGCGTGATTCGCGTTTGTTTGTGGAGCACTCTTTGTCCGCAAGCGGCCCGAGCGAGCGGTCGATTCGACGACACGTCGCGGTGGCGGCGACCAACGGACGAGCGTATAATATAATATAATAATTATTTCATTTTTTTGTTAACTACAATAACACTGCAGCAGCAGCCGTGGCGTACAATATGAGGTAAGGTTTAATACGTCTGAAAATTATATAATATACTAAATGAAAAAAAAATACTCGGACGACACACACACTGCGTGGAAATATGCGCCGCACTTGCACACACCAAATCGGTCCGGGGCGTTATTATCGAAAGCTGCGGGGAGGGGGGGGGACGGTAGACTTATTACACATATACAGACAAATCGAATCTCATAACGAGTCTGTGGCGACGACGACGACGAACGTCCGAAATAACCGTCCCGAGCCGCGTAATTATATATACGTTCGCAGCCTCCGCCGCAGCCGTCGTCGTATAATGATATATAATATATATAATAATATATGATATCGTAATGGTCGCAGACGTGTATTATGTTACCCGCGAAGACGACGAAGGGGCCTACGTGATATATTGTTATTATTATTATTAGGTTATTACGATACCTACTATATATTATGTATAATGTACCCGCGCGACCGGCCTGCACGGAGTATTTTTTATTACAACGGATTGAAGAGCGCAGTATATTATTATTAACGGTTTGTCGAACAATTTGTATTATCCTCGTGACGATGTGTTTACGACGACAATGGCAAAAGTGTACAATAAGCGTCCGTCGTCATAATATATGTACAGGGTGGTGGTCAACGCCAATGCTGTGCTCACCTAAACGTTTTTCATTGTATAATATTTGATACCAACATTTGTTTTTGGTAACCGCTTTAAGCATAATATCATACCAATCTATCTATAGTATGCTTATTTATAAAGTCCACATTTTCGATTCAACGAGATTTTTTATTCCTCGATTAATAGGATCGAGTGTCCTGCGGCTACATGTTTTTTTTTAAACGAGAACCTCAAGATTTTTAGTTGTTGACTTCTAATGATTTCTTCGAAAATTGTAATATTGTCATATTAGAAATATTTGTTTGGTTTTAAACTGGTAAAAGCGATCAAATATATATAGAACACAATTAATGTGGCTTAAACAACTATAATTTTCATTTTTAAACCATCAACTATCTATTTAATGTCTATTTAAGAACATCATAATATCACTTTTTCTATTGGACTTTAAAATGTGTTACTTAAAACATTATGCGTACATTTTAATTAGGCTTTATTGATAACGTAATTTAATAGTATGTATTAGAATATAAGAAATATTATTATATTACTATAACTTAGATTATTTTTAGTTCAACCTCAAGAGATATTTGATAATGCATTTAACACCAAACTGTCGGGATGCTCTTCTTGTGATTTTCAAAAAATTTAAATTCTTACTTACAACAAACTTGAAAATAAAATGGAAAACTAAAAAACAAACTTATACAATTGTTGTTAAACTAGAGGGCGAAAAATATTGAATATCGTGCAAGGTTTTTTCCCTCAAGGGAACACATTTATGGTTGATCGAAGAAGAATTTTTGTCTCGTTGTTTCTATGCGGTCTGCCTATTGGGAATTTCATGTATACAAAGATTAAATTTTCACTTCTATAAACTTTTTGGTGCAATTAAGGATACGAATATTATTTAATTTATAAATCACAACCACTTCTCATATGAAATACATATTATTATAATATGTTAAGAGACGAGGCTTCAGTGATTCCGCGGAAACAATAATTTATTTTTGTACTTAAGACAATCATTCGCAAGATACGCGGCAAACGTATACAAATGAAACGTTGAAGCATTTCAACCGCGTCGAAATCTTATGCTGTAAAACGTAATTATATAAAACACAAAGAATGTAATAAAAATGTACTCACAATGAAAACATTTTAACATTGATTGCTGTTTGTAAATAATATACTAGTGTAACAATGCATTATAATCATTTTATGATACAAAAAAACACTGCATATTTTTTAATATCACTTGTTTTCGTCGAAACGTTTATTCCTCGTATAATAAGTTTTTTTAAGGTATGACTTGAAATAATATAATAATAATAAATTATCGAATTTATCGCCTCATATTGTGTACCATAAAGATATAAGAACATTATTAGGTATATGCTTTGTTTGAAACATATTATATGCAACCATTGATTACAGAATAGACTATTCTATACATTATAATCGATAATCGAACATAGTATTATTATTTCCAAAACAAATCCTAGAGAAATAATAGACTCGTACACGAGGAGGTAACTGGAGCTTATTATATTAAATATAATATAAACTGTTCACTTAATAAATAATCTCTATTCCATTTTATAAATTTCAGCAGAGAAGAAAAATAAAACAACAGGTTGTATTATAATGCGTATGGTGTTATATAAATTAAATTTCAATTTTTGGTAATTATATAGAATATCATGATTCACGAGTTAATATGAAGATCGTGGATTAAAGTCTATATACTAATGTATATTTGTCGACAAACTATATATATATTGTGTAAACATTTAATTATCAAACGCAATGGTGCAATATTTGCAAATTAGCTGTATAGAAATGCAAAAATCTGATTTTTATTAACCAATAAACGCTAATACGAAAGCAGGTATATACACATCAAGCACATAATTACTTTTAATTGGATAGGTCCGAGGCGCAAACATCGTATAATAAACACTGATTGACTCATATGAAAAAAAAGTTATTAGTTATAAAGTATATTATTTATTAGTCATTAGTAGGCAATATATTACGGTAAATAATCGATTTAAAGTTTTAAAGATTTGATTTAGTGTACGACGCCTATCTGACCTTAATAATGTGAACTATTGTACTTTCATGCATCTGTACGCGGCCCACTAGATTAAAACTGATTAATTTTTCGTGCTCACTATTTACATATATTTTTAATAAACGAACAGGATGTTCGGCGTAAAACCTACGTGAAGCATTAATCTCATAAAATACTGTGGCCGTATCGCAGTATATAATAAACCTATATAATATAATATTATATACATTCATAATATTATAATGCCGTCGCGAAACATAATAAATAGGCAATATTAATAAATTATAAAAAAACGGAGGATTAAAAAATATTATTACATTATAATATTATAATATGCGAATAGATCGTCTATAGGCGTACCCGCTTTTGAGTAGATTTGAATTCGTCGGTAATATATATTACTGTTTTGAAACTGTTGATAGTTTTGGAAATACGTTTTTATTCACACGACATTGTATCGATATTTTTTTAGAGATGGCAATGATAATAATTATACTTCTCGCCGTAGAGCGTCACGACAAACGGTAATAACTTACAGTAGATATTATGCTTGTACAATTTACTGTAGTAATAATACAATAATAATATTATTATATCCAGCACCCGTATATAGTATTTCAACAATTAAATAATTATTTTTTGCACGTCAAAAGCCGACAATTATTAAACTAAACCCACACGTCGAGAGTCGAGACGACCGTCGGTGCAAGACACATTGGTATAATATTATTATGTACATGGGATCGAACCGGCTATACAATATAATGATATATATGGTACGATATACACCGGATGTTTTGAAATAGAAAATACTTGACTCTCCGACAGTGTAGAACGCCCTTGTTCGCGTTTGCAGCTCGGAGCGCAGACCATATATTACACATATATAAAATACATTAATTGTTGTTTTTCCGAGAAGACGAGACACACCGAACCACATAATATTACGTAAGCACACGCATTATTTGCCAGTGGCACGACTTACTGTTGTAGCGGCTATTTAAACCAAACCGTATTGACTTTTACCGAGAACAATGCGGTAAAAAACACAAACCACAGGCACCCTTTCTTCAGACTGTTTATTATTTATACACATAATATATCATTATATTATATAGTTGTCAAACGGTAGAAATCGTTTACAATGACACCGCGGCTGCAGTAGTGAACGAATCGGGTTTAACGGCCTAAAACCGAAGGTCCCGGCAAAAATCTTAACGCAATATTATTGTCTTTCGCGTGCGGCATGATATTAGTGCGTAATATTTTAGCGAGTCTCATTGATATAAAATATATTTTAATACTACAGCAGTCGAATAAACAATAATAATTTTATAACGGGCCTATTGGAATTAAATCCGTACTAGCCAGTATTGAAAAATATCAAAATATGAGCGCTAGATTCAAACCACCCGATATTAAAAAAAAATAGGTACCAATATCTAAATAAGGTTGCCGAATTCTTTTTAAATTGTATACCTACGGAATTACAATATAGTTTATTGCTCGTTGTATAATAAAATGCGTTTAGAAACCGGGAATTCAGCACGGCCGCAGAGTGCGGGAGCTTCCCTAACTTGTTTTGTACTTAAACTTTGGTTACTATAATATGACTGCAGTATAATCAATCGGTCCTATTTTTCCGTAACATTTGAACGTCATTATCAATCGATTTCTTCTGTATTATACATATAGTTATTTGTATTCCTTAACCTCACGCATCAATAATAATTGGTCCGAAAAACTGCAAGTCTACTCCGCCCGTTGTATACGTGAGGTCGTACTCACGTGGGTTTATATGTTTTGGGTTATTTATTGTGCTTCCATATCTTCGAGAATATGCTTTATTTTATATTATATATATCACGCCGTACTACTAATAAGGTGTTTTTCATTCATAACCATCCGACAACAATTTACGCAATATTATTGCTGATAAAACAACGGCGCGTGGATACTTACTGGTAAAAATAGATGTTTTTTTAACCAATCGACAATAAAATATTATCATATTATAGAGCAAACACGCGCGCTGCTCTGTTCAAACGGTCGTTCTGCAAGGACGTCAGCAGAAAAAAGTTTCGGGAAAACTCATTCGGCCGAGCTCCCGGTTTCTAAAGTTTTTAAATACGTACATTTTAAAAATAATTTGATTTCTGTATTTTTTTTTTCGTTTACCGGCTAGTTAGAATCGTTGTAAAATCTCAATACGAACAATCGTATGTACTGGTGGGTGACTTACGAACGGGCAGACACGGGATGTGGGGTGTTCTAAAACCTAAAAAACCGAACGTTTTGGGTAAACTGCACGCAGCAAAACAACGCCCCGCATACGTGCCCGACTTTTTGGAGGGGCACAGTAGAAGGGGCACTGTACCTTCCTCCCTATATGGTCGCTTTCACTCGCCGAATAGTGAGGAGAAAAATCGCGAGAATTATAACCCCGTCGTTAATATTATCAATGATTAGTAAATAATTATTAGGTATTATTGTCGTCGTCGAACCTGCTCGCAGAGGTCGTATGATATTTATTTATTTTATTTCATTCGGTCGGTCGTTTTTTTTCGCCCATAAAACGTAACGCGTCCCGACGCGATATTTTCCTCTCTCGCGTGTTCGTTAAACAAATCGAATTAATCGACCGATAACGAATCGTGGCACTTTGCCCCCGCAAATGCGTCTAATCGACGTTCGGATCTCTCCGCATCCGTCCGGTCGTGTAATATTACCTATAATATAATACAATATGTGATAAACGATAATATAGTTTTACGCGATGTTGCGCGTAAACATGTTAATGAGTATTGTAATAATAATAATTATTATTGTTGGTAGGTAAATGTAATTACAGTACTACAACAGGTGCCCGTCGACTGCATAATATATATAGGTACGTTTTGCTTTATTTATAGAAATTGATGGCGATCATCACAATTTCGGACCAGTTCTCGGAACGGAAGATTATACACAGCAGATTTTGCGCGACCGATGCGCTGTTGAATAATAATATAATATAATAATTATTATTCGCGAGCACGTAAGTGCTTCGTGGCGACTTTGGTACACACACGATATAATGATAATATAATAACGATAATATTATTATCTATTATGTTTCGAACGTCCTTTGCAGTGTGCGAAATCGACTCGATTTGACCTTCGACGATTGCCGCTGCAGCTATTATATTATTATTATTATACATCGACATTGAGCTGTATATAGTGCTGGAAAAGCCTAATGACAATATTATAATATTATATTAACATAATAATACTGTTTTCGCGTATATTTTATAAAATATTATTTTTGATTCGCTCGACACGCGCGTTTCCCGTCGACTTTCTACGCGCGCGCGATCAAAATTTACGAGAGTGAAAAAAAAAAAATAATAAAAAAATATGGGTTAAGGTAATCCGCTCGCAATCATAACACGTCATATCATTATGATATTATACATGTACGAAATTCTTAAACATCGATAGTCGTACGTCATCATATGCGTCGCTCGCGCGTAACACGAGAAGTCGCCGACGGCTAAATCGACGCCCACCAAACCCCGCTGCTCGGGGCGAACAAAAATCTGTCGTCTATATAATATTATACCGTCGTCGCCGATATACTTATTTATATTCTCATAATATTGTGGGTAGCCGTAGGGTCGTATATACTCGCAGCAGCAGCAGCAGCAGCAGCAGACGTCCCGGACGCAGACCGCGGCACCGACGAGTGGTTTTTTATTTTTTATAATAATTCATCAAATGTATTTGTTAATTTCAAAAATGCTATGTATAGGTCGTCGTCGGCTGGTATGATATCCGTATATATATATATAGTTTTGAAGCCGATGAGTCCACACGCGAACCGTCGTTGCGGTTGTCGAACGTGTTGGTTCAAAACCTTTGACGGAACTCGACGAACAAGCGTCACTGCAGTGCTTTGAAATGTTCGACAACGGTTTTTTTTTTTTTTTCAATACGAAGATAATAATACTTAATATTAATATTATTACTAGTGCAGCTTTTGTTTCACACGACTTTAGTTATTCTAGCGCAAAAAAAAAACCTATTCATAAAAGACGTTGGTCTTGCTTCGTCTGAAAAAAAGCAATTTTTTAAAGTAGATGTCGTTTGAATAGAAATTATATTTACTAAATGATTTAAGACGGGAACGTCCAGGATTCAAAAACTTTATAAGAATGTCACCAACAGATTTCGAGGCATTGCTTGAAATAATTATTGGTCCTCAGATTGAGGTTAAGAATATAACGATTTCACCAAACGTGTGGATAGCCTTACGTTTTTCGGCTACTATTTAGTAATTCATATACAAGCTTAATGTATATTTTCAAAATTGTTTTGAACTATTAATTTCTAATAAAGTGCCAAAAGTATGCGAAGCTATAGTTGAAGCTCTACAATTATATGGTCACGGTAAATATTAAATTATAATATTAGTTTTATAGACATCATAGAATCAATAATATTATAATACCTACCAAACATGTAATATTATAAGATATATGAATTGTATATATTATTGTGTTATATAACCTAACAAATCAATAATTATAATATATGTTATACCAATGATATTGTGTTCGGTAATAATTATTAACGAATATAATACGGTACCTATGTGTAAGCAATAATAGATTAGCGCACGAGCTCGCGGGAATAAGTTCATAATAATAATATATGATTAAAATACTTAACAATATAGACAAATGGTTAGTTTTTTTTGTTACAAACTCTTTTTCACCGGGATTCAAAATATGTATGTATACAGGGTGAGTCAAAATGAATGTTACAGCCATTTTATCACACAGATATTCAAAATACAGACAAATGTATAATACGAATATTCTTGATTTATCTAAAATAAT
Source organism: Neotoxoptera formosana (assembly GCA_022818045.1). Classification (NCBI taxonomy): domain Eukaryota; kingdom Metazoa; phylum Arthropoda; class Insecta; order Hemiptera; family Aphididae; genus Neotoxoptera; species Neotoxoptera formosana. The sequence goes on along the minus strand of CM040635.1, from coordinate 23,234,395 downwards.
TTGTACATTTTACAATTTTTTACAATATATTTAGGGGGGTCTTGGGCTGTCAACTTAATAAATTTATAAACAATTTAAATATCTCCCAAGCATAGTGTTTTGCATTAATTAATGTTGTTCAAACACTAAAATGTATTTCGAAATTGTCTTGATGTATGCAAAAAAAGTTTAAATTCCCGTTTGATTTTCTATAGTTGACACCCACAAAAACTCCAATAATGTATTGTAAAAAATTCTAACATATATGTACAAATCGTTTTCGACTAAATGAAAAAAAACGTTTCTTTCATACATTTTTCTGTATTTTGAATATTATTTATGTGATGTACTTTGAATCGCCCTGTATATTATACGGCGTTACGATCTTCGATTTTTATTCCGATAATCCGAACACTCCAATCGTCATGATATCGCCGACTTCCGCCGCCGCCGGTGCAACTCGCCTGGCCGTTGCGTAGAACTGCATGTGCAATATGTTGCAATATCCGGTTATGATATGACTATAATATTTTCGATTGATAAAAAGCATCGATCGTCGTCACTGCAGTTCGGGCCCACCAGACCGTCGTTTTGTTGAATAATAAATAATTCGACCGAGATTGTTCTGAAGACAGATTGTATGTAGGCACAGGCAGCGTAGGTTAGATATTATTTGGTACACATATATAGTCATTAAGTACGCATTGTGCGCGTCACTCGAAGATCGGAAAGTTCTGCATCGAAAACATACGAACGTCTTAATATAATATAATAATTAATAATATTATGATATTATATAATATTGTCATCATATTATGTCGTATGATGAGATGATATCATTTGGGCGATTAGCCGTTAAGATCTATTGGACCTTTAAAACTATTTAAAAAAAAAAAAAATGTGCTTAGATAATGCGATATCATGCACGACAAATAACAAAGTATGCACTCAAATGGTATTACGCGAAATACGTTAAAAAATGTTATTATTCATTATATTCGTTAGAAATAGAATAATATATAGTGCACAATTGCACAATATGTTTTTAATAATAACTATATAATTTTATAATTCAATATAAGTCATATTGTACCAAATCCGATTTAAACTTTTAAATATAACAATATAGGTATATATACATTTTTTTTACTTACAGTAATAGGTAAGGTTTTTAAAATGTAACATTTGAGAAAATGATAAAATATAATAAAATTATATCATATAAAATGAAAAAAAAAAAAAAATGATCTAAAGTTCTCAAAAATTAAAAATATGCAAAATACAATGTAATATAACGCTGTCATGATCCAAACGGATTTATAATTTGGTTTTATACATCGTGCCACGTGACTAACATAAAAAATATGCAACAGTCATAAACATCGTGTTACCCCAGATATTAAATAATACAATATAATATTTGTGCTGACACATCCTGCAGTACTACTGCAGTAGACGCGTATTAAATTTAACCGGGACTTGCGACGAAAGCCGATTTCGCCACGCCGAGATACGACAAGTCGACAACCGACGCAGCTTATATATTGTATCGGGAAAAATAAACGGTATACGTTTATAATATTCTGTACGAGTACATAATAATAATAATAATAATAATAATAATAATATTATGTACATTAAATTGTTTGCTCCGTCGACCGTGCTGCAGTTTGTATTAGAAATTCGGAGTGTTTTCGACGGCCATTTTCGGATCTATATGTACAATACGCGAGCTTGGAACGAATTCCAAAGATATAGAACAAAATGCTTATCATATTAGAAATATTATAAAAAAATATAATGGCGACGATGATAAGCGTATACCTACACATAATATTAGTGATTTCAAATCATGTCAAAAGTTTCGATTTAAAAGTCTTTCTTTGAGTTAGTCTGTGCAACGGACAAAAAAATATTCATAGAAATTTCACAATTTATAGGCTCTGGTGATCCTAAATCAACAGTGTTATTATTTATTTGTCTTCAGTCGCCGGTTCATTACTAAATGAGTAAATAAACGTTAGATAATTTTATTATTACACTCATATTATAATAATCCGTAGAATATTTTTATGATAAATCAAATCAATAATCTATAGCTAACGAAATTACGATTCTGAGGTCGTCACACCACCGTTAGAGCATGGCTATATAGAAAAGAACCCAAAAGCTTAATATTTTGTTCGTTTTTTTTTTGTGACGAAGGATCTTTAAAGCTCCCTTAAATATCACACTATTGGTCATAACGTTTTGCAGATTTTTTAGGTACAAATAAATAATTGCGAACAGACGTTGAGAGTGTATTCCGTCGAATTCAAACCCAAGTGCAGACAGCTGCAGATAAAATGCGTATAAATTAAAATATTGTTCAAAAGAAAAGTTTGGTAATGATTATAAAAATGTTGATTAGTAATAATATATTTTGTTCTAATTAGATAGTTTTGCTTTTTTTTTTTACTCACCTCCAAACAAAACTCATCTCCATACTTTTTAAGTATACCTACCTTATAAATATTTAACTATATAGGTAAAGTCGAGAAAACAAAGTTTCTGATATGCTAATCTCTTAGGTCGGATAAAAAAAAAAAAATAAAAGCTTTATACGTTTTCTTTCTTATAATAATAATAATAATAATAATAGTAATAAACAAAACTGTTGATGTATAAAATGTCATATTGTTTTAGACCGTTTATTGTTATAGTTTCGTTTAACGACCGCAAGACAATATTGCCACAAGACCAAAGTCTAGTTTGAAAAATATATATCCATTTACTTTAATGCGCCAAACCGTCGCGTCGTTATTGTAATAATAATAATTGTGTAATAACATTTATAAATATTGTTATATATTATACGAAAAAAATATTTTAATTTGTCGTCGTCGGCGGCGGTCCAACTCCACAACTACAATTCTAATGATATTGTTCTATTTGATATTGTAATGAATTCAGGGCTATAAAAAAAATGAGATTTTTTTTTCGTTTTCACACTCTAAACGCAGTTAATAGTCTAAACGCAGCTGCGTTTAGTGTATTTTCAGCGTATAAAGCGTGTTATACCTACCGTTGAAAATAATAAAATTTCGACGGGTCGTAATATAAAGTGCAACAGAGCTGACGGAGGACACTTTTTTTTGCCATCACATTACACGTAATTTTTATGCGGATTGCACGTCGAATTTAAATAGCGGTTATCAGGACTCGTCACAACATCTTCAAACAGATTTCGATCGGAATCAAACGAAATTGGTAGCTATATTATGCCTTTTTAATCCAATCAATGACGTCGTGTTGACAATATAATAATTGTAAAATATTTTTTGAACGTGAAAAAAAGCACGATTAGGCCGGTATAACATGCCGAATATTATGCTGAAAACCTGGAAATATTCAATCAAACGGACGATAAAGTTTAATTTATTTTGAATCCTGCCACCGCCGTGAAGCGAATCTCTATATATGGCGCGTTTAATACGACTTCGCAAGATTGATATGCACAAACTCACGAGCTGTGGTTATATGAGTGATGTCACATTATGTAGTTACTCGTATAAAATAGGTTTGTAGCATTTTATTTTCACTTTACACGAGCGCAGTCGAGACTCCGACAGAAAAATACTATATAATATTATAATAATTTAACATAATATTAAATATCACGAGCAGATTAAAACAAAACGCAATATTCTTCGAATTGTTCATGACGTACTGCTCTTGCTCTGCTCTTTAAACCGCTGTCAAAAGGCAAATTTACTCGTTCTCCTCAGTAGTACTTGCACTCGAGGAGTTAACTTTTTATGATTTTCTTGAAATAATATTCATTTCAACGCGGGGAATGACGCCGGAATAACGATAGTTTCTTCGCTACTTCAAAGTCCGTACAAAGTCACTGGTACCTCCTATATACGTAGGTATAATAAAGGTAGGCGCTGTATTTTTAACGACAAAAAGTGAACGGCCGACCGCGTCAAAATAATATATCGTTTAACCGTTCGGATTTCAACGCGTGCACGGCAGCTTACCTACCGACCGAAATCGTGATAAATATAAAACTCGACGAGAGGCCTATTTAAATCGTATATTATGATCATAATTATTAATGTACAATGATAATAGTAATAAGTGTGTCTACACACAACGCACCGTCGTTCGCGCCGACTGACCGATTTTAGGAGTGTGAGCTTCTATATAATATAACGAGCACACGTAGAAAAATGAAAAACGGCGTGTTTTATTATTAATAAAATAAATATAATAACATAATATGCAGAACGGCGATTAACGCCGTGTCCGCCGGCTCTCGGTGGTTCCGTTTAATAATTATTATCATTAGGTACTCAACGCGCCTACGCGTGCATTTGGATTTGTCGCAACCCGTTTAACGGATAAAACGCGAGAATTCACTTTATATATAATTCTTCTGTGCGTATATATAATAATAACATTATGCGGTGCGGTCGTTTAAGAAAATACTTTCGCAATTGGACATTGTCGCACACAGCGCATACGCGTATTATATTATATTATATTATATTATATTATAGGGACGTGCCCAGTGCAGCGCATCACTCCAATTAAAATCTCCGCCGCGACGACTTTGAAAATATACGTTCGCAGGCGCATAATATTATTGCCGCCGCGATCGGTGTCCTTTGCTTTGTTTCGCGACGACTCGAGAGAGAGCACGCCCTCGAGTCGTTAAACCGGATAACCGGTATTATAATGCTCGTATAATGCGTGCAAGGACGTAATGCGGTAACCGATCAAAGAGTCGATGGGAATAAATTATTCTATTCGAACCATTTTTTTTTTTTCTTTATTAAAACCGTTGCAGTTTCCACCAAACGTCTACGCGCAAATCTAACACGACGACAACGGGTGCGGGTGCGTTATAACATTGTTGTTACGGGCGCGCGTTCGAAATATTATTGCGAATTCGAATTCGTATTACGGCAACATTACATTGTTACTATATATTTCCGATGCAGCGAGAAACGCGAGCGTGTGATGCACAACGTGCGAGCAGGTTTTCCGTTCAAAAATATACTCTCGCCATAATGAATTATTAAAATAGATACATAATATTGTGTGCATAAGCACGGCGTTCTTCGAATATGCTCATATTCCTCTTAAACAAGTACATGTAAAAAAAAAAAAAAAATCATGTGCCTAACAGTAAAAAAAGGTCGGTCTCCTCTGGTTAGACGAGGTTTTTCTTTTTGAATCACAAAAAAACAACAAATCAATGATGGTCAAAATTGGCGTTCCATAAAATATATTCTCGTTTCCACGATGTTGTTTTATTAATATTATTCACAGTTATTATGGGAATTACCGGAAATTGCTGACTCATTATGTAGGTACTAACCACTTCAAGCTTTGATACCAAATACGACCCTCTCAGATTACGCCTATTATACACGTTCGCCAAATTACAATGACTATATGGACAATTATAATAAAATATTATATTTAGCAGTCTGCAGAGCCTGAGACGAGGCCTCGTGCTTAGGACTGGGGGTGCTTTAAGTCTTAGATTTTCAAATGTACTGACAAAATCGATAACAATAATTCGACATAGTGCACTGATGGACGCGCATAGCAAAAGTTTTATATATATATTTTGACTGATTCGCGGTATTTTTTTTAAATAGGCGCAGCATAAAGTATATTTTTCCGATGAAATGCACTTTAATTTCAATAGAAATTTATCGACAGATTTAAAAATTGTTTTTCTTCAACCCGAAATCGAATAATATAATATTAGTAATCGAAACAAATTCTAAAGCCGGCTCTTGACCGGTAAGCAAAAAGTGTTTATAATACATAGTATGATTTCATATAACAATATATGATGTACCTAGGTACCTATAATATGATCGCATAACCAGCTGTGGTCATAAAAGCCGACCACGATTTCTGTACCCGCAGTTAAAGTTCGGCCACGCTTGATCGAACGTCGTACGCGACATTGCGTACCTGTATGATATACCACGGTATGTGCGGGGTGCACCACGTACAATTTATTTTTCCAAGAGGATTCATAGGCTGAAATCGGGTGCAACTATTAGTCGCGGTTGGGGAGGGGGATGATTGCGAAAACACATAACGTCGTGTATATTGCAATAGGCACTGCAGATTTTCAATTATAAAAAATAGAAAACGTCTCGATTATTAATAAAATGTGTCATTTTATAATTTATTAGACGAAAAAATCGCGATTTCGCTCATGTAGGTCACTCATTATACTCATGCTGTACGTAGGTTTTATCAAAACATGATTTTAAACGAATAAGGATTTTTGACGAGTCGAAGACAATGGGAAAAAAAAACGGATGTACTCGGAGATGACGAGAGACCACAAAGTTTTCCGCCAAGGTCCGTCGGAATTTTCCTCGAGTACGGCTATATAATATATATTATATAACATTTACACAATTTAATAATAATAATAATGTATACGTTCACGATATCATGACTGGCCGGCGAGCGGCACCCTCTCTGCTCTCATCACTGCACAGCCGCTAAGCGTACAGGTCGTTTAACGTACACTCGAGTACATGGCATATATATATATATACATCGTACATGTATATAATAGTGATAAATGTGTGTAGGTATATAGGACAAATTACATATTATACGTTTGCGCCGGAAAACGCGGCGGCGGCGCACCATAAAACCGCCGGAAAACCGTCCGCGACTCGCCCGCGGGCGGTTGCGGTGTTCAGCTGCAGCGGGAGCGTTAGGCGGGGCGTAAAAACTTTGCGAGCCCCCCCCCCCCAATGTGGCGGGAGGCCACTGCTGGGTAGGCTGGTGGGGAGGGTGTTACTATTATATACCTATATCGGTATAATAATAATATGTACGCAGAGTGCTGCAGATGCGGTTCGAAACAAAAAAAAAATGTTCCGATAACGCCGGACGATTAATTCCATTAGCTCTTATATTATTATACAGGTACGATTTATCCAATTAAATACCACGGTATACAATGATATATACTCTCCTTGTAGGTATATATAAAGGTACCTATATAAATATATACTAGTGTGTATACTAGCATCGGCATCGGTGTAGGTTTATTGTTGTTGTAACGCGCGGCAGCGTATCCTCCTGGAACGTTTCCAGCTCGTTTGAGAAATATTTATACGAGTATTAGGTACCTACCTACCTCGTATCGTAATATATACCTAATATATAAATAATAGTGTATGATAAACGTAGTTATATACGGCGGTGTAATATAATATATTATTCTGCGTATGCACATATATATATATATATATATATATGTATATTGTATACTGTATATAATATACACGACGAAATGTAAATAAACAAAAACAAACGCTTCTACTCCGATCGCGAGTCTCGAACACGATTAGCATTTTTTGCAATAATATTATATGCGCGCGCGCCGTATTATAGACGACGACGGTTTTATTTAATTATCGCATTATAATCGTTCGCGCGTGTTGTTTAATATTATTATTATAATCATTTATTATTGTCGTCGTCGTCGTCGTCGTACTAGCTGCATGTGCCCGTAAATCGACGACTAAAAGGTTCGAAACGACGCACGTCAGATGTATAGTAATATTATTAATATAATGCACGCGTAGACGGAACGGGTCTCGTAGTTTTTGAATTCTCCGAGACAATTTTTTTTTCGATTGTTTATATTATTTATTCATAGCAGTATACACAACTACCACGACACGACAAAGGATAATCACTTCTTTTTTTTTTTTAACGATTTTGTTTTTCCGTCATCGCAGGGGTTTTGTTTTAGATTTTATGTCCGGAATATATTATACTTTTCTAAAAGTATATATTGATTTATATAATACGAATAGTTTTTGTCCTTATCAACGATAAACGACTTTCGACTATATTATGGTGGACCATATAACTTTTGATACCGTGCACTTTGATACCCCTTGCCGTTATACACTCGTCCGGTCGTCTATAACGTCAAGTTTTAGACTAGAAACTTTATAACCGCTTTTCACGAAACCGTTTATTCAATACTCACCGTATAGATATTTATATATACGTTTCGAACGCGTTCGGAAAAGTCGTTATTCTGCGCGTCTGATCGTACGAAACGACTCGCTCGCCCCTCGTAAACACGGCGGGGAGGGGGGGGGGGGTGGTGGGATCCGGGGGTTGGGGAGGGGGTTGAGACGAGTCTGCCCGACGGCTTTGGCCACGACGACTTAAAAACAATATACGACACCGGCGGGGGTAGTTGCGGGTAGGGGGGTTCGACGGAGAACGACTTCGCGCGCGGTCTCCCGGGGGGACAGCGAAAACAGACTTGTTCGCATCATCGTCCCAAGTGGGATTTTCCAGACGCTTATAATCCACTCGAACTCGGTCGCTCTCGTTTTTGGCGTGTGTTCGCGCCCTCGAGTCATACCGTTAATAAATAATTTTGCACAGAGCAAAGGCGCAATAGTATAGCGCCGGCAAATAAACTTCACGCGTATAGGCAGGGAATCTTTGCACGCGAATCGTTTATTCGTGGTTAGGGTCTCTTCGGGCGCTACAGAATGGATTCGGTTGTTCAAACACACGAATAAAAAAATGTAAACAAAAGTTTGCCACGAGCGCCTGCTCATAACCGTTGTTCATCGGGTTGACATAATATGAGTTGATATGGGTGTAGAGAAATTTCGGGAAAAACTTTTATTGAAAACTATGTATAGGTATCAAATCTTTTACAGATTGTGTAAGAGTTTCATTTAATTTCATAAACCGTTACCGATATAAGGTAGGTACATAGTTACTGTCCCTATAGTGTGGGTACTACCGAATTGCAGTGGATGAAACGATAAGCATAATGTAATAACGCATAAATGAAGTTCAATTACACGCGTATTATTAACACGCACTATAAATATTATTTAATAATTAATACCAATATTGACGGAAGTATTATTCCCGCCGATAATATAATTATTATTCAATGACTACCGAATCGAACTAACCGTAAAAACTACACACTCGATTACGCATATTATTGACTCATCGAATTCATAACATAAAAAAATATTCTGTTTTCGACGAATTCTGGTGTTTTGGAAATAAAAAAAATCGTTCTGGTTAAATGGGGGGTTTTGGGTGTTGGTGTTTTTTTCGGGTTCCTGGTCTCGATAATAATTCGAGTGCAAGGTCACTTCTATGAGTATAATATTATATAATTATCCCGAATCAGCTAGCAATTTCTTTCGAGAGATGCTACTGTATAATATTATGCCGTTTTAAATCCCCACGACGGTGACGGCGATGACCCTGCAACGACTGCGATGGCCTCGAGAATTTTCAAAACATCTCGTAAGCCGTGTACATCACTGCACGTGTACGGGTCGCGATCAACATCTGCCCGTCAAATCCCGTGCCCAATAATTAATAATACTATACAATAAGTCGGTCCCGTTTTCGGGCTGTACAAAATCATCGTCATCATAGCTGCGTGAACGAATTCGCAATGATGTACAGGCCTCACTACAACTGACATTTTGACGGTTTGGTTATATTTTTAACGCGTTCGCTCTCCTTTGCGGGTCAACATATTTTAAAAACAGTCCTATAGAGCCGTATAGCTGCTGCTCGCGAAGAGTTGAAATCGCCGAATTAATTTCCACCGAAATCGCATAATATTATCGTACAAAATATAACATATCGTTTTAAAGCAAAAACTCACTAACGGCGAAGTTTTGATTTTTTTTTTGTTACTCCATCTTGTTTATACAAGCTTGAAGTCTATAATTTATTTAGGAGCACTAAACGTCAAATTATTAGTTAAAACCTGCAGTCTTTTCAAAATGTCCTATAACGGTGTCGAATACAATTTTTAAAACTAAAAATGCATTTACCAAATACCGCTGTTTTTCCGTTAGAGTGAGTTTTTCTTTAAGCCTACGATAACAATATGTATATGTATATTACGGCGCAGGCGGAACAGTAATAACCGGTCATCTCGCGTCACGCTTTTGATTGTTCGGTGTCGTTGCAGCAAGTTTAAAATCGTCCGAATTTCTAGACGACTAGACGAACGGACGTCCGCGACCACGACCGCGGTAGGCAGGTCCTACCTACCTATATACATTATTATTATATTATATGTAGGTATAGGTTGCAGCCGATGTCCGTCCGGGGTAATTGATCACGATCTGACCTACATTCTTCGGCGATGGTCGCGCGCGGAGATGTTCGCTCTCCGCCGCGTGAGAAACCATTCGAAAACACACAACGAAAAACATAATCCGACTCGGTATACGATTGTCAGTGTCGGAACACATTCACACACACACACCAGCTTTAATTATACGGCTTTTCTGATTTCTTTTACTTTTACGCGGATAGGTGAGAAGTCGTATAATCACTGCCGCAGTGCCCGCCGAGGCGTAATCGTGGAAAACGTGCCGCAGAAATGGTTCGTTCACACGCCCGATATATACATATATAGGTATGTAAAATCCGTAGGTATTATTATAATATTATTCGCCAAAGAATTTTTTTCGTATTTTTTTTTTGTTTTTGTAACGCGCGACGTAATTTTTAAGTTTTTGTCCGAGCGCGAGGTTTCAATAATTATAATATTACGCGCCGCACCGACGCGGGATTTTTTAGTTTAATTTACACGAGTTGTGTTCCGATAAATAATAATCGAGACATTTATCCATCATATATATTCAAAAATACATAATATTATATTTTATATTCAAAAAAAAAAATGTTCTATCGTCATATTCATAAGGAACTAATATAAATAAAAAACAAAAATAATAATTACGTATTAAGTAAAGACGTAAATTTAACTTTTCGTCTTTGCACAAACCCTATTTTTAGGTCTGGGCATAAGACGTTACGGTGATATATAGTACATGAAAAAAATGAAACAATATTCGAATCTGCAGTAGAGCCGTCACGAGACGTCATAACAATTCAAACGTGTTGGTTTGCATTTTTCGTCATGAACACGTTAATCGCTAATTTTTAACCGCACATAGACGGAGACTATAACAGGTGCAGACCAAATATTGACAGGTCATGCAAATATGCAATACGAAAAAAGGGTCCACTAAAATAATAGGAACTTTTCCTCAAAAATAAAAAATTAATACAATTTATTCATACGATTTCTATTAATCTAAGAAAAACATTTCCTCCGAGGGTCGAAAAGACGCAAGGTACTCTGCAGTGGCATGACCAGAACGAAAATAAATCAAACACTGCTATTTATACTAATATTTATATAACAGCGGATAACAATAAAATAAATTGGTTCCGAGATGAGACTGGTCGGACCGAAGATCTTGGGACTTGTCGTGGACTCCAAAAGTGGGCCGAAACCGAATGAAATTTATACACAATTTAAAAATTATAACGAACCGTCCGCGCAGGCCACGGTACTATTGCAGCATCTGCAGCGAAGTAAAACAATTAAAGTCCGGCGGACGATCCGTGTCGTGAATAAATAACTCTTGTGTTGTTTATGGTAATCAGCCTTTTCTATTTTTATCGAATTTATACATATATATACAAAGTAGGGATAAGTAAAGCGTCGATTTGTGTCGACCAGACTTATGTAAGTAAGTCAACACAATCGGGAGCGCAATTAGTCGGGTAGCTACCGAACTCTATCGATACAATATTTGGACAGTATGATCTTACAGATATTTAATTACAAGTATTGGTCTCGGAGTCGGCCGTCATCGGTACAAACTTATGCAAGCGGTATTCCGATGACGAACCTGGCTCGGGAAGGTCAACTTAAGCAAGTGCCTTGAGTGGTGAAAGAGTTGGTCCTGAAAAGGACCGTTTTATTGAAATGTTGTCGGGCACCGCGTGTATTATTGTTATTGGAGAGCGGTTCAACGTCGATCCTATTGGCCGCGGAACGATGGGTCGGTGTCGTGACTTCGGTCTGCACGGGTATATGCCGTGGAGTGGTGGTTGTACTGGTATTCGTCGGTTGGACGATGCTCGGAGCCGTGTGTCGTCGTTGATGATGATCAGTGGTGTGGTCCGGTTCTTCGTTCGTCGTACTATAGTTGAAGTAGTTGTTGACGGCTTGAAGATGTGGAATGGACTGGCTAGATTGTCATAAGTGTCCGGTATTTATACCCTTTTCGATAACCTAGCCCGTTTCTGATTGGTTCGCGTATTTTGTTCTGACAGATGAAAAGCACACCGCTGTATTGCTATTACCCTTTGTTCGGTGTGGTTTTCATCTGTCAAACCGTTCTTCTTTACCCAATCGTTTTACTTGGTGGTATGATGGTTATTTGTTCCGTAACAAGTCGATGATTTTTTGTTTTCGGGGAGTCCTCTGGAATTGCTGCGTCCGTCTTCCGATCTCCTACGCCTCCTATATAAACGAGCGTGTAACCGTCTCGATATCACTGCAGTAATGCACATGTACACAATACACATGCACACAGATACACGCAAATACACCGTCTAAGTCCCCGTTGGGGCCACTGCTGTATAGTATTATAATCGTCACCGCCGCCGGGACATATATATATATATATATACAACCGCCGAGGATCCAAAAATATAAATGTATCGATCACTCGCCCGCAAACCGCAGCCGTATGTAAATAGCTGGCGGTCGTCTTGTCTGGCGCTCGTTGTAATAAAAATAATAATAATGTACTACAGATCTGTGTAGCGACAGCAATTTGGAACTCGGCTCGGTGACTACAAATATATATATATATATATATACGCGTGTACATTACACACACAGTCGGGCACTGACTTACCGGAGATTTTTCATTAGCGGCCTGCAGTCTTACAACCGCGGTCGTCGTGTAACGCCTTCACCTATATAACAACATATTATAATAAGACGCGGTACTAACGACCGGTCGTTATTCACTATGTGCGACCGACTCCGCCGCCGCCAGTCGGTCGGTGTACGATCGGTCGGAGGACGGATAGGGTCCTGCTCGGAAGGTGTGCGTGCGAGTTGTGAGCGTATATACTTTGTACGTTTAAAAGAGCTATATTTGTATTTCGTGTGATGTAACCCCACCGATATATACTCTGCGTGACGTCTAAAAGTAACCGTGTTTGAAGTATTTGTGGACGCATCTATATATATATATATATATATATATGTGTGTGTGTGTGTCTATAGGATATTATAGGAGAAGTCTGTGCGGTTTCTGTCGGCAGGCGGCGGCCGTGCAGGCTGCGCTAACGATCCGTTAGTAACAGGTGGGCACCACGAGTATACATTATTTTAAATGCGATATTTAAAAAAAAAAATTGTTAATAATGACAATTTAGCCGATTATTTGGACCGTGTTTGAAGTATCCGTGGATGTAAATAGTATGTATAGGATATTAGGAGAAGTCTGCTCGGTTTCTGTCGGCAGACGGCTGTGGCTGTGCAGGCTGCGTTCACGATCCAAGGAACAGGTGGGTGCCACGAATATATACATTTATATATACATTTTAAATACAATATTTAAAAAAATTGTAAATAATGACAATTTAACGGCTAAATCCGTTACGGCCGATCCGTTCAACGCGAGCCACTCATCATTTCAAAAACTGTCAAAGTTTTGGTTGAAAATTGTTCGGAGTATTCCGATACGCGTATACGAAACACATTTCGGACAAGTAGTTTATTATATAGTTAGTAAAGTATAGTAAGTATTTAAAGTTAAGAAGAGCGGAGTTGAGTGGTATCCCACGAGTACCCCGCAAAACGTCGGTCAACTATACTCCGGTAATCTATAAATTGAAATACTTATAACTAATATAAGCTACTTCGATTTTGTAGATCGAAATACTCCTGCAGATAATATTTTGCTTGTTGAAATATGAAATTAAAATTGTAACTTGAGAAATGATTACGATAAAAATATTATAATGATGTTTCCTCAAAGAAGCTTTTTTGTAATGACTTAAAATTATGTATAATTTTTTCTTCGGTAAAGTAGGAAAATAAAACGTAGACAGTGATAGTTGAAAAAAAATTCGGAAAATCGAAAATCTCACTTATTTTGGATTCTATTACCGTAGTAGACGCATAGCACTTATAATTTATAAAAGCTCGTTTGGTCGAGACACGCCCACAAACGCGTATACGTGTACTTGTATTATATTATATGTTTGTAGGTTTTTTGCTTTTGCCGTTTTTTCTATTTCCGAATGACGTAGGTTGATGGACGTTATTTTTTCGTACGTAATGTATTTATCGCCTTATCCGATAAAGTTACCGGATTGTTATTTACTATTATAATACAGATGTGAAGCGAAAAGTATAATATATACTTCGTTGACGCGTTTTTTCCCCGCCAGACCGATCGAGTGTGAATTTTCTATAATACCATAATATTACGAATATAACTGTATATTTCGTTCGATTTCGTGCAATCAAAAAAAAAAAAACAACAAAAAAATGTTCTAACCCAAAATATTTCGAAATTAATTTTCCCGACGCACCTAACACACGGTTAGTTGTTTATGATAAAGTGAATCCGCGTGTAGAGATTATTAATATAATATTATTTGCATACTGACCCACGTCTGTCTTACACCCGCGTTCGGTATAGGTTTATATATACCTACTCGTATATTATAATCTTATTTACATTTTTAACGAAATAATTTTACTGGTTTTACGTTCGTCCTATAGCAGTTGTATACCGACATGTGTACGACAAAAAAGAGTAATATTATGATACAATGTAATATATTTATGACATCGTTATATATATATATGTTTTGAAAGGGTTGCGTCAAAATCAGTAATATACAGAGTAATATTCAAAACGTATGTTATGTTCACTTAATTCAAAATAGAGAAAAATGTATGGTACGAAAGTTTTTTATTTAGAGAAACTTCTAAGACGATTTATACATTTTATATTTTTTACAATATTTTTGAGGGGTTTTGGGCTGTTAACTTTATACATCTATGTAAACATTAAATATCTCTCGAGCATAGAGTTTTTCATTGATTAATTTATTCGCAAGCATCAATACATGTATTAAAAAGTTGTCTTCGTGTTTGGCAAAAAAGTTTAGGTTCCCATTTGAGTTTCTAAATCAAGAAACTTTCGTATCATACATTTTTCTGTATTTTGAATATTCATGCGATAAAATGGTATTGTAATATAAAATTTTAAAATCACTCTGTATAACGCGTATACCCTTATACACTCTGTATATATTATGTTAAAGGTATATAATGCATAACACGTATTTAATTACAACAAAATATGTTCATATTTTTCCTATTTATACACGCTCAAACATCATATTATTAATATATTATAATAGAATACGTCTAAACGTTTATCGATACCATTTTCTTACATGGCGCTATTACATAACTCGAATCAAAGGTCCTGTAATATGAAATATGTAACTAGTGCATTATGGTTAAATGAACATTTGACCAGACAATATTTCATATTTTTTTTCACTGGTTATAGTATTATTACATTAAATTGTATTTGTGTATCGTTCCTGCAACAAAACATTGTTTAAAGTATACGTGTAAGTGTGTATTCGTAGCAGAGATAAAAGTACTGCAAATGCACGTCTAGATTAATTAAAAATATCGATTTTTGAAAACAATTTTGAATTCCCTGTCACATTGCATTTTACAAAAGTTATTCAATTGATAATAAAATTTATGTTGCAAATTGTTGCAATTAATTCGCGAAAACTTGGTACAAGTTAGGATTTGATCAATCAAAGTCGGGGTGCCAACTTTACGGCCGTTAAATAAAACGGAATTTTTCAATTTTGGAGATTTAATATGTTGTTATAATTATGTTATTACTTGCTAACGACGGAACACAAACGAGCACTTAATCATACGGTGTTTGCTGATTTGGGGACACCTAGCTTACTTTAACCCTCGATAGTTGAAAGTATTAAACGTTTGAATGATATATTGTACTATTTTAATAAGTTTACCGTAAAACAGATCGGCTTAGAACCGATCACACAATAAGTTCGCGGTTTGATTATTATAATTTTTTGGATCTATAATATTATTGTATTGATCTTTGATTTGTTTTAAAGTCCCTCGACGATCTGTCCAACATTCTGTCTCCTTTTCCATTCCACTATCCTCCACAAACTAAATGTTATAAATGAACCTATTAGGTGTATAATAATGCTCTTTGCCAATGTGGACACCTCCTTCACTTTTTAAACTATTAAATAATATTATAAGTATCATTATATAAATCTTAGTATTTGTTATTGTTATTGTATATATTATACTATATATGTAGGTATATATGCAAATGTGTTATGCACTATTGTTCTGCAAAGGGCTCAGCCCGCCAAATCTTAATAAGTAAAAAAATAAATGTTTTATCAGAATAACGGCGATTGTACGTTGAACAAGTCCAATCAATAATTTATCGTCCTCGGAATATAATATAATGGTGACAATCAGATATTATCAAATATCGAACGCGTCTATACAATACATATATTGTAAAAAAAATTACGGGCTGCAAGAGTGACGTGTGCGAAACAATAAATAGTGATTATTAGTATTTCATAAGACTCAGTTTTATGGACAAACGCAAAAGAATGCGAAAAAAAAAACTTTTTTGCGGTTCAGCGAGAACAGCGCTGCTGTATACAGGGTGATTCAAAATTTATGTTACGGGCTACGGCAATTTTATTGATTCAAAATAGAGAAAAATGTTTGATACGAACATTTTTTGATTTAGAAACATTTAAAATGATTTGTACATTTTATAATTTTTTGCAATATTTTAAGAGGGTGTTGGGTGGTCAACTTTAGACGTTTATAAACACTTTAAATATCTCTCAAGCATAGAGTTTTGCATTGACTAATGTTGTTCAAGAACTAAAATGTGTTAAAAAAATGTCTTCGTGTTATATGTTCGCGAAAAAATGATAGGTTCCCATTTGAGTTTCTAAAGTCAAACCCGCCTAATGTATTGTAAAAAAATACAAAATGTACGAATCATTTTAGATGTGTTTCTAAATCAAAAAACATTCCTTTTCATACGTGTATCTGTATTTTGAATATTTATGTAAAAAAAATGGATGTATCATACATTTTGAATCGCCCTGTATCAGTGTAAAAAAAATACAACAATAGAAAATCCGAGTGTTTTTAAGCCCTTCAGCTCAGACTGCAGTCGGAGACTTATTATATTATTTGATTTACAAAAGTCACGCTGTAGGTATAGGTACTGCGTGCTAGTGTGTGCTACCCGGAGTTGTACTCGCACAAAAATGTTGTACTTACGTGCCAACACTTTTATATTGTAGTTACGGTCCTGCGAGAGCGATCCGAACGCGACAAACGGGGAAAACAAAAACGAGAGTAATATACTTTTTCCTAGAATTTCGTTTTCACCTCACAAAAACCACTCATCGCGTACGTGTGCGTGAGAGGGCAAATATTATGATTTTTGATGTTTGACCGCGTTTTGTAAGAAAAAAAAAAATTGTAAAATATGCTCGTTGTACCGTATATACCACGGTGAACGCTTGATGCCGGCTATACCATGTACCTGGATATAGCTAAATCGACAATACCGCGAATATGGGACGTAAAATATTATTATTATGTCACCACGAATAAAGTGCAGGCGTACATCAAGCTTACGAACAAACGTATAAAATAGTGATGATTCACACAATAATAATTGTCGTCAAAATGACGAATATTAGAAGACCCCGTGAACACTGTGCTGATCAACAATCCCACGGTCGGATGGCGACATATTTTTGAGTAGAATTAATTTAAGAGACATGCTCAGTGACTGGTTTAAGATCGGAAGGATATCGATACGTCTTGGCAAAAACATCATATAGGTAGTGGCTTCGAGAAAGACTTGTCCGTGAGTCTTGCAGACCTTCCTTTTACAAACAACCTTTTTGCTGTTAGTTTAGTAAAAAAATATAGGTGAGTGCATTTACCTAATGAACAGCGATGCAATCGACCATCGGACACTTTTGTATATTATAATAGTATAAGAGTTACCTATATGGATGTTTGCCACCGAACGATGAGTAAACTTATTTATTTCACTGTTGACACCAAATGGTAATACGATTGCAGTGCACAATATTAAGTGCGACGTTGCTATGTACAATGTATTTTATTCAATCAGGAAAAGTCACAAGTCAAACTTAATCAATTATTATGAAAAATATTTTTATTTATATTTCTGATATAACAACCTGCAGGGATGAGCAAGTTACTCGACTACTTGTAATCGATTACAATAGTCACAAGACACCGATTCTTGGAAATTCGTAATTGATTTCAAATATTGCAGTTAAAGTATTTAGTCAGTACCTATATAACTTAGTTGCATTTAAAATATAACAACAGCTGCCGACTTGATTATATTTGTTTACTCCTCCGAGGAAATAATGACACTATTATATATAAATATCTGTTAGCGAGTGAGGGGATTAATGAGAAAAGTGTATTACGTAAGTTATAAACTGACGAATTCAAAAAAGTATTAATCTCGCAATTCATTCAATTATATTGGTTATAGAATATCAAAAACGTAATTACCTACTAAAATGTGTAACTCACGGTACCGATAATCGTATTGCTTCGAAGAAATACACATTAAAACACAAAACGGCAAAATATATATTATTATATATTATGTTGACACGAAATGTGGACGAAAGTATAAAACCCTTAAACGCACGGACAGTGACTTATATGGGTACACCCCAAAATATTACAAATCCTTTACATTATACGTATACGGAGATGATTGGATTCGGCAATGTCGGAACAAAGAAAAACGACAGCGGGTTCAATCGTAATACTAAAAATGTTGTTCCGCGATGTAAGTATTGTATATACCATGCTCAATCGTATTTTGCCGACGAGACAAGACGTATGATCCGACGGGTTTTTTTTTACTTTTTCGTAATTAGATCTGGAAAATGTCTCGACGACTTTGCCACAACGTTCGACCGAGAAAATATACTACCCCGAGAATGTTTTTATCGTCGTTTTCTGAGAAACTCTAACCTGCTTACCTCGCATCGATCGGCGCGCGGTCAACGTCTTGATGATTATTCGCCACCTATACGTATAATATCGTGTTTGCCAAAAATACCGAATATTTATCTCAGCTCAGTGCCGGCTTAAAAGGGGGGAGGGGCACCGGTGGGCAATTGCCCAGGTGCGGCACACTTTTCTCCGATAAAATGAACAAAAAATAAAAAAAAATTGTTGGTAAAAAGAGCATTCAACTTTCAAGTCTTAGATATAAAAATAAGATTTTTTTTAAATTACCAACAAAATAATTTGCAAATTTTAGTATTTTTGATGATTTTTAAATTCTAACTTCGGGCACTCAGAAAAAGCTATTGTGAATTAACGGTTGTATTTTTTTTTTAAATTTCACTAATAATGACTTTTCCTTCTTAAAAATTTTTAAATTCCTAAATACGGCCCTGCAGCTACCTGTTGTACGCCTGAAAATATACGCCAACTCGTTTGGGCTTTGAACAATAATATTATAGACTTACCGTTCTCCCAGTTGGACTCGATGGTAACCAGCGATTGGACGTAGTCGTCGGCCGCCGCCGTGCCCGTGTCGTCGGTGGCCACTTCGTCGCTGCCGTCTCCGTCTCCGACTGCCGTCGGTTCCGATGCATCTTCGGCCTCGGCCTGCAACGGCGTCAACACGTAATCGTCATCGCCGTCGACGTCCATCGCGGAGGCGCCTTCGGATAACAGCTGCTGAAACACGAAGGAATCCGTTAGGTACTATATAATATATATCATTCATAGACAACAAAAACGTGTATAGGAAATATTACGTTTTATCGGCGGTGATCAGTTTGTGATTCCTTAGATCGTATATATACAACGGATAGAGCTTAAACTAACCAAACCTAACCTACCATGTACACGATCTAAGGGATAGTGCCGTGGACTTTGAGATTAATAGGACTGCAGAGTACTTCCGAGATAGAAGCGGTCATAAATTGTCACAAAGTAATCATAGTTCGAGCGAGATAGAATATATAGATAATAAGAGACTGCAGCACTCTCATCTGCAGATGTCAAGGGTCCAATAGTTATATTGGATTAAACTCGCTGTATAGGTGGAACATCCAATGGCTCTATCCATTGTATATGATATAAGGGTGATTCCAATTGAGGTCATTTGTTCACAAAGTGACGAGTGAAATCAACATTTTATCAAAACGTGTGAAAGTAATAAGTAAAACCAAAATTGAGAGTTGAATACTTTTTGATTGATTCACATTTTTTTTCCCATTTTAATTATTTTTCTGGATTATTTGAGAATCTATAGTTTTATAATGAGTTTTTAAAAAAAAGTTGTAGTTTGACCAAATTTAAAAATTGTGCACTTAGGTAAAATGTTAAATTGAGATTGTTACTGGCCCGTTTGTGACAAACACAACAAGATATAGTCATATAGATAATACCATATTTGAAATATTTTATCAACAACAAATATTGTAGTCTTGATTCTGCTGCATAGTTTATAAGTTATAACGAAATTCTAGATTCTAGACTAAATAAATCATTCATCAACTATTACATTCAAATATCCTACATACATAATATGTTATCATATTTACGAAAATGTAAAAAGACGTATTTTTTAAAAAAAAATGGATGGTGAGTTCTAGATATGACTACATGGTGGTTTTATTGTGATAATAATATAATTCAGTGCTCGAAATAGAAAATGTATCGATCCATAATATATACAGTTAAATAAGCTATACAATTAAAATAGTATTTGTCTCCTTCAAAATTTCAAAATAATGTAAACCACGACTAGAAGCTTTTTTTTGATCATAAACCAATTCGCGCCACTTCGTTTTAACCGCGACAAAAGAGTTATGTGTGGTATGAGTACACCGTTTCTAAATTCATTTTTTTTCCAATAACTAAACACATAACACACTTCTTACATGTTTATAATATTTATTATAGCATATGTATACAATTTATTCATTAATATTATATCGAGAAGTTCATTAATTGGATCAATTAAACATAGAGTTTGTTATCAAATTAAAATATTTAATACTTATTATATGTTAATAAAATTGATTTGCTAACAAACTTTTTGATTTAGTAAATTCAATTGTTCGGTGTATGATTGACGGTGTAATGTTCATAATACTTTTAACACGGCTTCGTATTTGCTGTCATTTTTTGTTTCGCGTTTGCGACTGTCATCGGCCAAAATACCTCTGCAGTATACATTTAACTAACCGTGAGCGAAAATATTTTTCAGCATTGGATTCGGTAAGTCGACACGATAAATAAATAAATAAATGCACAGGCTTTAAAATACGTAAATGTTTATAGCCACACGAAATGGGAGTGTAGGACAAATAGTCGTGGCCGTTTCGCCGCCGCCGCCGCGAGGACATTACACCTGCAATACCTAACCGCGGCCATTGCGAATATTTTCCTAAATCCATATTATTATCTAAAATAACTATCGGCATAGGTTTATTCGAAACCCGGAGCGCTCCCGTCGATATATCGCTATTTTATGCAAAAACAATTTCGACTTTTTATCTATTATTATTATTTTTTTTACCGTCGTTACATAACATAACTTTATAATGTTATACTTGTACGTTTTTATATTTTTACAATAATTACTATTTTTACGAACCAGAACACTTGAGCTGCATAAACGTGAACAACGGGAACGGACGTAAAGGCTATAATATTACTAGCCGGACCGCCGTCGTCGTTCCAGTGCGTTTCCGTCCATTCCGAGCAGTGCAGAATATATTATAATATATACCTAACCTAACCTACAGGTGGTGGTGGTGGTGGTCAAACTTTTTTAGTGTACATGGCTAATAATAATAAAACAATTTCAGCCCGCCTCCTCGGCGGTGTTCAGACCGCATGTGTGTCAATCGGCATCGCAATAACGTAAATACATAATATTAAAATATATATAATATACCGGCAGACGGGAATATGACACGCGCCGGACGCCGCGGACGATATATAAGTCATATTGCGGAGAATGTAATATTATAATAAATATAATATTGTAAGATATACCTATAAAAGGTAGGTAGGTAGGTACCTAGTTGTACCGCAGTAACAACATAACATAATATATATAACGTACGAGTATATTACACCTAATGTATACGCGTAATAATAATATTATATGAGAGCACCTTGCGCAGACGATCGCCGCCGTCGACGTAATTGTTATTTTTTTTCCGTTAAGTCGTCGAAGGCGTATTACCTTATAATATTATTACTGTTGTCGTGGTATATTATTGCGCATAGAAAATATTACAAAAGTACACGATGAGTAATAAAATATGAATCCAAACGCCGAGTGAATATTTTATAATGATTTGACACCGGCTAGCGCCCGCAGACTTGCAGGAAACGTTGCCGTTGCGACGGCGTTTAAAGAGTGTGCGCCTATTTTTTATTTCGTTTCCCCCTTCAAGACATCGTCATCTACATCGTCGTCGTCATCGTCATCTACATCGTCGTCGTCATCTTCGCCGTCATCGTCATCGTCATCTTTGTCGTCATCGTCATATAGACTCGGTGGCTCTGACGTACCTATATAAGCGCACACGTTTCTCGGAGTCGCAGCCATGTCAACTCGTGTGAAATATTATACCATGGTCCAAATATTTTAATCTCAAGTCTCAAGGGGCCACCCACATTGGTGATGATATGATATTATGCAGTTTTCTTCCGAAATTGTATACCTTTTCCTTTTCGGACGAAACAAAAAGTTTAACGTTTACCTACTTTATATTAAACATATTATAGAACATTTAAAAAAATAAAAGTTGTAAAAAGTGTAGATTATTTATAAATTAACAATAACACTATATAACTTTTATCTATTTTTTTATTTTGAATACCTACACAATCTGTCCCAGCAGGCACAATACGAGTATAATATGAGCTATATAAAGAAAACTTGAAGAAGCCACTTATTGTTGACACTTTCGTCTTTTATTTTATTATTATTATTATTATTGGAGGGTTTCCAGGGACGGACAATGTAGCTACGTTTTTAATAAATGGATTTGGGCGAGTGTTGAGGCGTAGGTGGAATCGTTTAAAGTAACTTTTGGCCTCTTCATAAGTATGGTATTAATTTTTATCAATGATAACTTAACATTGCTTACTTTTCTATAAGTGCGTTTATAATAACATAGAATAAATATTGAACTTTTTGGTTTGGTTAAAAGTGAATCGGCTGGAAAGGGAACGGTACGATTTTGGCCGAAAAGGGTATCGCCTATAACACACACGAACGCTGGCGAAAAGAAAAATTCGAATTTCCGTTTTATATAATAATATATTATTATCAATGGTGTATCCGTGTGTACGCGCGAATCCGTGTTATCATATTTTGGTTTTGAGTTCAGAACGAGACCGAATATTATCATTATTGTGATTTCGATGCGTATAGTGAAAATGTCTTCACGACGACGGCGGCCTATGGTAAAATCGTTAATCAAGGTAAAAATGCCTTTTCCAGAAAGACTATACACTGTGACAATATAACGATAATAATTATTGTGTTCGGAGGCATATAGGCTTTCGTGATATTCCAATAGTTATATAATATAGTTTGTTTTTTTTCGTTCCGCAGAAAAGTCGAAGAGAAAAACAGCGTTTTGGCCGGCGACGCCGCCAAGTAATCACGAATTTCTTTACATATTTTCTTACTCGTTTTATTTCGTTGCAATTTACAATTTTTCATTTTGCCGTGTTGGTTTCGTTTTTAAAGGGGGAACACGCCTTCCCCGGTATAGTTTTTGCGGTTTGCGTCTCCTTCTCCGGTATACCGCATAGGCATAGGTAGGTACTACTGCACCGCGCCGAAACCATATAAATCCGTCAAGTCTGGTCATTCGATCGGTTATTATTATTATTATAATTATGGTCAACGCACGTCCTGCCGCTGCCACGCACGGTGTACAGCAGCAGCAGCAGCCAAAAGGATTAACCTCGCGCGGACGCAAAGAGAAATTAAATTATACTAGACCGAAAATCGTCAATTTTTTTGCAAATTATTAACGACGGCAAATTCGGTGGATTTAAAAAAAAAAAAATACGGTCGCGGAATGATAATCTCACGAAATCGAGTCTTAATTAGACGCGCCGATAGGTATAATATTATTTTATTCAGTAAATTATATTAAAAAAAAAAAACAAAAAAAATGGAAATGTGAGTTACCTATATTATATACGGGCGGAAGTCATTTCTACTCTGCCGTCGCCGCCGCCGTCGAGTTATATGAAATCAAAATACACGTATATCGTACCTATATATTATTATTATGTTTGGATATTATTTATTTTAATATATATAAATATAATAATATTCTCGTCCGTTTTATGTGCGCCCACACCGTAAACCGAACGGCATAATATGTTATAAGCGCAAAACGTTTTTTATTATTATTACACGATATGTAGGTATATACGATATACATAATATTATAGTGTTATACGATATTACACATTTTTTTTTATTATTATTATTATTTATTTATAATAACGTTTATTATTGTCCTAGTTTCTATTATATAATATCGCACGGATTACCTCCGGCGGGTAGGTAACATTGTTTTTTATCGATCGACTTGTAAAAAAAAATCATACGTCTTGTTCAAAATCATGTTCTAGAGAGTTTATGTTTCCTTTGATATAAAAGCTTATATAATTAAAATTCATAAAACAAATCTTTAAACTTCTAAAAATATAAATTGGAATAATGAATAATTAAACATTATGTATAAGTAGATTATTATAAATACGTTAATAACTATTAAGTATAATCCACATTATAAATATTCAATTTTCGAAACTTGTAAAAACATTAATTTGGTATTAGTGAATAAATAACTGCAAGTAGATTATCAAATACTAATAACTATTAAGTATATTAACAATTAACAATATAAACCATATATATATATACTATATATATTATACATATAATATATACTGACAATTGAACACATACACACAACTTATGTGGTTGTTATTATCTTCTAATGAAATGAAAATAACCATTCTTCTTGGCACTAAAACTTGTATTATTAATGGAATTTATGTCGTTAATTTTAATTGTATTGCGACTGGACCTAACAAGTGTTTGCGGCAATGATGTCCGTGGACATAAATCAATATTCTTACTTTGTGAACTTGACGCGCGTGAAAGTCGATTAGGGATCTATTAAAACACTTTCAATTGATAATTAGTGTATGCTTAAGCTGTTATAACTTATAAGTACCTACCTACTTACGAATCGAGTTTATTTATTTAATGAGCTAAGAAAAAAAACGTAAAACCCATTCATTGAGTGTTCGTTAATGATTGTTGTTCCGTTGAAGATTTTCTTAAAATAATTTCTCTTTCGTGGCATTTCGTTTCAATTGTAAGTATTATTATTTTGTAGGGAACATTTTTCCAGGACCCAAAAAATGCAAACTTTGAAAGCACTTTCAAACAAGACGCACACTGTCTCTCGTAACACACAATACATTATTTTCGCGAGCGTAAATTATACTTTTATTATAATAAATGCCACTGCTGTGTACGGTGTATAAGGCTAATATACGAAATATTATATGACTTATATAAGTATAACCGCGCAAAGAAACAATTTAAAAAAGCATTACGCTTAAAAAAAATGCGACCATAACGAGGGCGAGCACAAAATTAGCCGAGGTCGTTTGTTTCGGGTCCCATTGCTATGTTTAGTGTGGTTTTAATTTATATTGCTTTTTAATTATCCGAGCGAGGCGAGACATTCACAAAAACACGCGCGTCCATAGCTGCGACTTCCCTTTTTTATTCGCGTGTGTTATGACACGTAGTCCGCAGAGCCGTATAATACGTGTAAAATACGAGTGAGATAACGACGACTGTCGAAATATTATTATTATAATTGACGTAGGAACCTCTAAACGATAATAGTTCTGTACACAATAATAATTATTGTTAAACGTCCTACAGACACGGGTCAAGTTCGGCGCGTAACTATTCGACCGTACGCACATAAATTATTGTAATGTTAAAAAAATTGTCGACGGTATTCTCATATGACTGTTGCGCCGATTGTCCGCGTAGTAGACGATGACGTTTCGAGATGAGATTTTCAAGACGTAGTTATGCGATGGTCGACTTGGTCGAGCACAGAAAGTAGTGAGAACGGTACAGAGCTATCTTAAAATATTGTCTACCGCGTTTACGTTAACGATTCTTCGCAGAGAGATCTACACAATATAGCTGATATGGTATCACACGAGTTGGTCTTATCATAACGTCGTCGCGACTTTGTTTTGGATTAATGCGTAAAGTCGACGTAGGCACGGGTCTAGAACCTGCAGACTGCAGAACACGGTCGTAGCCTTTTGCGAAAGAATGGCTTTTTATTCTAGTGATAACACTACAATGTTCTCCAAATTAAAAAAAAAATGTACTTATAGTATTGTTCGTAGTTTTAAGCCGATGTATATAAACAGACAATATTATAACTATATCATAGTCCATTTCATAACAATGCTGCCTGATGATATTCATAATAATATATCACTGTATAATAATAATATTATTCCAAACACTATAGATGATTTTAAATGTAATTATTGTGATTTATAAAATAATAGACTGACCACTAAAAATATCAAACGTTTTAATTGTCTGGGCATTTTTCTCAGACAACCTTACAACAGGCTATTACAAACTATAATTCGTGCCTTGTCCTATGCTCGGACTTAATAGTGCCACGGGGGGAGGCACAATTAGTTCGAGATTGGCGACTGTAACATTTTCCACCAAAGTTGCATGGCTCGGTTTTTGATAATAATATCAGTCTCAAGGTCCACCAATAGTGTGTCCGTGCCAATATGACAGACTCTATAAGGCGGACGCACCGTTATTCGAAAGGCAAGTACGAAATTCAACCGTTTCCAATACAGTGGGCACACACTATATTTTAATAATTATTAAAAGTACACATTTTTATCGACAAAGAAATCGCCGTAAAAAATAATTGCATATTACATTGCAAACATTCGATTTTTTTTTCACGGAGTATGCGTATTTTATCGACCATAATTCACAAGTCGAGTCGGCACTCGTTTCCCGTTTTGTGAAAGACCGTTTGAACTGGATTTCCACACGTCAAAGCGCATACAAACCGGATATTAAAACAACGTATACGCGGAACACGATAAATATTAGTTTTTTAAATATTTTTCCAATAAAATATCGGACACCGCCAGCCACGTCCAGCTATACATAATATAATATTATGTGCGGGGTAACTATTTTTATAATATATTATGTTGTAATGGAATAGTATAATATTGTGCGATCGTTTTATTTTCATTTTCCCATTTAGCTGTGCGCAGACTAAATAAACTACCTACCTACCTTAACAAACAATAAGACAGACTAATAACCCGTCTTCGATAGAACAGCTTACCTACTCATAAATATATATATATATGCTTTATAATCTCATATTATTTATTTGTCATCTTTTCCGAAGCGATGAAAAACGTGATAGGGTTTTTTTTTTGTATTTATCTCCGCTAGTGAAACTCAGGTCCATATCGACTTACGCTGCAGTAACTATTATTATTATCTTTCGGTAAACAATCGCGCCACAGTCTCTTCACTTGTGGTTTTTAGCCGAGTAAATAATATGGTATAGGTATAGTAGCACGGTTGCAGATAGAATGCGGTTGCACAACGTCCTATGATATTGAGAGGGCGGCAAAAAAGTCATCCAAACATACTTGTCCAATATATTATATTCTTATCAGCTGTTTCTGAAGTCATACTTACCATGCTCCCGTGGCAGATCGTTACACTATAGGAGGTACTACGGGAGGGAATTCAAAAAAAGTATCGTTGCAGGCCTCCTCCCCATTTTGTCGGGAACTCACGACGGACGTCATATTATCAGACTTTGTTGCTCAACCATTCTATCTGAAACCGTGGGTAGTATGTGTAGCTAGAGAGCCTGCAGGATATAATAAGAGAGTGGCCCACTGAGTGAAGATCATAGAGTAAAGAATACGAGTATGATGGTGTAAAATAATATGGTGTAGACAGCAGCCACGGTTCGTCCAAACTTTTGCCGCCTTTTGTAAATTTGAAATTGGATTCGTCTAAATTGATTGTGTTTTACAATAATATAATCGCTATTTATTTGGCTTTAGTCGTAATAACACGTTCTAGTTGTATAATTTGTATGAGAAAAAATTGATTTCAATTATATATATCATACGAAAAAAAAATAAAATATTGACTGGAACAAAAGTTGTTTCGTGGGTTAGGTCTGTCCGTGTTACACCATGTAAACCACTTGATTTTAAAATATTGGTGAATTATAAGACTATATATAATATTTACTGTCTATACTCGATTCGAATAAAATATAATTATTTCACACGACCGTATCGTGATGACATCCGACCGACAGAAAACTTTCAGCCGGCTGACCACTCTATTATATTGTCGTCTAGTCTCTCTCTAATATTTAGCTGCCGCGCAGCTTGTGTTTAGCATGTCCTTCGCGTTCTCAGCAGTAAACGTGCTCGAGTATAATAATATTATAACGTACGGAGCCGATCGATGCAATTAATTAACGAAAGACCGAATGCGAATCTCACGACAACCGTCGCATAATATATTATTATATCCGACATTACGCACATATACTGCAGAGATATGTGTGTGTAACTCACTCCGCCGCCGCCGCCGTACAGAATTATTTATACTCGTGCATTAAGTTATTGGTAAAAAGTTTTCAATTTCATTTCGTCTCTGGGGTGAAATATCTTTTAGGTTACGGTTGTTGTACTGTTGCTGCTGCCGCTGCTGCTGCAGTCGCGCACGCTATAACTTTGTCCCGTTCAGTAGGTACTTTGGTATAGACGGAATAACCGTGTAATAATTTACGAATAGAACTTTTAGGCAATAATCGACATTGACTGTGGTCGGCGCATGTATCACATCGGTAAACTAATAATCGTGTACAGGGCGATTGGCCGAGCACGCGCTCACCTCTTTCCCCCAGTCGGCGCAGTGCCTTTTTGGAATTTTCACAAGCACTTAACGGTAAAGATTATAATATTATTTGTTTCAAGACTGCAGTTTTAAGACACTTTTGCAGGATTAAGATTTGTATTATAGGTGCAGTGGCGACGCGAACATCTTTTTTCGAGCGATAACTGGTGGTTACCAGTGGCTCTGCATTTTTACAGCAAATCGTTAAAAAATATTTTTGAAAATGTCCATACATTATTAAGTCGAAACCCGGACGAGTAGTTGTACAGCGAGTTATCATACATTGTGTATATACTTGGAATAATTATAGTCCTCAATAATGGTTTTGTGTCAAATAAAAGATACTAGTATTATTTTAAATATTAATTAGTCTATTATGCTCATAATATAATGATTCTCAGACGATATTTTGCAAATTGTAGAGTGGTAATAGATGAATGTTGATTAGTTACTATCATTTTTGATTAGAGGAAAAACACAGAATTAAAAATAGCCCACATAATATCTTCAACACCCATCACCGCGTATTATTTTATTTAGCGTATGAACTTTAATAACTCGGAAACTACTCATCTGAAATTTGATTTATCATTATATACACATCAGAGTTTTCAAAAAAATAACTGCTCAACTATTTACAGTAAAAAAGTCATCATGTCTCCCCTTTTGCCTTATTTTAGTCATGTAAAATATATGAATCAAAAATGTATAACCTTTCAATAAAGCTGAGCACGTCACTAATGAGACTACTCACTATACTGTCTACTAATGTAAAAACTTTCCGGAGACACTAAATAGTGCATAAAAGTGAAGGTGGACGGACGTGGTTTTTACAATATATTTTTCAGCTGGTAATTTATTAAGCCCGACACAATTATTAGTTTTTACTGACAAATGACACTTGACCGTAAAGACAAGAAGGCCGTGGCATGAATATTTATTATAATAATTGTATACATCACATCGTGCGCGCACAATACGCATCATTATTGCTTCAACGTTTCTTTTAAATATTTCAAGTTTTAATCAAAAGTCAATTAATTAAAATTTAAAACCATAAACGACACAAAGGAACACTCTTGAATCCGAATATTAATTGCCGTCCAAAACAATTCAAACAAAATATGCAAATCAACGAACCGCTATTACGGTATAGCACTCATTCAAAGAAATCATCATTGTTTGTATAGGCAGTAGCCCTAGGTGCCTAAATATCAAGAAAATTATTCGATAATTATTGTAAAAAGCAGATGAACAGTAACAAATTGTAGTTTATAATATTTACATCGAAAGTAATGACAAAATGAACGGTTTGGGCAAATGTAAATAATGTTGTGTTTAAGTAATTTACCGCACGTTAAGCGTCGCAAGTGGTTTTCCATAAGTCCTCAAAAATCGTATTCAGAATTAAAAACGAAAAAAAATTCAAATCTTTGCTGCAGTCTCTCGTGTGTGTGCAAACCGCCTATCCAGAGTTCTACTTTGATCAGCTTTGATATGTACCTACACAATTACACGAAATATAGAGAAATCTCTATAATGTATTATAATATATCATTATTTTTTATGTGTTGTTTATGCTATAGCCTATATTTTATTATAGTAGGTACAACTCGCAATAAAAACCACGTAACGGAACAATTGATAAAATATCGCAAATAAATATTGTACAAATCGAATAATGCGTTATCGTCTTTGAACGCGGCAAGGTTATAAATTTTAACGAACGTTCGATGATTTCAAAATGTATTGCTTTGGCATGTGTTTGCCGAGTATAAATCACAATTGATATTTTGTAATTAAAAAAATATGTGTATTGCGGGGTATTTTTAAAACTATATGTTGATATTATTATTATAAATTAATATTGTTCCCGTACCTGCAAATAAACTGCAGTTGTTAAGACTCTTTTTTGCTGCCATCGTATATATTACAAAAAGCATAACAAATCTATACCTACGTTGGAAATAATCAGACATGATATTGTATTTAAACCGCGTTTTTTCAATCAAAACAGAGTGACGGGCAACATAGTATTATAATCAACGAGAGAATGAACGAGCCGCGGCGTTTTGTGCATGGAAATTCAATTAAAAATAACAATAAATGGTCGAAACGTGCGTTTTAATTAGATTATATTATATAGTCACAATACTGCCGAGTGCAGCCGAGAGTTTATTTAAAAATAATTACTACAGCATATAACGTACGTATTTTATATAAGAATATACAATATTGCGCAATGCGTATACATTCCTATATTTTGTGTACAGGGAGATAATAATAATAAGGGTGCCTCTGCGCGTTATTATATTATTATTATTACCACTTGTTTGATTGTTCTATATTACGTTAATTATCTAATTGCAGACAGCCGCCGTGATTGATATCAATTGATGATGTATATAATAAAGCAATATTTTCAATATTTGAATGCGAAACAGCGAAAAACAAAGCTGCTCTCGGCTTTTCGATTCGATTCGTACGCACAAGTACCCATGTACAATTATTATTATTATGTGCGGCACTCCGTTCGAGTCGCTAGACAGCAATATTTTTGATCAATATTGTTAACACACATTAATGATTTCGATCTTCGGTCAGAAAAGCGTTTCGGCGGGGAGGCACAGTATCGTTACTAATTCTAAGTAAACAAAATGTGTTAAAAATGCAAGTCACAAAATGCAGTCGTGTCTGGATATTTGGTAAATAATGATGAAATCGTGAGGTGCTTTGGGAGGGTGGGAATGTTTTTCACGTTTTATGTAATTATTCTTTAAGCAGTAGTAGACGACTGCAGCAGTACCTATATGTATAATGTCCGTCAGTATACTATTTTTTTCTAGAAATATCATATCATGACGAAATAATATATTCAATATGGTCTCCGATCATTTCGCCAAGGTGTTTGGATGGTTCGCGAACGTTCTTCGCGTTTTTTTTTTTTTAATGTTTGAACCTTTGTGATTTAAGACTTCTGACGCGGGTGTTTCGAGTGTCAAAAATCGTTCGGTAAGCGATAACGCTGTACATTTTCTTCGTCTCGGAAAACAGGTCGAGGGCACGAGTGCACGACATCATACCGGCCTTTGCCTGCTGTTGCCCGCTATCGTGTACCGACCTATTTATTATTATGCTCGGACGACTGGCTGGCACAGGCACGTGCGCTCAGAAATCCTTCACAGATGGGAAAAGGCTCGTAAATCGTAACCAAAACAATTGACAAATTAAAAGTTTCAATGTATATACATATTATATATTTAACTATTTAAGTGAAAAATGTTTTAGCGTACCTATTAGTATTCCCCAACCTATCCTCCCCCCCCCGTATACGCGCCCGACGATCATTGCGGTGCGTTTTGGCTCGCAAGGGCGCGAGTCGATATTTTCTTTTCCACTTCGAGAAAACGCGCGTGCACGAGCACGGCAAGCCACGACGACGACAAGCGAAATATTAAAATAAATATAATTAACAAACGTAATTTTAAAAATACGACTTTCCGCACAGGTCGGACACCTATAACAGACATTCGTACGTTCGTGTTCGTACGTTTATTTCCATATTGTAATGCGCGTAAGTGCGTACGCGCCGCCGCCGCCGCCGCCGTGCAGGTGTTTAATTGAAGTTTGTAAACAAATTAACCTATTGTCCAATTATAAAGTTTGTCTGCGGATAAATAGAGCATAATGCAAGCCGAGCAAGTCCGTCCATATTATATTATTGTTGTACGAGGGATGCGCCGCGATCCCACGAGAATTTACTAATTATAAGTGCTTATAACTGCATTATCTCACCCCACAATTTTAAATTAGGAAATCTCCGCGAGACACTATCGCGCCGTCAACCGTCAAATTATATATTATATACCTATATTATACTACTACTACTACTACTACTACTACACGTATGCGCGGTTTGATTTATTTCGCAGAACACGATTTAAGACGAAAACTAATAATCGTTCAAACTTCGCGGTCTTATACAAAATATTCGGCTTGCGAACACACACACACACAAACAAGACGTTTCGGCTTCTACTGCGGGCGCGAGACGGATATTGTAGCCGTGGAGCGACGATCTAATTGAGGGGATTTAAGAATTTTCGTAATTCTATTAGCCGCGGTGCGAAGAAAACTGCTGCTGCTATATTATAATATTATTATAACGTTCCCGCGACGTATAATTATTTTAATGAATAACGACCACTAAGTCTGGAGTCGATATTTTATGCCCACCTGTATGTATGTGCCTATAAAAAGACGCCTCGGGACCGTATAATTATTTATTCCGTTTCTTTTTGTAGTGGACGGGTAATTATAATTTTTTTTTTTTTTAAATATAGTTGCGCGGCCATTTCCGAAACGTTAATTCGCGTGTAAACTGCGGTCTTTCGGTAACTTTTCGACTTAATTGAGTGCGTCCTGAAAATGTTTCTCTCCAATGGCGTTGTACGCCGTATATAATGCATATTGTAATATAGTATTATAGTTTATCCAGACAAAAAGTTGTTGGATAAATCTTCGATTTTATATCTCAAGCAAATCGTTATAACGTATAAGCAAAGTTATATTCTACGTATTATATATATTTATGTGGATGAAGTGTATTCAAAGTTTTATCGTTGTCTTATTTATAGTTTGCATTTTTTATAGTGTCTAAGCCTCTGGGGAATATCGAGTTGAAAAATTAAAAGTATTTTCTAAAGTGAATTTTTGTAGAGATAATTTTTGTAAGGATATTATAAAGGTACCATGTTATGATCTTTATTTGAAATATGTTTGAAAGGAAAAAAATGACGCATTACAGTCACATAGAAATTGAATAAAATAAATAAAAATAAATTAAATAAGTGGTTATTATAAGGCACGTGTTTTATATGTATTTATGGTGAACATGAATATCAAATACCTAAATAAAAGAGGACATAAACATAAATAAGGATAATAATGCAGTAAACTGTAAATAAAAATCATTTTTATCTTCATTTATTATTTAATAAATTCGCTTGCGCAGTAACGGAAGTTATCCTCTTAAAATATTAACTTTTTTTTTTTTAATAAAGAATTTAAAAATAAATTAAGTCTATGGTAGGTGCCCAAAAGTTTCCAAAAAATTAATGATTTAGTTATAATACAAATTATTATAAACAAAAACAATTGTGAAAATGTTAAACCTGATAATCAAAATACTAGGAAATTGTTTATGTGGAAAATTAATTTGACAATAATACTAAATAAACAAGTAACACATGTCTATTTTTCAATCAAATTGTTTGTCAAGTAATATCCTTTAATTTACTTTTTACGATTATTACCTACTATATTATACTATATTATAGTATATTTATTTTTTCATGCTATAAAGAAGGGACTTAATGTAATTTTCATGAATAAATTTTCATTAGAAAAATATACTTAGCAGTTAAAAGTTTATATTTATTAAACACAATCATAATAATCGTATTCTTGAAAAAAAATGCAATACATTTGTTTATTACATTTTGTTTATTGTTTATTTAAACCTATTTGAATTTGAATAGTATACGTTGTAAATAAGAACGTTTTGATGTATTGGGTATGTACAGTTGTTAGTAATATATGTAATAATCTATTTATTTAAATGATTTAATAAATTAAATTAATAAAAAAATAATTATTAATTAATAAATTAATCATTCGGTTTTTAATCAACAAAATATTTACAATTAAAATAAATTAGTTTAGCAAGTTTATTATTTTGAAGACATTTTTATTGAATTTAAGACAAATCATCGTGGCTTACAGAGAATCAGGGACGAACGCAGGAAAAAATTTCGGGGGGGGGGGTTTGAAAAATTACTTATTAGTAATACATTTGTAGGTCAGTCAGATCAGATAATTTATATTTTGTTCCTGATATTTCGGGGGGGGGGGGAGT
This sequence comes from Neotoxoptera formosana, assembly GCA_022818045.1. Taxonomy (NCBI): domain Eukaryota; kingdom Metazoa; phylum Arthropoda; class Insecta; order Hemiptera; family Aphididae; genus Neotoxoptera; species Neotoxoptera formosana. The sequence goes on along the minus strand of CM040635.1, from coordinate 23,199,388 downwards.
TATCCCCCCCTGTGTTCGCCACTGCAGAGAATATTATAGTTTGCATAGGTACGAAAAATAACGAATTGATTGCGGCCATACGGAAAGTTTCTTTATTAAAATATAGGATATAATTTTTCGCGAAATAAGTCCGACCACGACATTCCGACTTACTCATAGAAGGACCTTCGAAGCCCGAAAGTCCCCGGAACACGAATAGTCGAAGAACTGTCGTTCAAATACAAACAGGCGCGTCAATGAAACCTGACACCTGACACCTCCTCAATCAGTCTACAAATCGAATGACAACCGACGAACTTACGACGTTCGAATAAAGGATTCTTACAGCGACATATTTTCATTCGTCGTGTTCAACGTCGTCTTTGCAGGTCGTACGCGTGTACGGATGATAATATTATAATCAAATAAACACGTTTTTTTCTTTAATCTAGAGGTTGTAAAATTTTTAAAGAAACAAAATTTTTTTTAATATTCACAAATTATGTGCGAAAAATAAAATAACGTAAAGCAAAATAAATCAAATTTAATCAATAACATTTCATTCAGATCTTGAGGGGGGCTTGTGTGAGTTAGAAACTTGGTAGGTCACTCCATATGTTCGTTTTAGGCGGCCTTTTGGAGTCACCTGCAGGAATATATTACTATAGTGGGAACAGATAGTTTGTAGATCAGAGGGTTTCATCGATGGTAGCGGAGATTGCGGAGTGCACGTGCGTTCGTAGAAAATCATGACAACGTTTTTTTTTACCTATAAATAGATCTTCGTGGAGAGTATCATTTGAGACGTATGATGGTGATTTGGCGAAGGCGTTTGGATAGGAATATTTTGATTTTACTAATGTCGGTGGTGGGTTTGGAATGAACGCGCACGTTTAAAGTCAGGATAACTACGGAAGTCTGGAAAATATAACAGTAAGTTTCTGCGAGCTTTAAGGCGTACGCACCTATACTCTCGCGAGTACTATAGTATTAAACTATAATACAGCAATCGAGATCGTACCGAATAATAAATATTCATCGCATCGTACAACGTCTGTCGAAATACAAAATATAACAATAATATTATTAAACACGTACCTGCGTAATAAAATCACATCTCGCAGACAATACATATACGATCAATAATATAATAATCGATCAAAATATTACGTGAATCGAATGGGTTACCGCGAAGAGTGCGATTACGATTTAAGTTTTCGTCCAGTTATTACGGTCACGATAAAACGTAAGCCAAACGTTTATAGTTTATACTTTTATAGTTTTATAGAATCATAAAAGGTACCGCCTACATGCATAATTATAAGTGTTATTATTGTCAATATTATCGATGGAATTCCTACGAAAAACCTGACTAAATGATTTATATAATATTTTATCCGAAGTTATTTTTTTTTCCTGCGTATGTCCATTACACCTCGCAGCTAACAATTTAAAACCGATAAATCAATAAATAATATCCATAAAACTTAAATTGTTCGCAAAACTGTAGTTACAATAATCCACTGTGATGGCATATTATTATGTAGCGCGTATTATGCAGTCTGGCGAATACGGACCGATCAAAAAAATATACAAAATGCATATTTTATTTTATCTAGATAAAACATAACTCATCAATTATCTTATCTAGATAATTACTGTGCTAGTTATCTTCCTTAATAAATGTCCTCAACTAGATACATTTAATTTAAATCGCCTTTAGTAAAATATGCGTTTCTCGTGAATAATATTCATTTTTTTTATTACAGTATTACTCGATCGGATGATTTTATCCAATCGGTACGTTTGAGCCCTATTTCTACTGGCCAATTGTTATTTAGATGACATTTTTGAGAAAACTAAATTGAAAACGGTACAATTACAATTTTGTCAATTCAAGTTTTGTGATATTTTAGTAATTCCGAAATGAAAGATTCTTAACATCTTGAACATCATTACACCGAATTCGTGATTTGCATTCTACCATACTGCAGGAGCTGATAGATTTTTAAAATTATTTTCTTTTGCAATGTCGGACGATTTGAAGACATTTTATGATATAACGAAAGTCCCCATGGCTATCTGTAACGGTTTAGTGTGATTTTAGCCTCCCCTGGAAGTCGAGGTGTCTGCTCATAGGAGTCCGCCGAAGTAGGATTCGGACGAAGCACTGCCTAAAATCTCAAACGCACCACTGTAAGTTGGGCAGAAGTGATATAATAATAATAATAATAATAATATTTAATGTACACATTACTGTCTACCCACGGGCCGTAAAAATGATACATGGCCGCGACTCGTTATCATCATCATCATCATCATCATCATCATCATCATATTATTATTATTATTATTGTCCGTTCGACTGTGGGACGCCGTGGAAAAAAACCAAACACATTATTTTCTAATCGGTGTATTATTTTGATTTTTTTTGCCGATAAATTAACGCCGTTAAGGTATAATTTATAGTATATCGCATGTACGATATTATAATATAATATGCACGCTATGTCGCCGTAGTTTTAACCCGAACCGCGCGTTTTACCACCGTAGTCCGTATACATATCATTATTATTATTATTATACGTAAACAATGTAATGTGCGTATATGATAAACACAATTTTTTTTTTTTTTTATTATAATATACTTTCCGTACCGTAAATCACGTTCTCGTCGAAATCCCCTAGCACGACAACAATATAATCGTACGCCCCTCGCCTGCGCCGCCCGGCACACCGTCTTCCGACGAGGACGACGACGATGATAATAATCCCGTGCCGCAGCCCCGCGCCGGTGAAATCCGTCCGGAGATTTTCCGTCCGCCGTCGTCATCGTCACCGTCATCCGACTAATTAATGTCTTGTATATAATAATATGTATTATTATTACCGTCTCGCTCTTGTAACGCCATCAATCACTGTGCTCACTCAGTCACGCACACACACACACACACGCACACACGCACACACACACAAAATGTACGATCTCGTCTCGTTTATCGATTCGTAAGAGGAGTCTGCTGCGGTCGCTGTCGGGCACGTGTCTCCCGCAGGGTTGGGGGTTGGTGGAGGCGGCGGTGGGATGGTCCTCGCGGTTCGGACGTCCTATTAGAGTCTATTATTTTTTTATTTTTTTTTTTAAGTGCGAGTCACTCGCGTACATGTCAATAATATAATAATATCGTATATATACGTAAGAGCAGGTCGTCTCGTCTTGACCGCGCATAGCTCACGGGAATTAAACAATATAAAATACCGAAGGTTAGGTAGTGTGTAGGTATATCTATAACGAGCATGCCGCCCTCGAAATCGAAATCCCGACAGCGGCGGTAAACGATTTTAATAACTATTATAATTTTAACCCTTGAGTCGTCGACGTGTTGAGTTGAGGAATAGAGGCGCGAAGCTCAATATAAAACTCAAAATAAAATTAACTTTATCATAAACTGTGGCCGTTATTCTATAGTTTATTGTTTGATACCGTTAGTACAACCTCGTGATGTAGTATGTGTATTGTGTACCTATAGAAAAAAGTTTCGGAGTAAGGAAGAATCATACTAGGTGGGGGTAAAATGTTGTAATTTGAATATAAATCTAATAAAATAATAAAAAAAAACAAATTTAGTGAGAGTAACCCCCCCCCCACAAATTCGTTCTAGGTAAATCCTTAAGAGGGAGAGAGGGCTCTTAAAAATCAATGCTATTGTCGCCAAATGGCTTAACACTGCTCTGATCGTCGACGTCGTATTATTTTATAGTGTCGCTCGCATTTTGTACTGCTGCAGCCTACTTAAAATCCATATTAGGTATTATGTCACTTACAAAGGCGTATTTAAGCACATGCCCTATAGGCACAGGACTAGAGTGGCGACATTTTGAGAGCAGCAAATTACATTATATTTTTTTTACAAAATGTCAAAAAGTATTTTTGATTTGATGAAATAACATTTTACTAATTTTTTAACTACTAAATGTTAATTACATCATTAATAGGTAATGCATATTTTTCATGAAGATATTATAGAAAATTGTTTATTTAAATATATTTTATAAATATTATTTTTGGAGGAATTCTACGCCAGAAGAGGTGGCGAATTTGAAACTGCTTATATTCATAACGTTTGTAAGCCCTAATTCCAATAACAACAGATGGCGAATATCCAAATAGGCATATTTTATATTCAATAATAAAACTGTATACACACTATATATAGTTTATTATTTTATTCGACATTATTCAAAAAAAAAAAATACAACCCGCAACGGTAGATGATTTTGGCCAACGATCGACGGGGAAAATGCTGTACGACCAAGGTCGCACGTACACACGTCATTTTATTGCGTCTTCGTCGTCGTCGTCGTCGTCGTATTATACTCCTACATTATTACATTATATTATATAGGTAAGTACGTATCCAAGTTTGGACGTTATCGAATCGCGAAACGAATGACGTACGGAATAATGTGTGGGAAGTTTTTTTTTTATTGGGTTTCGAGACTCGCTTGCTTTTACGCGGTAATTGTATGTGACTCGAAAAAGAATGTTTCGATTTGAATTGAATCGCAGAGCGTTTCTAACGGTGTAATTTGTTTCAATAAAATCAAAACTCTTACTTTTATTTCATTTCAGTAGAAAAATAATTATTGTAAAGCGTTAAAAATATAACCCCTCCGCAGTATAAATATTATATCGATCAGACTATATAATACGCGTATTTGTGTTACGAAAACGACACAATAATGTACAATTTTCTTTTGTATGTTTAGTGTACTCTGCAGCCATCGCACTATATTATTACTTGGTCGTATATCGTCCAGATCGTCGTACGTTTATATTATTATAGCGTCAATGTTGGGGCCATCACACATTCTCAGTTTTAATTTAATGAGTGTGACTAAAACCGATATAGTCAAAGTGGGTAATATTTATTTGTTTAGAATCCTATATCACTTATATGAATTAGGTATATGACTGAATAAGAGTATACTTATAATATATTGTTTCATTTATTTTCATGGAGCGATCTGCAAAGCGTTTCAAAGCATTGCTCCCCCCCTCAACCTCGTTGAAATTAAAATTAAAAAAAAATCGTCAAATGTTTAGCATGTATCCGTATGGCCGTTCTCTCGAAACCTACACCATAATTATCCGTTAGTTTTACAAAACCTTTTTTGTGATTCACACATAACGGCCCCCCTCTCCGCCCCAAAAAAATGTAAAATAAAACCAAAGGGTAAGGGTAGCACGATCGACAAGTCGATTACGATCTCAGGAAATACCAATTTTTGACGATTGATATATTACCCGAATACTAATATTACTGCGGCAGGTGTCCTTCGGCATTATACTGACGTCGTCGCCTAGTCATTGCACCTTCGTCGCCGGAATATTTTCCGACGTTGACGGTATAATATCATTAAACATTAACTACGTGTTACACGTACACTGCAGCTCTCTCAAAAAGCAAAAAATAATCACGCAAAACCTGCGTAGAACGACGATGTAAAAAACGACAAACATATATGGAGTAGTAGTAATAATACGAAAACGAAAACTTAGAAAATATTCGAACCTTCTTCCGGAACGTCCCGTCACTCAAACGTCGACCGTTATTATTATTATTATTATTATTATTATAATACTCATCCGACTGCGTTGTCGCGCGCGCCGACATAATAATATTATAACTGCTGCTATACGATTTACCGGTTTTTGTGTATACGCGCGTGAAACGAGACGCTTTTTTTTTTTTAGTCATTTCTTCCCGTTGTCGTTGCCGATATAATAACATTATTATTATAATAATATACGATATAGTATATAAATTAAATCCTATGATTTATTGGCGAACCGTTAGCCCGGTCGTATATTATAACACGCCGCTTATACACACGTGATTATTACATGATATAGTGGTACACGCCGGTACTATGCGCACGACGACCGGATTCGACGCATGTGCAAGACCACGAATGCGCTAATAATAATATATTAAAAGAGTACGGGGGAAAAAAAAAATGTTTATTAATCGATTTCGTAGCTCGATTACGAGACTTTTCGACTAATATCCGACGGGTCTGCGTTGTGCGTGCGTTGAACGCCGCCGCCGTAAAGGATATTATAATAGTAATAATAATATTATTATACGAAACGCTCGACGCGCGCGGCGTTCAAAATATTATCATCCAATTGGAAAGGATATTTATTTTTTCCGACTTCACGATTGTTATTAACGAGTACCGGGTACCTATATATACACTATAATATTATCATATTATTATTTTCGGACTTAATCAGATTTAATAATATGTGTTTAGAAAGTAATATGCGATTACTGTGGATGAAAACAGCACTGATATAAATATATATACACTCGCTATCGGATCATTATGTTGTATTATGGGTAATAATGTACCTCCATATATAATACGAAACGTGACTGCAGTTTACGAATAAACGGTTTTCGAACCACCGCGGCCGGAGCGCGCATTACTGCCAGAATGATGACTTACCAGATGAAGCTTCTGCCACAGAGGTTTCGGTGAAGGTGAAGGCGGATGGTGTGTGCGACGACGACGGGACAAGACGATGGAATTTCGAATTCCGCAAACGTTTACCGCGAATTGGGAAAGCGCGTTGTGCATAATATGCATCATCCAGCTCTCTCTCTACACGCCGCTCCGATGCAATTTTTTTTTGTAATTTTTAAGTACGCGTCGATATAATACTAATATAAAGTCGAGCACAACAAGATCTTAAGTTTGTTGTCTATTGAATCTAATCCATACTATATATTGCTGGGTTTGGCAACTCAAAGTAACTAGAGGGCCACTTTTAAGTACTTTAAAATCTACTGGGGCGCAGTGCACAGGAGAAAGCAAAAAAAAAAGGTCCTTCAAATTGACTAACATTTATTTTTTATCTTTATTTATTTATAATTACAATTATTATTTAATGTGATACTTGAGGACGAGGTTTTTGAGTAGACAATTTAGTAAAATCCATTTCTATTTCTGTAGTTGAAACTCTTAGTAAATGTCCCAAGGTTTCATCTGTTAAACGATTTCTTTCCTTCGATTTAATATGTTTCAAGTTCGAAAATGTACATTCGCATATGTATAGGTTCTTTTGTTAATAAATAAATATTCATTCTCCCATAAGCTGTTAAAAATTCTATTTTCCTCTTCGATTTTACGCTTTTTAGCGGACATTTTTAAAATAATTACTACAAAACACGAAAATAATAGTACTAACGGCGCGGCGGCGTGACACTACGGCAGTACGGATATGACTAAACCGATAAAATGAAATAAATAGTATGTTAGCTACGCCATTGTAAATATATATTTAGACATTTAATAATTTAGTTTCGGTTTGAAACTAGATAAGAATTTATATCCACATTTTATCGAAAAATGAAATAAAATAAAATACAGATAAGCGCTAAAATTATATGAAGTAGGTAATATGAAAATGTAGCGCGGGCCAGATAAAAAAGGTACGCGGGCCGTATGCGGCCCATCCTTGCTATATTGTATACTTTTATCCGTCATTATTACCGGAGTCGGTGTTTTGAAAAGAATAGGCATCAAGAAATTTAAATCCCCCCCCTCAAAAAAAAAACTACAAACTAGATCTAATTTGCTACCTCTGGAAACCTCACTTCAAGTTGAAGATTAGAGCATTAATTGATCTTCCATAAAAAGTGTCTTAGAAAAAAAAGAAAACACCCGTCATTGTCAAACCAATACTACTAGTTATTGCTAATTACTAAATAGAATTGCTAATGCTAATATTGCACTCTCAGAATCTAAAAACTAGCACAATCATAAAACTATTATTATCGATACTTATCGTATTTTATTTATTTTCAAGTAAAGTGTCGGTGTTATTTTGTTAATTACCTGGTCAGGGCAGGTTTGTTTAATTCAAAAATAGTATACGACTTCAATCTATCCCTATACAATATATTCTCGAGATCGATCGTTTGAATATATTTATATTTTAACACGATGATATTATACATTATACGATATGCAACTCGTTATATTTTGTGATTTGCAGTGTCCCAAGTAAATTGATCGTAACACGCAAAGGTAAACACAGACGAACTCATTAATTAAGGCATATTATTCATTTCCTTAAGGAAATGAATTACACATATTATAATAAATTATTATAAATTATTTATAATAGTGTCGAAACGAGTATAGGCGCCACGCATTAGACGGGACAGACCATTTGATCGATTATGTCGTTATATAAAATCTGCGTTATAAATAATTATTAACAGTAATGAAACTTAAATCGACAGCGTAGGTACCTGCAGCCAGTCATGCGATTTATTTGAAAGCATCAGATAAAAAATAAACTCAATATAATTTCCTTGACGTCCGAGTAAGCACGTGCAAACAGTATAATATTATATTACTATAGATAGTTTTTAGAAAACTGTTAAGATAATAATATTATTCTAATATCCACAAAAATAATCGGCAAAGAAATAGCATCGATTATATTATTTTCCATCGGACAATATTACATTAATTATACTTTGTCGTAATATTATTTCAACCGTTTAATTTAAATAACTACCGTACTATATCTAGTATCATCTATTATTATTGCTGTTATTATAGTGTTTTAAATTTCGTTTATTTACCATTTACTGTGTTCGTACTTACATTTTAAAACAAATCATCTATTGCGACGGCATTGGACTACGGATTTGTATACGTCATGTTTTATTTGTTTTATTATTTGTGGATTCTTATACAGTTAAACGTCAGTACCAAAAAGTCTGTACAAGTCGTTTTAGTCTTTTAGGGTGCGGGAGCTCCTGTTTTAACGCATTCAATGACCGATGAATTAGAAGATAATAATTAACGTTAGTCTCGGACCTAAAAAGGGTCCAAATTTTAAATATTAACATCCTTAAACCTAACCAGAACGTTTTGTGTTTAAATTAAGAAAACTTATGATGGCGAATGGCTGTATATTATTATGATATATTGAAATACGAAAGTTATTTTTGGACATCATTTAAAAAAGACAGTGTCACAGTGTTATTTTCTCAAACGTGAAATGACTTAGAAGTCGTTTGTATATAAAAAAAAAAAAAATCGCCGGGGACAAAACATTTGAATGCTACTATAGAAATGAAAAATTGTATTTGATATTTCCATTTCAACTAAATGTGTATACAAATTATTTCTTTTACATAAATATGAATTATTTAAACATGATTCGAATGAATTAAATTTGAATAATCAATTATTGAAAAATGATTAAACCGAGGAGAGAAAACGCGTGGGAATGCGTCGTACAGCATATTTTAATGTGCGCGTGTACACCAAGTAGTCCAAGTCGTATATATGTATAAGCTTATATACCTAGGTATGTAATATAGTATAATATTACATACATTTATCGTTATTCTTTTGGAGTTTCGCTTATAATAATATTATTATTTCAAGACTATATAATAATAATATAATGTCATACCGATCGTGGACACGCGCGAGGACTGTCGACCGAGAACACATTGTAATATATAGGAAAAGTTTCTCGTCGCATACGTTTCAAATTACACGCGGATAGCCAACCGTACAAAGTGCAAACGGGTTTACGCTTTATAATATACGGTATTATGTGCGTATCATAAAATATAATTGTATAAATAATATATGAAAAAAATTAAAAAATATAATATACTAGAAGCGAGAAATCGTAACCGTGCGGACCAATAAACGACGAAGACTATATTGAAATGCGCACCGGAATGACGCGTGCCCGTTGGTCTAATATATTATAAAACATATTTTTACAACGTTTGCGTCCTATTTTCTCTCTATGTGTGCTAAACGCGACGACGGTTTCGATATAATTTTTTTTTAAAACAGGAATCGGCTGGGCGCGTGCACACACGTGGCCGTCAGTGTCATATATTTTATGCGGACAAATGAAAACTGACGTGGCAGCCGTCAGCAAGACGTCGTCGTCGTCGTCGTCGTCGTAGCCGGTCGACGGAGAAGAATACGTTTTAACTCGTAAACGGATTTCAACCTCCAAAACTAACGGCATATCATATGCTTTTATTCGATGATCAGACCGGACTTGACATTTTTTTTTTTTTGTCATTTGACATTGTTTATAGTAATTTCTGTATAATATCGTACAATGTACCACCGATCGACACAGTCTGATGAGCGTTCTCGTTTATTTCATAGAGTCCGACCGAGTAAACAATATTCAGAGTATATCGCCAAACACGCTCATCCCCTTTTCCCCTTCAACAGTGCAGTTACTCAAAATTTGAATAAGTAATGTGTCGTGGCACGAAACGGACAATTAATCAAATAACTAGTACCTATATCAGTAATAAGTCAAGATAGATGATCTGTGTTATAAAACTATTACTTGGAATCCCTAATCACATATGGTATAATTGGATGGGGAGGGGCTTACGACAATGCTCTACTGCAGCTTCAAAAATGCCAAAATACTATTATAAGAGTTGCGTGTAATAAAGATTATCCAATTGAAAAATTATTTGAAGATTTTAATGTACTTTCTACAAATAATCTATACATAAAAACCCGTACTATATACCTCAAAAAACAAAATCTATACTATTCCCTATTAAGACATGATGTTAAGACTAGATATGAAACAAATAACTTCTTCTTAAAATTGCCTAAAAAACTTTATGTCGTAAGACGTATGGTTTAATGCCCAATTGTGTGGCCAATATGTCCCTACAGATATTCAAAAAATACATTACCTATTGGCTTCTTCGGGAATACGACGCAACAAAAAATATATATCATGTTTAAACAATTTTCTAAAGTGTAATTTTCCATCATCGTTCAAATTATGGGTTAATTCTGCTGTTATAACTTATGCCTTTGAATTTTTATGTATGTATTAATATTTTATCTACGTTTCCACTGTTATTCTATATATTTTGTTAGGTTTTCTTGTCTAGTTTAAGTTTATAGTTAATCCATACTGTTATAAAACGTATTTAATATGTATACACGATATACTAATTTGTAAAAGCCGTTCGGCGTTTATATTATAATAAATAAAAAATAATAAATAATATTAACGATATCCTGTATGTAAACAATAGCTATCTCCTGCAGGGCCTTAGAGCGAATTTTCAATAAAGTGTGGCCTAGTAAATGTTCTGATATCAAAATAAATAAAAAACAAGAAAAATATATATATATTACAGAATAATAATAAAACATTAAGTCTCTTATATAGTCGCTCGAATAACTCGAGTGCGTCACCAGCTGTATGTAAATGCAGTGAGCAGTCGCTGGAGTTTTGGTGGGCCCGGGTCAAGGGTGGTGTAGGGTATAATATTATATTTCTCGGAGTACCCCCCCCCCACCTCCCTCGAAAACGAAAACGGAGAGTATATGTGCACAGAATTCGATCTCCGTCCGCGGCCCCGCGAAACTTTTCATCGGCTTCTTTCGCGTTTCATCCCCGTGCAGGCTCTACAATATTATATAATTTGAGGGCACGGTTCCAGAAAGTCTCGACAACAACCCCAATCCACGGGCAATACCACGACCGCGGATACGACGCAAAGGATACCCCTCGCCGCCGCCGCCCACCGGTGCGTTTCCGATCGCTTATTGTCGTGACCGGGTGAGTTAATTAAAGTCTGTATACGTATTACGATATAGGTACAATCGATCGATCGGTGTAAATTGCACACACTCACAAGCTCAATATAATATAAATGTGTATGTGTGAGTGTGTGTACAAATCGACTAAAATACTCGACCGTTATAATATTATATTATATTCGTGTCGAGTGCACGCGTCATCGCCTGCAGCTGTTCGTCTCGGCGTGCGTGGGGAGTATCTACGCGGTTCCGAGGAATTAGTAGAAATAATAATTAGCTATCGAAACGTATAAACAATAATAGGTAGGCGGCAAGTGGTTTTGAATATAAAAAAAAAAATCCGAGGGTTTCAAGATTTCCTCCCTCGTACCATATTATTATTATTATTATTATTATTATCATTAATACTATATCGCGCGTACTGCTGCTGCTGTAGTAATATACGTCAGAGTCGTGATTTGTGGTTGTATTATATTATTTGCCGTCATAATATTTTACTTCATGGTATATCGCAAACTCACGACTGTGGAGATTCTCAGAAACTCGCTGCTGCCGCTCAAACAGAGTCGGGAGACCACAAAGAAATTTCCAGAATTTCCGAGGCAAACACACAATCCTGCAAACGGATCGAACAGACGACGACTTAAGAGCGATCCGTGCGCGTACAGACCTTTTGAAGTTAAATCGAAACAAAACAAAATAATATGACATCATACACTATCCTAATATAATATTATAATGTATATATAGACGGTGCAGCGTATATATATATATATATATATTTAGCGTGTTCGATGCATGTTTGTACGATGTGTCTGCGGAGAGCCTTTACCTCCACGACAAACAAATAAATCAAGTCCAATACAGGTGAACAGGAATATTAAAATAAAAAACCGATTAATTTTTTGGTTTATACGTATTTGGTATATTGCCTATAATATATATTAAACAGAATTTACAGGTCCGCAAAACAATAAACGATAGATACATCATCGATTATATCGCAAAACGATTTGTACTCGTTGTATAATACTGACCAGTGCTTATTGTAGGTATATAGGTACTAGTGAAAATACTTTTTGAATAATTTTTTGATTTTGCTAAAATTTGAAGACTTTCCGTGCTTGGTTAGGCGATCAAAACTTACACAATATACGGACGAAACTAGAAACTTTCTTTAGACCGATAATAATATCTGCAAGAGTCAAACGGTGTAGCAGTACGATATAGTCGTAAAGGTGTCGCGGGACCAACTCGCCTGTTTCGTGTCGATACAAATAATAATCGTTTTAGGGACAAACTCAACAAAATTCAATACAATATTTCTATAGAGAAAAAGATCGGAAAACGTCAACGACCACGTGTGTGTGTGTGTGTGTGTGTGTTGCAGTATATCGCAATAATATAGTCGACAGACGACTGAACTTCATTCGCTTCCCGGAAGTGGATAACTTCGCCGAAACAAATATAACTTGACCTGTGCGCAGGGTTTGCACTTGAAATTCGAATTTAGTTTACGTCATACAATTTTAGCGTTAATCGTTAAAAATAATATTTAAAATGCGGGGAATGGCCTGGATTTGGAATAATATAATAAATTCTTAGGTTGACTGCTCTGATTGATCGCTAAATCGCTTAAAATAAATAATTCCACGAAACCAATATTATAACTTTTTAGTAAACGGAATTTAAATTATTTCGTTTTGTGCTATTTTTCGTTTAATGATATTCTTTAAATTACGTTTGTCGAATCGTTGTGTTTTGCGGTATTTATACATTTTTGTTTATTGTTTTTCGTTTTAATTGTACGTTTACAAATTTCAATCGTATTATTGTCAAAAGCAAAAATAGCAAATTTTGATCACGATATAGTTGGCGAATCACCCTGCGTCTGTTGTATTTACCCACAAAGCTACCGGCGAACGTTTCGTCCCATAATATTGCACGACGGACGACGATTTTTCATTTTTTACTCCGTTTTTCCGTGTAAGTACACTTTTTTTTATATTTTATTGTCGAATATCGCGTTTGTACGGTACGAGAATAGGAATCAATCAACCGCAAAATCAACTACGTGCAGCACGATTGTTGTTGCATTCGTGTCGGTCGAGCGTATAGGTACTTATGTTTTCCCGGAATGGTATTATAATATTATTATTAAACATAAAACTACTTGGCTACTTTATACGCTATAATATATGTTCGAAATGTAAGCACTGCGCCTACTCGCTAATACACTTGTCACTTCGTCAGCCGCGTGCTTAGCAGGTCATCGAATCCAGGTCAAAATACCCAAGGTCGACATATTTAATTCACCGCATAAAAATCCGGAGTTGAAAAAAAACCAAAGGATAGGACGAAAAATTCGATCGGAGAAAACTATTTCAAATACTCGGTGGACTACGAGTGTGCTCGAAAACCGGTCGGAGTGAATTTTTTTTTAATTTTTTATAAATCGACGACGTTAATCCGATTCGGGAAACCGTAAGCGTCGTTTTCATCAAACGCGCGTAAAAATATAATACATACAATATCCTCGTGTACCTTTATATCATTTGCATAATAATATTATGTCATTATATTATAATGTGTTATTTTTTTTGACTTTGAATTGTATTTAACTACGCGTGCCCGCTCGTTATGAAATACGTTTTTCAATACTTCCCTCGAACCTTCTCTTCGCAGACGTCGTCGTCGTCGTCGTCGTATATAATATTTTTATATTATATTATTTAGCCGATCGGAATGGACGCAAAATGCCATTATAATACTGTAAATATATATACACGCCGAGCACTCGGAAAGTGCACGTGTACCATATATATTATATTTATGCTATAATAATAATATATCCGGCTAGAAATTATTGATCTGAAACGGCGTGCACGTATTTCGTATTTTTTCATATATATATTTTTATCGTACTCTAAACCGTTTATTTATGAAGTTTTCCAAAGCCGAGTTTTGCGGGCTTATACCTATACGCGCGTATGTATATATATATGTATACGTGTGTGTGTTATTACTATTATTATTATTATTATACGGGTGCGGCTGAGAACACAAGACCAATTCAACCGTTTCAATTTATTCGCTTGTATATTATATATATAAAATTCAACGGTCGCTGCACATATTTGTTGTACGTTACAATAAATATATTATTATTATATACGTATAATATTTGCAACGCGAAACGAACCGGCAAAATCGAGTGGCCCGACAACGCGGTTCGTTGATAAAAGACAAAAATAATAATAATAATAACAATCTAATCGAAGACGCGGATCTCCCGTCGGACTTGAAAGCAATGTCGTGTATAATGTGTATATAATATAGGACGAGTGTGCGTACGACCATTATCGCAGTTATGCGCCCGTAAATAAGGAACAGACCTACAAAATTATTAGACTAAATCTCGACGCCATCGATAGGTACCTGAATTTTAAAAGAGACGGAAACGCGCGAACAGCTTGTGTTCACGATGTACATAACACGAACAGTGTCGGGACTACGGGAATGTTGTATATTGTGGAACTGAAACACAGCTCAAAACCTTAATCTGATCACCCTCCCCCACGCCTGCAAGCTCTTTGTCACCGTATGAAACGACTATCGGTAGTTTTAATAAATTTGATTTAATTTTTTTAAGAATTTATTATCGGCTTACATTTTTTGTATCTTGGAATTTCGATTGTACGTATATAATAATTGTGTATACAATTTAGAAATAATATGTTGCAGGTATTGCACTGAGTCGCATCGACTATCATTCCGGCGCAGAGTTCAGCAGCAACGTGTGAATTTTTCCTCGACGCTATGGCAAAATGTTGGCCAAGAAGCTAGAAGCAGTGTGGTACGGCATCGCTTCACCAACTCTGCAAGCATATTTTACTATTTTAGGTATCGTAAACATCAAAAGCCAGTAGGCTAATGAAGTCTAACGAAGAATAAAAAAAAATAAAGATGGTGTTGATGTTAATACGAGTACAACTGCGTGCTTTATGTTTTTGAAATTGAGATGGTAAAAATGTCCAGCTTAAAATAGAGGGACACGCCTTTTAGTTTCTTTTTTTTGACATCCCTTATTAATATGGACTCCATATTATTATCGATCTGTATAGTTATTAAACACGTGTACAACGAGTAATAACGGGTACAAATATTTATTTATTTTTGATAATTTTCTTATGAGAAAAATTCAATTTCGGCGTCCCTGATTTCTTAAAATTTAGTCTAGCTACCCCAAGCTAATATAATGTATTTTGTACCGACAGATACTCGCGGACTGTTTAAAAATAGAGTAGACGAACAACTTAAATGCCGGGGCGGGGGGAGAGCTCGCGATGTTTTCTGGGTTGGGGCGGTGTGTACGAAGAATCTCTCCGGAAAGAGACGAGGCAGAGGACTGCAATGGAGTGGGATGAGGGGGGCGGGGGAAATGTCGATGACGATTCGGGTCCGGAATCGAAAAATGCCGATCCGTCGGATTACAGACCGGAACGGCTGTAAGGACTGCGGCGCGGCGGCGGCGGCGGCGGCGGCAGAGGCTATCGGAGAGACCTTTAAAAGAATTCGAGTATTGTGTCTGCCACGCGGCCGATGTGTGCGTGTACATTATTATATACGCGTATATCGAACCTCCGCTCGCCCTCGCCCGTCGTCGTCTATTTCCGTTTGCACCGCGTCTGCCGCACAGCAGCAACTCAGCACTGTAATATGTATATACACTCCTATCGTCTCTCTCCCCAGGGTCACACTCTCTTTTTTCTCCCATCCCCCCTCCACTACCCGCCCCGTCCATATCCGTCCTCATGCCGCCGCGCGCGTGTCTCCCGATGCCACTCTGTACAAATGCCAAATAACCGTTTGTCCGCCAGAGTCGCTCTATTTCTGGTGACCGTTTCATTAACGGCGGCGGCGTTTCTCGACTCTCATTCATCGCGCCGCGTATATACGTATTTATATATATATATATATATTATAATTTACCGTCTAGACAGGACCCCACCGTGAATTTTTAATTTTTTTTTTTTTTTTTAATACTTATTTTTACGCGTTTCCAAATGCGCTGGCACGCGCGCACGCACGTATGTGTTGTATTAGGCGACCGTAATGGTGCTCTGCTATATACGACGACAGAGAACCGTTTTTTTTCTTCTCGCGATGCTTGCAGTACTGCTGCAGTGTACAGCCAAGTCCACAACGATATTACACGCCGCGTAGAATATTTAAACAAACACGATTCCTAACAATGAAATATATACCATTAATAGCAACCGTGTGTATAAGGTACCTGGGTGGGTAGCGCCACCTGCTGCAGCCTGCAAGAGACACGTGGTGGGCAGTCTCTGTATTTTATATAGCTCCGGATAAAGACATTTCCGCACTCCACAGGTCCGGGACAGACCATTCGTGGTAGACCCCGAGGCACAGACACGGGCGAGTAACTCACGGGGGCACACATTTCCCATACATTTCTGTTTGTGTATTTTATTTTATATATAATATATAATTAAAGTGGTAAAATGTTGCAAAGACGAGTGGGGACGTATAATGCTCAAATTTATGATCAATTTGTTTCCTAAACATCCTGTCTATACATACAATGCGCAGCGATCCGGCGACGACCGCGTTTAGATGTGATAATATTATATTATTTTATATAATATGGTTATCGTGTTCACTGCAATACTAATCGGTTTAGCGGAAACAGCCACACAGCTGTTGCACACGTCTAATATACTTTTGATAAAATAATAGTAACATTATAAAAGAAAATGAATGCGTTCGGGCGCGTAGGCGAAACCTCAACAGCAGCCGAAGAAGACGTGAAGAAGAACCTACGTAAAATCTCAACAAGGTGAACGATGATTCATCAACCGCTAAACACTCATTTTTACAACATTTTCGATTACCTATATTATATTTGTTGATTATTTTTATCGTTATCGTTTGTAAATTTTTTTTTTTTGAATGATGACTTACATTTTTAATTTCATATTCCAAAGCAGAATATTTTTTTTTTTTTTTAATTTATTTAAGTCTCGGCGTCTATGGCCATTGGCATACAAAAAGTTTTACATTTATAGTTCTACACACATTATTTACAATTATTTGAGTTACAGATTATACTTTATACACTATTTATAAGGTTGGACTTAATTATGAAGGTGCGATCATGCGCTTTATGTTGTCTGGGCGAAGGGCTTCTGATAAAATGTTTGAAACGCCAAAGCAGAATGTTGTTCAAAGTGTTTCAATGTATAATATAATTTAACTATACAATAGTTATAAATATTTAAAGATTGATGAGCGGAGTAGTGGACCGACGTTTTGCGTATATACAGTCTCTCTTGAGTCACTTCACTCCGCTCATCTAAACTTAAATTTCTTATGACTAGCAGCGACTACTCGTTCGGGTCGGGAAGATTCGGCGAGGTTAAATGTATGCGAGTAGTCCGAAAAATAATATATCTGCAGCTTTGGAATAAGAATAATCGAAAAACTTATGATATCGTCGTTAAAAAAGTTAATATATTATCAAGGAAAACACCCGGTATATCTGTGCCGCGTTTCACGATACGATTGTTCGTCCAAACGTAATAATAATAATAATATTCGAATTCGATAACGCCGCCTCGACGCGAGTACGCCTATTGTACGGTGTACGTATATAATGCGTTATAATATGCATCGTCGCGCGTCTGTCCCGTGCCGGATTTCTGTGTCGTTGTTCGTTTCCGGTTTTTAACGCGTCGCTATAGCACAGCTGATATGTGATAAAAAAACGAAAAAAAAACGAAAAAAAAAAAAAAGAACCCGTGTAGGAATTTCCGCGGCTACACGGCGGCGGCGGCGGTTTCGAGCTTCGCGACGGCGATGGGCGCGTTTTTACGGCTCGCTGTCGCCGTGTCCCGGAGACGGAGACCGGAACGGCGGTGGCGGCGGCGGCGGAGACGTGTCGCGAGTAGTCGGAAACGACCACGTCGTCGTCGTCGTGCATGGCAGTACAGCAACCACACGCGAACGGAACTCCCCCGCGTGGTCGGCGCGACTAAATATAATATGTACATGACGTGTCACACACACACACACACAAGCGCACGAGCTATAAGACGCGAGGGAGTTGACAAACTGTGTCAGTTCTACTTTGCTCGGCTAAAAGCACGCGACACCGCTGCTCCGTAGCACGTGGTGGGCGTCGCAGTCGTGTCGTCGTCGTAACCATAATAAAACACAATATAATATAATGTATATATTATTATTATCATCATTGTATATAGATATAGATATGCGAGCACACACGTCATACAGGGCCGACCGAAACCCGAGACTTTACACAAAACTTAAGCCGACATTAGCTGGTATATGCACACTAATGCGCCGCCTCCTATGTACCGACGAATTTTTTTACTATAATTTACTGCTCTACCTATGATATTTTATCGCGCGACGTTCTCTATATTTTATTTTCATTTTGCTCTGCGAGACGTCGTTTTTAAAAGGCAAAAACCCAAAACGATATAATATCATCGTTTAAGTCCTAAACCCTATACACGACTAAACGGTTATTAAGTGCGTTGAATTTGCACACCGGTAAAATTATAATATCGGCTTTAAAGCGTACACGACGAATGATAGTTAGAATAATAATAATAATAATAATAATAAATGTAAAACAAGGAAAATACGACATACTACACCTAAAAAAATCGACTTTATTAAATTAAATGCCTTGAACATTTTATTTTTATTGTTTGATTAATATAAACATTAAACTTTACTATAGCTTCATTACGGACGGAATTCACAATCGACCATCGACTACGGCAGTCGGCAGTCGGCAGTCCGCAGCCGTCATTGTCACATACGTATCCATACGTATAGTACAGCAAATAAAAAATACGCCAAAGAAAAATAAATACTTTTTAAGTCTTTTTCGTTTGTTTTGAGATGAGAATTTGATCCGGTTTTCAATTGAAAAATGCCCTCGAGGTATAAAAAAAAATATCTAAAATGCCTTTCAAATCATTTAATTCTATGATGTATTCGAAAATAACTTTGTGTATACATATAGTATGTCTATATAATATTATGTTTGATGTTATTATTCTTCTTATGAATACTGCAGCAGCTGATATCTACGGGTTCGACTGTATTATTAAAATACAGATATCACAGTGTTTTGCCGAGGTATAGTTTCGTTGCCAAGTCCAATTATACAGCGTATAACGTGCGAGGTGCACCCCACCAACCGCAGGTCGGATATTATAGGTTTATCTGTGCATTAACCCGACAACAGTGTTGTATTATATAGCTCACATATTATTTTTGTAAGCGTCTTAGAAATCTTCACTTAATTTCACCACCCACCCAAAAACGACGACGACAACAGTCGCGGGTACGACGAGCGACGTCCTCTTACGCTCGTCGCCTATATACCGTCTGTATTATATATATTACTAATAATATTATTTACTCATCTTTGAGCGATGTGAGAAATCTGTAAAAATCTGCCACTTATTATACGATACAACGATACGATTCAATAATAATATATCGTGTGCTGCTGAAGTAATATACGTTGTTTCAAATATAACAAAACGCTCGGCTAGAGCTTCCACCGCGTGCGTAGAATTATTATAAAACCCGTCGACGTGATAAAAGTTACGCACAAAAACGTATAAGACTAGTTAACACTGGCTACAATATTATATTTTATTCCAGCGGAAGTTATTGGAAGTTAGGAAGTTATTGGCAACGACGAATATCGATGAGCTCATCGTCGTCCGTGGCTTGTCGGCGGCGCGTGTCGATGAAAATATTATGTTCGACGCCGACAAGGACTTCGAAAGTGGCGAAGATTGGAGCACCTTCGCCCAGACGGACATTTGGCAGGAAAAGGTTCCGCCATGCGGTACTAACGTGGTTATAGCGGCGGTGACCAATGACCACGTATTGTGAGTACCTATATTGTAGGTAGGTATATTTAAATATTATGTTATCGGTCGATTATGAGGCCTTTTTTGCCTTGTTCCGACGAGCTTGTATATTATTTAGGAGGAATCGATGGGCAATTATTGATTTATTTAAACGGACGGTCAAAAGAAATGCAATTGAAATATTATCGCCGCCGCTCTGTCGTTATACGGATCTAAAGGCGCAGTCCTCGAGAATTCCGTTTTCGTTCAGCATGGCAGAATGCCATTTTCGAGTCTCGCAAGTTAAACGTTTTTTCTTTCTTTTTCTTTAATCAAACAACACATAAGGTATAGTTTCTTCCTGCGTTTTATGAACACGCTGCACATTTCACCCGGAATTCAATTTCAATCGGCTCGCTTATTATTAATCGTATCACAACACTTTCCAATGTCTTATCGCCACGATTATGCAATACTTGTGGCAATCTCACAGTAGAAGTTTTCCTTTGAGATTTTCTTCGAAACGCGCGAAATCAATTACTATATCAGAAAGACCTGCGTCGATTGTTCGGTTCTTCGAGCCTTCAGTCCAATGAAAATTGTTTTGTCGCTGCAGAGTACCTATACAGAGTTATTATATTACACAGGTATATACCTAAAAGGCGACGCGGCCGTTTTCGTTTGTCCAAAAGGTTTTGTTTAAAACAGACCGCGAATGAGCGCACGACTGTCGGACGATTTGAGCATAATACGTGATAATATAATGGGAGAAAAACGGTGGAAAATAATAAAAATAAAAATGTCGGAAAAGTTTGGAAACTCGTGCGATATTTATAAACCCATCGAAACGACATTATCGTATAGAGCGTCGGCTTTTGCCGGCGCAAAATAGAATATAATATATATTATGTTATACGACACAAACGAATCTAAGCATCTGGCGTGTTTAAAAATCGTTTTTATTTTCAATTTGAGTTGTATTATGTTATTATCTGTGGATTTTTGTATCCGCTGGATTCTCCGCCGTTTCATAATAATATATAAATATTATAATAAATTTGCCTCATACCTACCGATCCGCCCGCCAGAGCGTGAATATACTCATATTATTATATTAATATTACTATGGCGCATACATGATTTTGTATTACAGAAAGTTACACTGACAAAATATAATAACTCTGTTTCTATAGACAATATTAGTTAATCAAAATATTCGTAAATATCGATTAGAGTAAAGTGTTAACGTAGTAAGTTTATTCTGGTACACGCCCTGTTACCACACTGTTGGTAGTCATAATATTTTATAAACGGGGCGAATACGCTACGAATCTCGAGGAATTTGTCATCAAGCGTTGTATATTATATTATGTTTGTTTAATAGCGATGTTTAAAAAAAACGTATGGTTCACATAATGTTTTATGGAGTAAAAAAATATTACAATTTCCGTTAATTTTATCAGAAAATCATAACATCCAAAATTTTAGTTTAGCAATCATAATAATATTGAATCATATTTGTAACGTAAATGATGTTGATATCAATGATCGATGAAATCAAAATATTGTCAATTTTTAAATAAAAAAAGTTAGAAGTCCATACTTTTAATAGTTTTTTTTAAATATTTATTTGATACAAGACTTGGTCTAGTTTATAGTTTTTTGGGTTTGAATTGCAACGTTATCAATAATATTAAAGTATTTATTAATTTTTTTAATTGTACTCACGATGTACTGTACATGTTATACGACTTGGAAATTAATAATTACTTACCAGTTAGTAGTAAGTTATTTTTTTTTGCAGAAACCATACCAAAGCTTTAGACTAAAAATTGTAAAATACTACGTTACTCTGTTAAATTATAAATTTATGGAAATTATTTTTATTATTTTGTTATTAAGTATGTTTTTTTAAAACATGATTTAAGTGGCAGTACACTTTTTTGTTGCGTGAAGCAAAAAACAAGCATTTTTAAATGCATGTTGATGTTTACCACACTGCATAGTAATTTGAAAAAAATTCATACAAAAAAGAGGTTTTTGTAAATTTTAAAAACTTAACTTACTAGCTGACATGGCAGAAATTAATTTAAGTCCTTAAAATTAATTCTAACAATAAAATTAAATTTTTTACAGAAGCTTAAAATTAAGAGGCAAGTGAAAATCGTAGCAACTTGCCCCATTTCACACGCCTATTGGGTGGGTGCATATTGACCTCTCGTGTAGCTGGCTACTGGTTTATAACATGCACATTGGTAAGCACGCGTTGTTCCATTTTTCGTATAAATGTATAATCGTTATTAATTTTAAATATTATTAAATTTTAATCGATGGTTGAAAGATAGCTTCTCTCGATCTGTAAGCGAATAAAATTATAAAATATATTATATTATTGTGATCTCACGAACTACAATAATATAATATCATGATACCCACGCGTGCAGCGATCTAATTTCGCCAAGTGACTTTTCCGGTCGTACTGTTATAATATATTTTGTGTTGAATTTTCACATCTCGAGTCGGGCAAAATGATTTATGCGCATTGCGCTGTGCGTTACAAGGTGATTTTTTAACGTTAGCGCTCGTTTTCCCGGAAAACTTTTCGGAAACAATTTTTTCCTTTATGAAATTCGAAATACTTATAAGACTTACTATTTTTCATCCGCGTTTTTTTTAGGTTTCGTACTTTTTCGTCGCTGTTGTATTAACGACATCCGCCATATATATATATATATATTTAATTTCATAATCCTGCAAGAGTATATTATATAGATCGTATTTCCCCCCCCCACCCCCCCAAAAAAAAACACTGACACCCGAATGCCGATTATTGAACCGATATTATATAGTTTGTTATTTATGAGCGTTTAAAGTTTGGACTTCTGTACACGAATCGTCCAAGGGCGAGTGCATCGTCTCAAGGGCCTATCGCTTGTGAAATCAAATTTCGCTCTGCTGAGATAGTGTCGGTCGCTGTTGTACTCGCCGTTCGTGAAAACTTTAATTGATATTGATAAATTTAATTTCATAATGAACCGTTATTGGTTCGATTTAATCGATATCGGTAAATAGGTGCGTACAAAAACTATTAGGTTTCAATACGCATGGCAGTTGCAATAACACCTATATATACCTGAATATAAAATTAAGATTGGACCTCCCTTTTGGCAGGCCTTTGGCGTTTTATACGAGTGGCTATATCATAATCGTAGATAGGTGCCCAGATGCCTATAAATACGTAAATATTTGTTTGAAAAAAAAACAGCTCAGAACGCGCCGTCATGGTTGAAATAATTGCTAAAATAATCGAATAGTGAGCAATATATTATAGAGTATGAATCGAACCGAGTCGTCGAAGAAATGTTCAATTTTTTTTAGTTTCTCGTGCAACAACACCATAGCAATAGTCTCCTCGTTGAGTAAATTACAATATTATCGCGACCTTATAAAATATTAATTGAAAAATTACTAGTGACAATATTATTGTTTAACCTGTCACCCATAAAATAGTCACAGAAGTGTATTTTGGGTACGACTGAGTACGGCGAAGGGTGTACGTCGTACATATTATTATCTTATAAATGTATAACGTATATTTGGATATTTGTCTCGATTATCGTACATGTTTAAAACTACAGTGTGTAATTTGTTTCTCTTCATTTTTTTTTTTAATGACCTTGTTCTCGCCACGCGCCGTATTTTCTGGTAATGTTATCACAATCTTTTTTAAGGTAATATAGTTATCAATTAAATATATATACAGTCAAATTCGCTTATAACGATCTTCTAGGGACCTAGGGAATCTGATCGTTATAACCGAACTTCGTTATATCCGAATCATAAAAAAAAAAAATTTTTTTTTTTGACAAATCGATTTATTAAACACATTTTTTACTGTTTAAATATTATTTATTTAAGATTACATATTTTAACATTCAAGGTATTTATATAAATTGTAATAAATGGACAGATTATAATACATAATCGTAAACATATACTATATATTATAGTATATGTTTACGATTTGTTTGAAAAATAATCTACAATTATAGTAGTTTGTTTATAATTTGAATAAGATTTTTTAATAAAATTAGAAATATTATTTAATGCCATTGATACTTCTGGCGTATTAATGTCACTGTTTACCGAAACAAAAGTACGCACCAGATCAATATAAAAATACATTTCCGAAATAGATGGTAAGAAACGTATGCTGTTTACAGTACGGTCGTACAAGACACATTATCTGTTACAGATAAGATTAAGAATTATCGATTTGGACGAAATCAAATTTACTACACAGTGTGCATATATATTATTAATCGCTATAGGTGAATACAAAAACCAATTTTCGTTTTAAAATAACATCGCTATATCCGGATTATCGTTATAACCGATATCGTTATATATACGAATAAAAGTACTACACATAACATAATATAAAACCAACCAAATACATTGCTTGGAATCGTTTTACCCGGAATATCGTTATATACGGCATCGTTACACGCGAATTTTACTGTACATGTGTGTGGGGGGGGGGGGGGTCTTAAGCCCAAAATACGTTGCACCATAGCATGAGATTCGGAATTCAGTCTCGGATCGGCACTCTGTCTGGTCGATCGTCGCGAATAAAACGCTGCGAGGCGGACACGTTTGACGTCGTCGGGGGGCGTACAATATGACGTAAGCTGCGTCCGCCCGCTCTCTCACCTGCAGCCGCTACAGGCCACGCGCCCGACGTCGGTGCCGTGTTCTGTTCCTGACTCGACTGGACGTCCGACCGGCGGGTGCCCTCCGAGTCAGAACACACGAGACCACAATGGTCACGGATCCGTCCCGACCACGGCGCTACCGAGTCGCGGCAGCCGGACTACGCGACAGAGCTCTGTGGCGCTGTGGCTTGGGGAGCAGCGGCGGCCAACTCCGCGGGCAACCAGCGTTACCGCCGCCGTGCGACCGCCCGCAAACAACCAATCACAGCGACGCAGTAGACGAGACCGTGCCTATAAATACGAGTGCGGAACACGAAGGAGCTGAGTGTGGGGTTTTCCGTCCTATCACTCCGTAGCAAGACCCAACCAGGGCACACTTGCGCGGTGTGGACCTACACCAAACGCTCCTTTACCAAAACGGAGCAGAACTAATTTACAGTCCGCTCAATTCATCTCCCGTACGGAATAGACCTTGCACTCAAATTTATTTTGAAACGACTCAAATATAAATTGTTGGATGAATTAATAGTATGTGATAACATTTTGTAGGTAACTATATTATTATAGTCTATTACAATAATTAATAATTCTGCTATGGCGTCAACCAGTTTGAAAAAAAACATCAGGTACTAATAAACTGGAAACGCTGATTTTAAAACCACTATATAATTAAATACGACTTGTAAGTTGTAAGCTGATTATTATTAAACAGTTTAATTCAATTTTAATTATTTAAAATACAGAGCAGTTCAAAAATACTAACTAAATTAGTTTTAGTCAATTGATGATTAAGCCATTAAGGTAATATAATAACACGGTAAAATTATTATTTATTTATAATATTATTTAATTACAGAGCTGATAGTAGCGGCCTTTTGTGTTTTTTTTAACCAGGTTGGCAGTTTTTGTACCTCCTTCAGCCCAAACATCGACTGTAGTATATCTAACGTTAGTCCGTAAAAATACAAAAAATAATATCGATGTGATAATGCCCGATATACTTTATAGAGCGGTGTTTGACAAATTTATTAATTCCCATATTATTTTATGGTATTCAAATTTTCGGCACACCTTTGGTAAATATTTGATATTAATTCTCAACGACAAGGACTTCTAGTCCCTGAGTCCGATATAATAATAATCTCCGTGAACATTAAACAAATTCACACACTTATTCCCACTAAACTATTGAAATGCACAATGTACAATAGTTGATAATGTAGCTTTGCACCCGATTCGACCGGAATACCCGTAAATACCATATTGACCGTAATAATCTAATTTAAATACCGGCAGTAAGGTGGTAGTTGAGGCGTTTATTTTTTGATTGTAAGTCAGAAAAAATATTTGGAGGCTAGTTCTGAGGAATTCTAGAGTATTTTAGGCATTCAATACAATAACAATGCAATACTTAACAAAACTAACTAAAATACTTGTCGACAGCGAACAGTGTTTAAAAAAAAAAAAAATTAAAAAAACAATAAGCTCAAACACTTTTTTACAACATCGCCGATAGCAAGTGTAGCATACCCCGCCAACCCGCCCACCCGGGAGCGTTAAAAACCGTTTCCGTTCGTTCCCGGCGACTCTCGGGTGCCTCTGTGGGTGCCTTCGACGGGAACGCGTAATGCACGAAAAGGGTTGACTGCAATGTTCGTCGCCGCACAGACAGACGACGATGGGAGTCCATAAATAGAGCCGAAGCCGTGTACAACATATTCGTATATATTTATATTACACACACGACTGTGATTATTATTATGCTGCGACGGCGACGACCGTGCGTATATTTCCGGAGGGCGTTATGTTTCTTTTTGAAAAAGGTTTTTTTTTTTTTTATTCTCAGACATGACTTTTTTATGTTTGCGACAGCGCATAAAACGCAAGTCCTTTCCGTCGGCAGAATTCGGGGGGGGGAAGTATTCCACCAGCCCCCTCCCCCACAAAAACAAATGAAAGAATATTTCAATATTACTTTCCTTTATAAAAAATAATGTCCAAAACGCCGGTATAAAAAGGTGTTATGATAGTATATTACAGAATATTTTCTAACACACAGGTAGGTAAATATTTTGACTGATAAAAAAATGCCCTGTTTTTGGAAAAATAAATTATAAGACGGTAGAGCCCGGGCCTACTGCACAGTCGGTTTGAGTTCAATAAATTCCATGGTTGAAACGCAGACCGCGGTTGTAGTATAGTGAGCGGCGTACGCGTTATGGCATGTTTACCTCCTAACAAATTCAGCGTCCGACCTCGAACGCAAAACGACGCAGCGATATTATATAAAATACATATTATACATTACGATTCGGTGCAACTATACCACGAAAAGTATACCACGCTCCGCGTTTTATATAGCTCGGGAAAAATATGCATTTACCGAAATAATTATGTGCGCATAATACAGTGTTTATATTATATCGGTAGGAGGTATGCGTACACGCGTTTTATTCGAATGAATGTAGCAACAATGTACGCGTCCCGTCCGTTTTAATTAAAATTCCATTTTATCATTTTTCTCCTTTCGGCTGTAAAACATCCGGCTAAACGCAATAAAAACGAATGAGCCCGGCCTAAAAATAATAATCCCGTAGGTACCTACACGGCGAGTAGACGGAATTAAAAAAGTCTTAAAAAGAATAATAACGACATAATTCTAAAACCGTGTAACGAACTGCGTCGGACGCATTTTATATTATTATTATAGGATTTGGTTGCCAAATGCCGACGATTTAGTTACTATATGATACCTGCACGGTGGTGTTATTATAGTGTAATAATATATATTAATGTGGGTACACAGTTGGTACAAAAACTATACAAAGTTGTCGTCAAAATTCGACAAAAAAAAAAACAACAATTATTATAGTAACAGTGTTGATACTGTATCACGATGACACTTTTATGTTGCACTATGCTCGCCGCTATGGCTGCACGTTAATCGCGTCCAAATTTCGATGATAAATTCCAATAAAACGACACGCAAGATGTGAGACAGATGCGAGTCGTCTCTAAGTCGACATTTTTTCAACGAGCCGCGAAAGTGATGTGTATTGAATAGGTAGGTGGCTATTTCGGCTCAGAGGAATCCAGTGGTGTATTTACGGTGTGGGTGAGGGGAGACATGGGTGACGGAGTCCCCGTTGAACTTTTTTAAAATAACTTTTTGCATTCCAAGAGAGTATTTATTTTTAGGTGGGTATTTTATGGTGCAGAAAAAACACGCGTCCGTAGCAGTCGGCGTTATTTTATCGAACAATGTCTACAAATTACTGCAATAATAATTAATGCTCAAATTTCCCAATGTCGATTTCGAGAAAACAAACACGAGATAATCAAAATGTACGACAATACATATTCCTTTAAAGTTTAATTCATGTAATAATTTGTTATGACACAAATCAAGATGTCATACCTCTGCCCCCCCCCCCCAAAAAAAAACTTTCCTTGGATACGACACTGGGTCACTGGAATATTAAAATTTATTACTCCGAAATATGAAGTTCGTGAAGTTTCCCCACCGACTTTGTCTGATCGACTTCAGATCAGTGCCAATATTTTGTAGCTCATAAATCGTTATAGTTTGTAACTCCCTACCTGGGCACTCTCAACATTTTAATGGTTGTGTTATTATAATTATACCTACAATTTATTTACAGAATATTTAAATTTAATTCAACAGAATAATAATATATTATATAATAAAATATAATTTAATGTGGTGTATCCTTGGATTTGGATATAACGGAAAATGTGTGCAGGGAGTACATTTACAGGGTACATTCTAGTCATTCTACCAATGTTTTTTGTACCCAATACATTCGTATGACATACATAGTTTAAATGTTAGTTGTAAATGTTTTACTAGGTAATACATTTTATTTTAAGTGATATTTACTATTTACTTATTTTTTAGAATGTACGATATTTAATAAGATATGAAGGGTACTTCTTTTTTAATATATATTTTCTAATTATATTTTGAAAAATAAGAAATTGTATACAGCTCGTAATTTATATTTAGTATGTTTCTAATAAATAACTGTGCTAACAAAAAACATCATCAAAACGACGAATTGATCTGATACAGATAGAAGTACAAATCTATAAAGATAACTGCACTTGTGTATTTATTATCCCCGCAAGGCAAAATCCTCAATATTGCAGTTTAAAAAAAATCTAATATATCCATCGATGGAACTCTCGCGACTTGTGCGGCTGTATTAATTATTAGCAGTATATTCATATTATTATCTATATATATATATATATTAACTAGGCATTTAATAGTTCCATCTGTATAATAGAATAATATTATAAAATAGGCGTTTCGGTACAAACTAATATTATGACGTATTTGGTGCCTATATACAACTCGTCGGCGGCAGAAAGGTAGTATTTTGCAACGTCGGGATTTTATTTTAAAAGCTCTGAAATCTCGGGACTTATTTTGTACACACACAATATATTATACATATTATTATGCCTACTTCCGGAAGGGTCGCTGAGC
Source organism: Neotoxoptera formosana (assembly GCA_022818045.1). Classification (NCBI taxonomy): domain Eukaryota; kingdom Metazoa; phylum Arthropoda; class Insecta; order Hemiptera; family Aphididae; genus Neotoxoptera; species Neotoxoptera formosana. The sequence continues at coordinate 23,169,611 of CM040635.1, read as the reverse complement.
ATAAAATCATCACGATGATTAGTATACTGTATTTCTTCACATTTGAGCGGCCGAGCGGGGCACAATCTCTCAAAGGTTTCACAATCATGCGAGGCACGCCGTCGTCGTAGCTAGTGTTCTTTTGAACGTTAATTCGTCGGAAGAGTCGTCGTCGTCGTCGGACGCGTTTAGCGATGCGTTAACACTCTATATAATGAAATAATACATGTGTATATTTCATGTGTGTGTGTGTGTGTGTATGCAACGCGGGTCCGGCGCGCTGTGAACAAAAGAGGAAAAAAAAACTGATGTGTATAATAGTAATGATATACATTTGCAGTATGGGTAGGCAAAAAAAAAGGAAGAGGAGGCGAGAGACGCGCGTCGTCGTCGTAGTCTTCGAGGCGGCGGCACTATAGGCCGGTTTAATTTTTTTCGGCCGTGTGTCTCGATGACGCCTGCAACACACAACACGCCCATATTATTGTTATCCGCCGAGCATATTGTGACCTCCTCGGTTTATCCTTAGATTTATCATTTGTATTCAAATTCAGATCTTTTTTACCATATATCTAGGTATTTGACTACGACGACTGATTACGGGCACTGACATTTTTCAAACAGTTTAAGGACTGTTCTGTAGCGACACCGACTTGTTTTTTTTTTATTCAAAGAGAACCACACTTTCGGTTTACTTTAGATTATACTGAAAACAATGTATTGATTCAACAACGGTGTGTTTTCTTAAAAATTGTTTTTTATTATTTTCGAGTGCAGACACATACACATACAACAGTGTATACACGACGAGTAGTCGAAATAATATTTTGATTTTTAACTTTAAGGGTGGTCTCTGATAGAAAATTGGAACTGGTTAGGTACATCTGAGAGGTCGAAATTGAAAATTCTCAGTACTTTTCAAAGTCTTCGGGAAAAACAAAAATACAAAAAGGTGGGCAAGTGGTTACCGTTCTGATATATAATAGGTGTCTAGAGAGGACACCGTTTAATGTATTGTGCCAAATTTGAACTCAATGACACAAAATCATAGTAGGAATAGGTACGAAAAACGATTCTGAGCGAAGACGGTGGTCTATGGTCTTCGCAGGGGAAGGTTCGACGACGGGTCTCGCCGCATCGCTATTTACGGCCTCGCGGCAGCTCAAACACATCGTCCTCTTCTGCCGACGGCTACAATAGCTGACTCTCGTGCGACGCCCACAACTCGTCCACGTCTTCCGACGAAATCGGAGACACCGTGACGAGGACTTCGAAGGGGAAGGTTATCAGTTCGATAGACTGCAGCTGACACTCGCCGTTAAGCATGCTTCCAAATTCTTCGTCGTCCTTTGTTGCGGATGTACTTGCGACTTGTTCGTCGACATTTTTGATCGCGACATCGTGACAAATGGTCATAACCGCGGACGACGACGACGACGACCTTCGTATCTTTGCAGGAGAAGGTTCGGCGGCGGGTCTCACCGCATGGCTACCTGAGGCCTCGTTGGCAGCTAAAACGTCGTTCTCGTCGTCCGACGAAATCGGAGACACTGCTATGAGGACTTCGAAGGGGAAGGTCGTCAGTTCGATTGACTGCAGTTGACACTCACCGTCGAGTAAGCTTCCGAATCCTTCGTCGTCCTTTGTCGAGGATGTACTTCCGATACTTCCAACTGGTTTTTCGACATTTTTTATCGTAACATCATGACAAATGGCCATAACCGCGGACGACGATGACGGCCTTCGTATCTTTGCAGGAGAAGGTTCGTCGGCGGGTCTCACCCCATCGCTATATGAGGCCGTGTTGGCAACTAAAACGTCGTCCTCGTTGTCCGACGAAATCGGAGACATTGTTATGAGGACTTCGAAGGGGAAGGTTATCAGTTCGATCGACTGCAGCTGACACTCATCGTTAAGCAGGCTTCCAAATTCTTCGTCGTCCTTTGTTGAGGCTGTAATTGCGACTTGTTCGTCGACATTTATGATTGCGACATCTTGACAAATGGCCATAACCGCGGACGACGACGACTCTGATGGACGCGTTGACGATGTCGCCGATGGCTTCTGAGCCGTTCTAACAAATTCGAATTCAACAAACTCAAAAATGAACGTTTATCGTCGGTAAACTCTATTATATCATAATAATTACACGAAACTATATAAATATAGAACGACTGGTGGGTACGAAACTCGAATGTGAAGTGATTTGAAAATCATTGTTCATTTATACCTACAATAACAATAATTATTATTATATAACAGCTGATTGCTAAATAACAATTAAAATTTAGTATAGCGATAGCCAGTACATATTTTTTTATCGACTCCGCGGCTTATTGGGGAGGTGTCATTTGTTGTAGTTTGTAAAATTAACCTATGTATTTTGTTGTTACCGACAAGTAAATAAATACATAGTTATTTTATGTATACGCTACTTGAGGCCTCGTCAACAGCTATAAAACGTCGTCTTCTTCTGTCGACGACCACAGGCTGCTCTCGTGAGACGCCCACAATTCGTCCCGACGAAATCGGTGACATCGTTACTAGGACTTCGAAGGGGAAGGTCGTCAGTTCGATCGACTGCAGCTGACGTTTACCATCGAGCAGTCTTACGTACTTCGTCGTCCTTTGCCTAGGCCTAGGCGGTACTTGCGACTTGTTCGTAGACATAACCGCGGACTGAACGAACTGTATTTCTTGTCTCAAATTTTTATTTATTTTCAAAACTATTCAGACCAAATTACTTTTTCATATCGCGTTTTTAACTATAGTCATCACCGGAAAAAATATATATTTATATAAATGATTTTATCTAGGTCGGCATAGTATAGCATAATATAGGTACGTATATACCGACTCGAGTCGGATCTAACTTCATCGATAGTCAATAATATCGTCGTCTATAAAGTACGACGAGACGTCCACCACGTGATAATATGCACACTACCGCCAGTACCCCTACCCATTATAATACGAAAATATCGCGTTGTTCGTTAACCGACCGGAAATAAAAAATAATCTCGACGCCTCCCCCGTCGCGCCGAGTCGCGGGGGTAATGGCGTTCACGGCGGCGGCGGGTCGGTGCTCGGCCAGGCGGCGGGTACGGGTGGACGCGAGCCGACGATAAGCGAAAATTAAACCCGACGAAATATAGAAGTCGCACCCACTCCGCCGCGCTCGCCACCCGCGCAGACACCGCCCGAGGCGTGTACGTGCCTCGGCTGCTCGTCGCCGAGAAAATGATTTTTCGCCCGTCCGTCATCGTCGCCGCGGCTTTCATAACACACCCGTCCGCGTGCCTACATATATATTGTATACAATATTATATCCGTTGAATAGTATATAACTTGTGTCGTACGCGTATGTGTGTGTGTGTGTGTGTGTGTGTGTGTGTGTGTGTGTGTGTGTGTGTGTGTGTGTGTGTGTGTGTGTGTGTGTGTGTGTGTGTGTGTGTGTGTGTGTGTGTGCGCGCGTGTGTGAGTGTGAGTGTGAGTGACTGCTGCGGGCGAGTATATATACAAGCACGTATACCTGTAAGTATAGGGTGATGCACCGAGCACGGTCATACCTATTTTTCTTCTCCGACGACGACGTATATTTTATTCTATAGTTTTGATTTTTGGAAATTTTTAAATACACCCCCCTTTTATGTTTCCCGCACGCACATAGCGATATTGTAAGCCCAGTATTATAATATTGTGATTTATTTGCTCCACGCGCATTCGACATGTTTTATGATAATAATATATAATATAAACTATAAGTATTATACTCTGATAGGAAAAGGAAATCGTGTTTATAAAAAAAAAAATAATAATTTTAAACCATTACAATTTGATAAAATTATTATTGTTATTATTTTTTTAAGAAAAATTTGTTAGATAAAAATTGATAATTGTTGGTAGTTTTTAGCTTATCCGACCATTGTGGCAAGCCGCTAAAATTTTTATACTCATTATTCATATTGAACAGTTGATTACGAATAATATGTTGTAAGCATAATATTATGACCATTATCACAAATCAAGAAGTATTAAAATCGAGGGAAAAATGTGTACATTATATTATGTGCATTAGGTAACAATACATTTATTTATTATAATGATAAACATATTTTACCACTAAAAAAGTTCGTTAGTTTTTGTCATTTCGTATTACTATACCAATATACGATAAAATGGCAAAAAGTTATGTTTAAAGTTTTGAAATGTTGTTTATAATATTATTTTGTTGTCATTCACATTAATGTGAGATTGCAATGTACTGCTTTTTATCCAATAGGGACCCATTTCACATTAAAATGTGCAAAATTCATACCTAGGTATGTTAATTTTTCCTAATGCACATCGTAATGTGCATTGAAATATGTCTGGACCAGATTATTGTCTTAGAAGGTTAAGATTTGGTAGGTAAGTCTTTCATTTTAGTTGTAAAATAAAATTTAAGAAATTGTGGCTTGGCGTGGCGCGTTGGCTACTACAGTCGCGGAATGCGACTGAGAGTAAGCAACGTCCACAGCTACTAGCTCCCGGATGGGTGACCACCCGGGTTCATAGTAGTTAAAAACCTTGCCACACATGCACGTGTTTGCTACCAACCGTAACAACCCAAAAACAATCGTAAAAACAACCTACCGTACCAACCTTACCCCTTCCACAGTTCATAACCCCACAAACAGCTAATGGCCTTAGTCGCCGGGCTTAAGTTCAATAAAAAAAAAAAATTTAAGAAAAAAAAAATAATAATTTGGTAGTTAGTGAAAAGGAACACCAATATCATATTTTAAAATTATTATATTTGTTTGTACTATACTTAAAAAGTGTCCTGTGACGATACAAACTTCTATTTTTTCAAATGAGCGCTCCCCTTTACTACTGTAAGTTATTAAGCAGATGATTTTTCTCAGACATCGGACGAGTAGTTTCTCAGCTATTAAAATGTATCTATATAATAAGTTCATAAAAGATTTACAAAAATATACATTGGTCGACATATTAAATCTAGTATTTATTATGCTTGGACCATTTTAGAGAAAATTATAAATCTTAACAGATTAATTTTGTTTGCTAAAATGTTCGAATCACCAAAGCAATCAAGCATCTTCAAAACCCATCTTTATGATGGATCGTTTTACCCTCAGTACACGAAATAACTAGAAAAAAAAAAACTACTCGACTGAATTTTGATTTTGATACACCTAAATAATTTGCAGAGAAATCAACAGCCAAATAATTTACACAGTGGAAGAGTTCTCGTTTGAAAAACAAATTTTTGTTACTCCCCGGGACACTTCTCTCGGGTATAGGACCAGAAATCTGAAGAATTCGAAAATGTTACGATCTCTAGGTGTATGATAATATATATTTAAAATAACCAAAAAATCAGATTTTAAATAACTGCGGAGGTAAAAAAAAGTGGGTGTGAGCGTATGCCATCGGTGAATCACCCTGTATATTATTACACACGTATAACGTTTGTGGTATATACTCGTATATAATATATATATATATATATATATAGTCAGCGAGTACGTGCGCCAATGTACATACACACACACACACACACACACATATATATATATATATACACACACACTCATATGCACACGTGCGTTCGGATCAATTTAGAGCGAGACATGTCCTCTGGCTGAGTTATAATGGCGTGCAGTCGGGTTCGTCTCAATCTCGTCCGGTGGCAGCTCGGTGCAGTTATATTTTAATAAACTCCACAAAAGTGTCTTCACGATAATTATTATACTATCATCGTGATGTATAATATACGTACTCGTACACGAATATACGAATGCAGTCGCTTCAATATTAAACGCAGAGCGATTGAAAGTGAACGCACGTCACACTCGATATTATATATTTCGATATTTTAAAGTCATTATAAAACGACATTTTTGAAGGAAAAAAAAACAGTCAATAATTTTAATAGAAATTATGTATCCAAAAATACGATCAACCGTACTTTTCGGGGTGATGAGCGTTCACGATTAGAAAAAGAAACACTCGGTGTACATATTGTACCCGTAGGCGATATTAATACGATGTATATTTAAATTTTAAACCGTTGTAAAACTGTTAAATAGTCCGAATAGGGTGCAGACCCTAAATCGTAAAGTCGTTTCCCCAAATCGGGCGCGCTATGCGTTTGACGTCGGGAATTCGGTGACAATAATATAATATACGATTTAAATTGTTTACGTACACGGTAATATATTGGTATACATCATGCCACCTGCAGTTAGGTGTCAGATTGACAGGCAGACAGCACCTAAAATGAATATTTGAACACAGAAAAGACGCAGGTAAAATCTAATGTTTATTAAACAACGAAATCTTGCAAGACGTGAAATTCGAGTGAATGACGAGTACAAAGAAGACGTGTTAAAACCAGATAATTAACTGGATACTATTCGAAAATTTCGACTTACCTACTCTGACTATACCAGCTAAAATTTCGTCGATTTCGTTATGAGAAAAAATTTCATTTTTACAAAAACCGCTTAAAAAAATTTCTATCCAAATGTACTATATGTGAGAAAAATCGGAGTTGTCGTTTGAAAAAAAAATAAATTTTATTAACGACGCCGGCCGGGAATATTTTCCGACGCCTTGTTGTCTCGTACACACCGAAATCGGAGGCGTGTGCATAATAATATTAATATTGCGAGTAGATCGCATAATATTATACGCCTGCTGCGGGTAAAATGAACGATAAACGACCCCGGCGGCGGAGGCGGAAGCACCCGTTTTTGAGAAAGGTCTTACTCGTTAGAGTGACGTTTTTTTTCCCGCTTAGACGATGACGATGACTTTTAGAAACCTATTGGTTTTTCAACCCTAAACACGCGAGTACAAATTATTTTTAAAGTCGCCGTCTATCGTCCTGCCTTATAAAAAATTCACGAATTCGAAGAAATATCTAAACAACGGAATACGCACTATAATAATTATTACGCGGTTTGTTTGTGCACGATAATAAAGATCATTATTATTCATGCCATTTGACATTTGAATATTTGAATTCCACGAACAACTTGTTTTTTAAATACGACGTTTGAATTAACTGCAATTTAATATTATTATAGCAGTGTTATGCCGCCCATAAAGTGTGTACGTGTATATTATCGTGTACACCATAATAATATATTAAATTAGATATATTTTTCAAATCTATGAAATGTTTATAAGACGTTGTTTAGACAGCCCGCAGACGTGTTTTTTTCTACCGACATCTATAATATTTACGTCACAAAAAGTTATATTTCGAAAAAAATCTTTGGACAATAACTATTAATATGTAACAAACGACGTCACGCGATGTCCCCGGAGAACTGTTCTAGGCACGCGAAACAGTCTAATGATAATAATAATAATAATAATTACTCAACGGATGAAATAAATTACATAATATTATAATATTACGTATTAAATTATCTATTAAATATATATATATATATATATTATTCCCGTCTGTTGTTAAACTCCTCACTCTTTGTACGCTCCACTTTAGGCTCACCCTCGAAACATATTAGAACCGTGTCGTCGAAGTTTGGACTCATATTTATTATTTAAACGTTTGGCCGGAAATATTGACAGTCCTGCATTCTTAAGTCGTTCATCCTTCTTCACTCCGAAACTCGAAGTGCGCCGACCTAAAAACTTATTTGTTTTCAGTATTCCAGTGACCGACTGTCATGGTGGCTGTGAGCATTGGTCGAATTATCGCTATTTAATTTATTTCTATTTTGTTTCGAACGATCGTTGTTAACATTCGTCTAAACTATATGCGTGATTGGGCCTCGCCCGCATTAGAACCAAACTTAATAATAGAGGAACTACGTTAATAATTGAGCATAAGTTAACCAAGTTGCAGTATTTTTTGACGAATTTTCACAATCAATACAATGCATATACAAACGCCGCCGTATTTATTACATTATTATCGGTCAAAATCGAAATTTTCAAAACAAAGTTGCACGGACAAAGGAAATATGAATATGCAGGTAGGTCGAATATTATGATAGTAAAAATATTATGTAGGTATTTCATTTTTATAATGTACACAATATAATTAATGATGCTCCCTGCGAGTCCCTGTGTCATTATTCATTAACGATTATGATATAATTAACCGGCAGATTTTTTTACTTTTTGCGTCCTGCAGCAAGAGAGTTAAAAAATAATACAGTGAATATTAATTTATAAAAAAATACACTTTAAACAAAACGCTATTCGCTGAATATTGCTTTTCGGTGAAACGTGTATTATACTTATATATTATGTATTTTACTTTCGAAATTTCGGGTAATTACGTACTCCTCGCTGATGATGATGATGATGACGATGATATTATTATAGAGTTTTGTAAAACGTAAAAGGGTGTAGATTTTTTTATCATTAATTTTACATTAATCAAATCGGCAAGTTAATATAGTTTTATTTACAAACTATAGGGTTGAAATTAAATTTAGGTTAGGTTATGAGTTTAAAACAGCGAGTCCCGCGGACGAGTCAGGGAGCTTATATAAATTGAATTAATCTAAAATACAGGTTAAGCTTTTTACTTACGGAATTTTTTTTTTTTTTCATTTCCTACTTTCTTTAATTAAAAACATAAATAGACAAAGAAACGCTGGGTGAACGACGTTTTAGGATATAAAAGTAATCAAAGAAGGTATTTCCGTTAATTTGATTTATTTTTTTCAATCCCTTGAAACGATATAGTATTTAAGAATTTGCTTCCCAGGGGCTACCTAAGAAAAACCATCCAATTATATAGTTAAGAACATATTATATTGTTAGTTTAATAAACAATTTGTATAGTAAAATGAACATAAATGCTTAAAAAGATGACAATAAAATATTAAAACTTTCAACTTCTTCAAATTTGTTGGTTATACTATCAAGTAGTAGCTTATGCGGTAGATGTTATATCAGAACTACTGTGCTTACCTGATTATTGATTAGAATATAATGTTGGAAAGGGTACGCATACATTTTTGTATAGGAACTATAAGTACCCCGCGTTCTCTCTCAGTTCCACCACCGTATAATACCGTATTATACAGGGTGTAACAGGTCTATTTGAGTAATGTAATAACTTTTTTCTATTCAATATTTTTAAGTTTTTTTTTTTTGTAATGATTTGTAGAGCTCTGCGCTATAATTTGTATATCTTATATTTTATTTTATTTTTTTACAACAAAAATAAATAATTAAAATTTTTTGTTTAATATTTTTCTAATAATCCAAGATAGCTATTTCATAAATAAGTATTTAAAAACCATTTTGGCGTTTAAAACTTTTAATTCGGTTAAGTCGTTAATTTTTAAACAATTTTCAAAGTGTGTTAAAATTCAAAATTATTTCTTGCTTATCACTGTTACTGCTGTAAAAGTTATTGCATTAGTCAAATAGACCTGTTACACCCTGTATAGTGTCTGACTGTCGACTGTCGTCACGTCATTACTACGGGTTCTCTGCAGCTGAACGAATTTTGTTAAGAACAAATAAAAATAATTCAATCTTCCGCTAAGATAATATTATTATCATCATCGAATCGTAGAAAACTCTGCGGTTTCAGCAGTGCAAGGAAATCGTGTTATGATATACCAAAATAATATTATTGTATTACAATATAGGTACTATCTCGTCCGCATAGAGTCTTCTGCAATTTGTCATGTTGTTTTTTTGTCGGGCGGAGAACACTATTCGAATACATACCGACCCGACCCCCCCCCCCACCTATGGGCGTTAATAATATGCCAAATAATATACGTCGAATAGTCGCGCAATAGTATTTCATAGAATAAAATTTCCGAGAAAACGTAATATCGTCTAAGCCACGTGCCGTGCGAGACATAATAATAATATAATATTATTTATCACGAAGTCGAAGGATATTTAATTAGACGACGCATTCGCGACGACGTCATATATTTTCTGTTTTCTGTATATACATTTGTTATAATATATTATTATTATTACTAAACGAAGCTGCAGCAGCTGATGTCTGACGACGTAATACACGACAGAGACACTCGTATATCTTTTAAGATAGAAAAATTGTCGAAAGGACGTGTCCAATTCGAAACGTACGCTTATTCGCCGCAGCTTCGGTGAATATATTTATCAGGCGGGTATATACGTCCCGTGCCGATGTACCGTCTATATATTATATTATATGTTATATAGTCTGTCGGACGGGAAAAGTTTTTCCCGATAAATGTAGTTGAACGAGCGCTGCGAAACCGAAAACTTTGTCTCTCACTAATTCATATTCACCGTCGTATGTAACTATATACCAGCTATACCTACCGCGTATACCGCCGCTACCGCGCCGGCGGTCACTGAAACCCGCGGCAGCGTTTTTCGCGAGACTTTCTTCGCGTATATTCTGTGTTCAGACACGATGGAAACTCTGTCGCTCTACGTGCTGCAGGGAAGGTACCTACGCCGCCGCCGGTGCTTTGATATAATATTAGCTCTTACTTTTGTACATACGAACGCCGTCGAAGCGAGTTGACGCTCTTTGGTTTATAAAATATGTATGATGATGCGTGCGGACACTTATATAATAATATGATAATACGGATGGCTAAGAGACCAAAAGTTATATTATGCCCATTTTTTTTCTTTCGAAATTGCCTTAAAAGTCCATCGGGTTAATATTTGTATCGTGTTTTTCATTTGGCGAAATATTATAAGTCAACATCATCATAATAATTAAAACATGTTTACTTGATACTTTAATTTTTGTGTTTTTAGCGCAAAATGGATTTTTCAGTGCGATCGCTATAGTTAGTTAATATTAAACAAGTCTGGACTTGTTACTTTTGTCTAAAACTCTAAAACAACTCAGTCAGTTAGTTCTTATTTTTATTAAATAACTAACAGTTTTTAATAATATGTCTATCAAAACATTATATGTCCACTATAAAAATATATTATAATTGTCGTTTATAACAAGTTCCAATTAAATTTAAGAGAGACATCATAATTACGTTGAAAAAAATGTTAAGACCTAAAAATAATCGTTTGTGTAATCTACAGAATATTTTACGAATAAATCAGTTTTAACAACGAAAAACGGAAAACTACAACACAAATCATTTAGTTAAAAATAATATTGAAAATATTCAAACTGCTCTCCTGTAAAATTTAGTGTTGGCGCCATAGAACGTTTGGCCTCTTAGCCATCAATAAATTGTACTCTACGAGATATCAATAGCTAAAGTCAAACACTCGGGAACTTTGAACCTTGACGTCCAATCGCAGGCACCCATTTCGGCGATGGAGTGAAGGGGCGAGGCGGAGCACAAAATAATATGAACTTATAGTTTAAATATTTGATGAACGTTCGTCGTGAAAGGATGAACTTGTACAAGGATAGTTTCATACGGAACGTCAATATTATAATTACATCCAACGAATCAAGTCTGGAACGGAACGAAGAAGTTTCTAGATTCGAATGAAATGGAATAAAGTAAATCGTTTTATTATAGCAGTCAAAAATAATACCTAACCGATGACAGTGAAGACTAATATTATTTTGCACGTTGTTCTAATTTATCCGTCTCGGCGGTCTACAGATGACGATCAAAGATTATACAATTTTAAAATTATGCTCATCCGTAGTATATTATAATGCTAGTATTAGCATAATTATATAGCTATAATTAGCTAGTATTATAAAACCCGTTTTTTATGTGTATCTACGCGAGATGACGCGTCGTGCGTTTCGGACGGGGCGAGAGACCGAACACATGACGTGGAAAACGCAATCGAATTTTCCGGCGCTGCAGCAGAGAGCGTTTACCGAGGCGAGACACACGTCGCATAAATAACGCGACCAGAGCGAAACCGTTAAAAACCGGGTCAGCTTTCAACGAAAACGTATTTCGGTCGCTCAGTTAAGTGCCTTTGCCCCACATCGCTGTACCGCGGTCGCACCCACACCCACCCATCCACTCACCCATCCACTCACCCACCCACACACGCACCTATATACATTCGGCCGTGGCTTACCCGGCGGTACTTAAGGAGCGGTACCTATATATACTGGTTGTTGTCGTCGTCGTCGTCGTTGTTGTTGTTGTTGTTGTCGTTGTTATTGTTGTTTCCGACGTTTCCGAGCTATAGCGATAGAATAAAGTACGCGCATATAATATGTAATATATGTATATAATATATGAAATACATTCGCGTGAAAAACGCAATAACGGAGTCGTTAAGTCGAGTTAATAATGATAATAATAAAAAAAAAAATGAAAAAAAACTACAACCGCAACAACAACGATAAAACGAAGCGGCAATAACGCGGCGAAATCGCGGACATTTTTATATAGAGTTTTAAAAATAGCGGAGGCTAACGCGCCACTCCTGCGATGCTCGTATATTATAACGTACGCGATTCACGAGAGTTTTCCGCGTGTCGTGTGCGGTACGTCGTAATGGTATACACACACACACACACACACACACACACACACACACACACACACACACACACACATAATAATAAAATAATATTATATACGAGCCACATTGTAACATACGAGTCCGGACGAGCTCGACGTGTTAGATAATAATATTGTAATAGTTATTATATATCGCGACCCACGACGACACGTTGACGACGACGACCCGCCGCCGTAATAGAATTATCACCGCGTCTCTCGGAATCTCCTAAATCTGGAATCTCCTAAATCTCCGCGGTCCCCGCACGCGATTTGGGGGGGGGTGGTGGACTGAACTTAAACGACGCCGTTTCATATTTAAGCATTCATCGCCACCGCCACCGCTCCGCACAGTATAATATAATCTAAAACACATTATTTACTTCACGCATTATTTACTGCCGAACCTCGGCACAGACTTCAACTCTGACGACGGCCATCACCCCTTTGAAAACTTAATGCAGCCGCGTCAAAACTGAGCCTTTCGACCCTCAGCCAATGCAGCACACGCATTGTGTGAATGATGATAATATTATCCCTAGTTTACCCACACAGTTGACAGTAATATACTATAATACGATTTCGTCGTCGACAACCCGCTGCGACCGGAGAGTGATATATTCTCGATAGTTTATCTGGGAATTCTGTATTGTTGCCATATTATAAGTCACAATTAATATATACTAAAACTATACGAACTAGATTGAGAAAACATACCTGAGCAGTTGTACTAAATTTAATTGAAAAGTGTACTTATACTGAGTAGAGTACATGGTTTGGAATTTGGGTTTTATTTATTTATTTATTTATTTATTATAGAATATACGGGCATTAGCCCTTTTACAAGTAATATAGTAAATTTAGTACAACAAATTTTTACAACAATATACATATAGTTAATCTTAAGGATAATTTAGGGTTTTTTTTGTGTGTAGGTTGTCTTGAGAGTATATACAAATTGTTTGTATTCGATAGGAGTTTGGGGAAAAAATTTAATTTTCCTAAATCTAAAACGACTTTGCGGCTTAATGTGACATAAGTAAACTAAGCATTCAAATAGCAACGCTCTTATAACAACAAATAACACTTTTAAAAATAAACGATGTGTGTGTAAGACTATTATTAACTTTTTTTTACTCTATCGTTAAACCGATTCGACCAACAATGTCGGTAAACCGCTTTTCGTTAACAAACGATTCATATTTCGATCCCTTATCCCGTCTATCGTCTTGGAGCCACGGCGAATCGACGATGTTCAAATAACGTGCAAAGAAAAACACGCAGGCGATCTTTAAGACGGTGCTGTGTATACAATATAATATGATATTATAACATAATAATATTTGCCGTCTGTCGCGTAAGTACGCGGCGAGGAACGGTTTGCCTTAATACATTACCGCGACCGCAGTACAAAACGACTTGTCGCGCGCACCAACGTGACGGACGAACGAACAGTTTCTGTCTTGAAATCGAATTATTACACGCGACAGCCACACGCTGGACATCGTGGAATAATAGTATATTATACTTCGGTTATATTATAAGCCTGCTATACAACTCGACTTTGTCCGGGTAAATCTAAAAATGTAACAAACATAAGATACGCCGCAACATCGGTGTATAGGATCTCGATTCTAGTTTATCGGTATACCTAGCTTTGTAAACTAATTCGTCCGAGATGGACTGCAGCAATCCGCCAATCCACCTGTAGCTAATAAGATATTATAGCACGTGGCATATTTCAATCTGCTCTCTAAATTGTCCCGATTTCTTTAAGACCAACCTCTGAAACTTTCATCAAAATCGGTCTAGTTAAATAGATTTTGAGTATATAATATAAGCTATACAGATACACAAGTAATTTTCGTAAATTTGAATGACAAACAATAAATTACTATAATTTTCTCACAATTAAAAAAAAAAATAATAAACTAGCAGATAACATAGTATAAAATATAAAGGAATATAAAATATAATTCAGTTAAAGTCCCATGTCACAAAGTCTCACGGACACCAATTAATGAAAAATTCTTAGTATAGAGTATAGTCGTGGAAAATATTTCGTTAAACGGAACTTTTCACTGCAAATCTATAAAATAGCTCAGCCAGTGGTTTGTCAAAATATGGTCTGGTCGTGGGAGAGTTAGGGGGAGGATGTGGCTGATTTTTTAACATACCTCAAGACGAATTGATCATTATACAAATATAATTCATAGTAACTAGTGTTAACACGTATACATCATTTATAAGTTATTATTATAAATGCTGAAAAAAACGGTTAACGGGAAGGTAAGATCTATCTTCCCCTCACCCCTCCCTCCGTTTTACCACCGCTGAGCGAATGACGTTGTAGAAAATCATGTCAAATTCGTCGAACTGGCCGCTATGGGTGAACCTTAGACGCGTTCTGTTCGCGACAACAAACGGATTATTTTATTTTTTCAGCTCGATCGAAAAATATCGGAATGCGCCTGACAGCACAACACATGATATTATCATATCGTAGTCATTGTCCGTCGTTCTATTATATCGTATAATATTTCCATCTCGGCGATGTTTCGGTAAGCATATCGCGTGGTATATTATGCGCGTGTGCCACGCACAATGACCGATCGACGGATTTCGTGGACAGTAATATGACGTATTATTGTGGCGATGTTTTTGAGCCGTTGTCGACCGTTTTTGCCGAAAAGGGATTGCGGGACAGGTGGTGATTTGTCGTCTTCGTCGACACCACCGGAGTTGGCCGGCCGCGGGTTCCGTCCCAAACATAGGTAATAAAAGTGTCCGGCGACAACCTAACCTGACTTTGCAACATATATTTTACTGGTTGTCAAAATAACGTAGGTATAAACGCGTATTATTGCGCGCATATAAAACAGGTATAATAAAAGTGAAATTTTACAAAAATATAATTTACTCGAGATAATATTATTTATTACGAAATATTAATTAGTGACTCTATTGTTTAACAAGACTTTTACAACTTTTATATTTTGTGGTACGCCGCTTATCAGCCGTGTGGTTTGTCATCTTTTTATGAAATCGACTTTTGAAGTTAAATAACACTAATTATATTGGTTTATCTTTTTCGTAAAATTTCAAATATTTCCGTTATTAAAACACTTTACGAGATTAACAACCAAACAGCTGCAGTAACGCTAAGGTAATAAGAGAAATAACAGCTCAATATTATAATATAACTATACTATTAAAAATAATCATGGTTTTTCCCATATTTTTATTTTGTTCTTATACCTACCGTGGTCCACGAGTTTTGCAGTCTTGCAGCTCATCAGCTTTTTTTATCTTCAATAGACTTTATGTTTAATTTATAATATTATTTCAAGCACTATTCACGTCAAAAACTGTTAGCTACCTGCCTATATTAAATGTATGTAAAAATGCGCAAGACGTAATATTAGGATATTTATTTACGTAGGTTTATAATAATCAATGAAAACAGCATTTCCTTCATAGGGGTGGTACCTATTTTGTATGAGCCGAAATCGGGATATGAAAAATGAAAAAATGTAACTTTGGACAGCAATGGCGAGGAGATCATCGTTACGCAGGTATTAGAATTTAGCCGTGTTCTATATATATTTTCTATTTCAAGCTTACCGATCGATAAGGATTCAGAAAAACAGATACGAATTCGTCGTGACCGACTTAACAGCATTTCCGACTTGTTTGCCTAAAGTTTACCAAATAATTGAATACGGCAAGCTTTAAAGTACTTATTTTACCAATTCACTCCGGTCTTGTGACTTGTAGAGATAAAATCAAAAATGTGCGAATATGGATCTCAAGTATACCTTAAGAAGACCTTATTTAAATCTGTTTTCATAATATTTATTTGATCGATTGGTACCTACGTTGGAAACCGAACATGTCCTTGCACTGTGCATGTGGTATTATAGAGACGACCAATCACCGCTTCTGATTCCTCAAAGTTTATTATTGATTATTTACCAAAAACAGCTAGGTTGAATAATATATTAATGACAATATTTTTCACCTCAGTCTTCGGTTCTTAACTCGAAATCGCTCAATGACATTATGTAAGGTTGTCCAGGTCTAGTTGTTTTGTTTAAACGTAGAGTTATATTGAACGCCAATACTACAAAAAAAAAACGGTGACGAATGGTTGATAAATGGCCACCATACGCAAAAACATATTAATAGTTACTTTAGTCATATAAATCGTTTGATTTCTCTCATAATAAAATTAACTTAATTTTTGATAATATTTCCAAATTTAGACACAAAATACTTGGGTTTACTCAAAAGTATAGCCTTTTTAATTTTTTCAGTATTTATTACTTTTATTTATTTTATTGTTGTTGTTAATATATATATATATATATATATATATATCATAAATATTAGCGGTATTTTACTGTTTGCCCACGAGGGGAGTTATAGGTATAAATCGTTTACATAAAACGGTTTTTACATACATTTCCCGATTATTAAAAATGTTGTGTACACCAAAAACTAATATCGTACTCCAGTGTGAGAAGATGACGGTACAATTATCGGTTTTTGTTCTTCTCGATTCGACAAAGGGCCTCAGATATATCGGAAACCTTTCGGGAGCTGGCTTGACTTCACATTAAATGCTAATTAATCGATATTTTATAATCTTTCGACAATATGATTTGTCCGTCTCTACCGCCGCCGCCGAGACGCGCAGTCGGGTCCCACCTAGCGCTCTCACACACGCACACACAGGACGACATACAAATAAAATAATAACTAAGCGCAGTGTGCAGTGCAGTGCACTTCGGTGTCGGCTGCAATCGCACGGTAAAATATTATTTATATAATATATTATTATATCGCACGAGACGCGTATAATTCCACGTCTCCCCGGCCGAGTGCTTATAATAATAATAATTTTATGAATATTATACGACGACGTAAGGAGCGTAGACGCGAGGAAATATTGCCATACAGCGTCGCCGCCGTCGTTATACTATTATTATGAGCACGACAATATAATTAAATCGTACCATATAATATCATTATCATTATTATACACGTATAATATAATAATATTAGCACGGACTAAACGACAACCGCGCCGTCGCGTTATCGTCGAAACGCGATCGCCCTGCAGAGTCGTAAAAAGATAAACCTAATAAGACGCGCGTATATATAATATAATATTGAATAGGATGATAATATTATTATTATTATTATTATTATTGCATAATTTAATGATACGATATTGTCGCGCGTGCGTACGAAGGCCGTCCCCTGCAGTGGCACAGCGTCGTGTACGTGTCCGCCGGAAACGATAATTCAAAGTTCGAACGACGTGCCATTACGGTTGTTTTTTATTTTTATTTTTTATCCGCGGCGTTGTCAAACACGTAGGTACATTGGGTACCACGCGGTGGCGGCGGTGTGCAACGTATTTTTGTAATTTATTACGCGTATAGTATATAATATAATATAATATAATATACGATAGGTGTTCACGACATTATTATACACGTGGCGTATACAATATTTAATACCGCCGTGGACCTGTATAAATGGTGGCCCGTCGTCGTCTCCGGAGCTCAATCTCCGCGGTATGTGTGCCGGGATAGTCGAATTGCACTAATTTTACCTAAATTAAACGGTAGAACTGCGCTCGGCATAAAAAGTAGGTAACGATCGAACTGCACCCGAGTTGAGAGCAGGCAATGGTCAAACTGCACTGTGGTTCGTTCGAAAAATAAGGTAAATTCAAACGTTTGCTGAATACTGACACAAGTACGTATAGTAGTAAAAAAAATAATGAAATAAAAAGATATATTTTAGTGACTATCGTGATTTATGCTTATCGATATTAAGTCATGGCCTAAACCAGCGGTTCCCAAACTGTGCTCCGCAATAGTTTCCCAAGGGCTCCGTTCATTATTACACAAATGCATACGGCAAATGCAAATGAACGTTAAATATTTCTTGGGGCTCCACGAGAAACTTCTTCTTAAAAAAAGGCTCCGAGGCTGAAAAAGTTTGGGAACCGCTGGTCTAAACGATTGTTCAATGGTTCAGTTCAATGACACAAATCTTGCAGGTTTCCTATGCCACCATCAGTTCCTGGTCAGGTCGTGGGTAATCGGCACCTAGATCTGCAATTCAAGTGTCAATATACACGGTTAATGATCAACCGTTTAGTTATTCTTCACCAAAATCACGCGAGCTTATTCGACGGGAGAAAAAACGTAAAAAATAAAAAAAGGTCATTGGAACCGGTTTCTTCACGACACCCACGCGGAGTTGGAAAAATAGTAAAACACAGTAATCATTTGCAGAGTTCAACTCGCCGAATCTACCTGAGCAAATTACTGCACTGTTTTACACTTTTACTTCTCGGTTTTCACGAAAAACCTTCATGAGTAGTCCAAAACTCCAAACCCTTAATAATGGTTGGTCACATACTATTCATTTGCTTACATATATTTACCCGGGTATTGGGCCACTAATGAAATACATATTTTTAAAGTGTACTCGCAAAGATCGGGCCACGAATGTAAGTAACACAAAAATATACGAATATAGCATAGTATTTTATTAACTATTACAATTATACCACTAACATGATTTTATCATTTTTTTTTTCTAGAAATCGACGCCTACTGTATTAATAATGCTTTGACCGGAAGCGTTAAAAATACTATTTTTTGGTACCGAAAAAAATATGAACCAGAATGCGACGGACGAGACAATTGGACGCGTTGCACGATGTGACATTCGTTAATGGACGAATATTTTAAAACGTATTATTCGTACAGTGTAGGTTTATTAAAATATGTGACTCATAAAGTCGATTGTTTAATAATGCAGATTATGAATTCAAACTTTGGACGATCTTAAAGATTTATCTATTATAATATTATGTTTTATGATTAATCGCAGTTGTCGTCTATGGTAATTTTAACATATTTATTACGCTTGCAATGACTGTTCTATGGTGTTCGATGGGTTTAATATATTATATATTATAGGTACCTAGTATGCTTTTCTGACAACATTATAATAATAAAACGACGAAAGCTATTAATAAAAAAAAACCAAACTTTTTTGTACGTTTTATTCTATTCGAAAACAAAAGAGAAACCAACTACAACAATCGACCTGCAATAATTAATTGTACGTTTAAAACAATTTAAATGTCTAAAATATTATTATTGTTACCAAACAATTTATGTGCAGTATCTGCGTGGTACGCATTGTTATGCGGTGGTGCAATATCAAAATGTAATTTTTGAACCTACAACGTTGGAATTAAAGTAAACCATTTTTCAGACGAAAATATAATGTTATGATATTGTATCAATGTCTGAAATTCAATATTCAATGTTAAATAAAGCGACACGAATCAAAATCGTAAAATAAAATAATTAAAATACCTACGACCAGAGTTATTTTAGAAAAAAAAAGTAATACACATTTCAGCCTGGCTTATTATAAATTAAATAAAAAAAAAATATTTAATGAAATTCTTTTAGTTGGGGACGGTGGAGTTTTTTTAGCTATATACAATTTATGTATATAATTAAGTTTGGGAAGTTAATATTTGTTATTACTTATTAACCTTTTCCTTCGCTGCAATGCGTACTGACATGTATATACGAATAAATCACCAGCTGCAGTAGTTTACATTTCAATTTTCAAAATTATTTACGTGAGCAAAAAAATTAATAAAATATGCTATAGTACCTAATAATAACAACATCATGATCTCCAGCTCTATGTTTGTTTAAACCGAATTCGGATGTTCCTTATTATATTTATTCCTAGAAATTACATACTATACGAAGAGTTAATATTATGTTTTAAAAAAAAAAAACCAATAATATAAAACTGGTATTATTAAATTATATTATGAACCTCGCCGATCCCTACCCACGAAAGATACGCACACGACGAACGCTCGGAACTTATATTTTATTATAAAATAAGCTGTGCCTACCTGCAGTAATGTAAATGAACCCGGCCGACTATAATGTCTTATAAGTTATAATGCTCGCAATTAATACCGTAATATCAACTACTGTAATTAAGTAAATTAATTATTGCAAAATACGTATTTTACCGTTTTGAAATAAATCATCAAGTGCGACGCAGGTGACAACTCAAACTTTCCGTTTTAAATAGTCCAGGGGCCATGGCCAGCAGTGCAATAAGTTTCACGATAAATTCAGTCTATTAAAACTAATAAATATTGCAAGCGGCGGACTATAACGAATTTATAATTTTAATTCGAGTGAAAATGTCGAGGCGAATATCGTCCGAAAAAAATATAATATATAATTCGCCTATATTATGATATTATATTATCATAATCTCCACGAGTAACTCTTAATTAACTCGGGTGATCTAGTCGAGATCAGATTTTAGATTGGAAGGGGATCGCAGCGGTGTGTTTTATCTCGTTTTTTGGTCTGTCGCCGATCTCGCCCACTGCAGAATACCCAATGTGATAATATACCTAAACCTTGTTTGTACACGATCGAGGGTCGTCGACAAGCGATGCGTTATTCTATATGTCATAATAATATAGAGTAGCGATGAGATGCACATCCCTCGACCCAATACGGATCGTGTGGCAGATAATAATATTAAAATTCTTCCAATATTTTGGTTTTTAGATCTACAGCAGAGAATTCGAGAGAGAAACGAGATCCCAGCACAGTCCACAACCCCTAACCCTCCCGCGCCCTCAAATAAAAATTAGGATAAAAAAAAAATCGCTATGTACTCATCTATATGCAGGGTACTCACCTCGTGCAGCCGATCTATAGTCGTCGTCGTCGTCGTCTTCGGACCCTTTACCGTCGGTCTACTGAAGCAGGCGGCACCGGTGAATATTAATTATTACCACGCGAATTATAACGACAACAACAACAACAACAACAACAACAACAATATATCCGTATACGCCCGTAACCTATAACCGCGTTTATTGAAATTATACCAAAAATGACAATAATAATAATAATAATAATAATCGTATTTCGTATTCGTCTCGCGACCGTCGCACTCGCGGGTACGCGTCGCTGTATTATAATAATATTAAAGCACGAAACGACGGACGCGACGCGACGACTGCGACTGCCGCGGGCCGATGCCGCCGCCTCAGATATCCGTTGGCGCCCGGCGTTTAAAAATACACCCTGTGCGACGCGTCGCGTCCCTGCCGTATACACTTGCCCGCCGTATAATTTAACTCTATTATGTAACAGCGCGCGCACACACACACACTGGGCGGCGGGCCACGCGAGAAATTATTGCATCCTGTGTGCGCGACGGTTGTCGTCGGTTTCTTCTTCTTCTTCGTCTTCGTCTTCTGCTGGCTTTGGGCTTTTTTTCAATATTTTTTTTGTTTTTTTTTTTTTTTTTTACTGGCACGCGCTCTCCCCCCGAGGACTCCCGGCGTCGGATTTCGTCATCGTTGATCCTCCGCGTACTCTCAATATTATACTATAGTAAGTTATACTCTGAAATGATATTATTTTAGGACCCCCCCCCCCCCCCGGACGAGGCGCGATATCGTATAATAAATAATAACGATAAGCTCGGAGCTGTGTGTGTGCGTGTTGCAGCGGGGGCACGTCTGCGTTCAAATATAGACCGTCATATGTAGTGTTATATTATAACCCTTTGTGCTGCTATGTGTGTGATAAGACTTGCCGAAAATTCGACTGCATATAAAAAACCCGTTATCAGTGATTGATTTCGAACGAAGAGAATATAGGTATATTGTATATTTGTACAAATATACAATACCCGTGTAGTAAAAGCGAAAGGCACGACTCGTAAACAGGATGGCCATTTTTTTAATTTCTTGAATTTTTTTGCACTACTCAAGGAGTGTATTGTGGCAATACGAACTTCTGTTTTTCAAAAGAGAACTCCCCCTCCCCCATCTTATTTCTAATCTAAATTATTTAGTGGATATTTTTTTGGAAATTTGACTTTGTAATAATTTGCGAAAATGGCCAAGTACAATAAACATTAGATCCGATATTACAAATATTTTATACTTTTGTAAAACAATTCCCCGGAATCAACGAAAAAAAAGATAGTCAAGTCTATATCTATAGACAAAGCCCAATATTGTCTCTACATTTATATGAAACGTACAAAAGATATTTAGATATTTTCAAAGAATTTTATCAATAGAACAATCTCCGCGAAGGATGGAATAGTTATTTTAACAATTATTTCAAATCGTTTCAAAGTTTGGTAATTAAGTGTACATGACGTCTGATAAGATGTTAAAAGACAGTTGAATAATTATTGAATTAACGGCTTTTTCGTACATTTCTTAGAGTGGTTCGCACCGCCTCAGTCCAGCGGTTCCCAAACTTTTTCGTCCACGGATCCTTTTTTCTCGAGCAGTTGTTTCTCGTGGAACCCAGAGAAATATTTAATGTCGAGTTGTGGGTAGGCCTGTATTCTATACGAAGCGATATATTTTATGGTGAGACAAACCTAACCTATACCCTTTGAGAAACAATTGCCCAGACCCGGCGAAGCACATTTTGGGAACCGCTGCCTCTGCAGTCCACCGGCTCCTACCTCACCACCACAAATTATGCACCTCCCGGAGGACGTGGCACGAAATGACATGCCCCCCCCCCATAAGTGGAAGTGCGGACACATCGTTTTTCTTTTTTTGTATCACACGTCGTCGTTCGGCTGCTGCAACACGCACGACGGACAGTACACAGCTGTAAAATTGAAAATGAGTTTTTTTAAGTGTCGCACCACCAGTAACGCAACGCTATAAAAAAAAATATACACAATTGACAACGGAGCAATGAGATTTTGGTCATATGCATTTATTTATTTTTTTTATCATGTACACAAAAACAAACATATATAAACATTTCTACGAAAACTATACCAAAATAATACAATCGTATGGCTTATATTATAGTATATTACACTCAATCGATTTCATACACAGACAATAAGGGAACGGCAGTGGCTACTTGATTTTTTTTATAAACTATAATAATATTATAATAACAGTATGTATAGAGTAACATAACGTGTACCTATTGGATTTTACGGTTTGATAATTTGTCGCTAATATAATATTATTATAATCGAGTAGAGATTGTAAAATACGTTTTGCTGGCATACACGTGGTCAATAATAATACGAGATGTATTAATAATGTATATATAATACCGACAAATTGAAAAACTAGAGCACATGATTGGAACCACTTGTGAGACACGCACAACTAGCCAACGGAAGATTTAAAATATTTTTTATTTTTTTCCCGTACACAGATCGGGGATCGGACGTTTAAAGACTTCTTCTTTGGAGGCTAAACTAAATTGATAAAAAGACGTTAAGCCGTTAGAATTGGCCGAAACAGTCGGATTGAAACGGTGTTTAAACAAAAAAAAACTAAAATACATACACACCGTTTATAAGAACAAAAATATTGTATAAAGTCAGCCTTTCAGTCACGGAACCAAAAAAAAAAAAAAAAACAACATTTAAACATTTAAAAGTTTTGACGATGAGTATATAATAATAAAACAAACTCGTTAAAATCTATCCGTCGGGTGGCTCGGAGTCGCGTGGAAGTTAATCGCTGCCGTCGTTACAGACAGAAATAAAAAATAAAAATAAAACTTTAAACAACGACAACAATAAAACCATAATATACATAATAATATAATATACAATAATATTATAATATACTGGGCGACACATCACTTTAAAGTTCAAGTGCGAACTCGATCCGCGACTTTTTTTGATTTCGCATTCATCGATGCATAATATAATGTATTATTTTGCTTATTACGGTAATAATAATAATTATTATACTATTTACATTAATTTACACTTAACACAAAATATACGCGTAGTAGTTATCGATAATATTGTTACGGTAGTTGTATACGACTTAGGGACTAAAATAACGATATTAAAGTAAATAATTTCGTTAGTATAGTATAATATATTACAACAATATGATATACCGTTATATATTATATTATGTACATGCAGATATATCGAACCAATTAAAACGGAAAAGCTCGACAGCGAAATGGCCGTCGGTATTTCGTATTTTTTACGAGCGCTTATTATAATATTATTATCATCGTTAAAATTATTACTAACGAAATTGGTATTTTTCGGAATCGATTTCATACGAATTACACTGGAACAACACACGAGACCTACAGAATATTTTCGGCCTCGCGTCATATATTCCGCTATCGGTGGTTGCCGCATTGTTATTTGGTATTTATTATTTTTTTTTACATTCATATAATTATTAATTATTTTATGATACAACGCGAAAACGAGATTGCGCTTGAAAACAGGAAGTCCATCGACGATGAAAAGCTTATCGTTTTAATAGGTTATTATAATATAATTTATAATTTAATTACAATAAAACATTGCTCATACGCACACACACACACACACACACACACACACACACACACACACACACACACACACACACACACACACACACACACACACAACGACGTATGTGTGTAACATTACTATCGTGTAATATTATTATAATAATTATTATTATGTACAAACATCAAATACATTTTATTATTATTATTAGGTATTATATTATATTTTTATAGATAAGATCGCGTCGGTATTAGACTCCGTTGCGTTGCGATTACGATGTCCATTCACAAAAAAAAAAAAAAGTAAGAAAGAAAAGCCTTCGGTTATTTTAATATTATCATTATTATAATATACTATACATCGACATCGTAGCAGTAGGTACCTACGTCTTATTATGTGCACACCTTGTTCCGAGAACTCCGGACAACAATAATTATTATTTTGTTAATATTTATAATAATTATTATCGAATATAAATAAATATTATTTTTTTACAACACCGACAATATTATAATCATTTTATTGCAATAACAACAATAATAATAATAATATCGTATTATAATATTGTATACACTCTTGCGTTGATACGTCGTCGTATTCTTTGTTCAGTCTCCGGTCGAGGTCCATCCCCGGGTCTCATTAAACGGACTCTGAAACAGAAATAATATAACACCTCGTAAGACACACATCGTATAATAATCAATGCAAAACTAAAAAATAAAACACATCGATGGTAATATATTTTATAATATTATTATTATTATTATTGACTTTTTGCTAACGCGTTACCGAGATTTCTGTACCGAATCGATCGCATTCCTTTTGCGCATCTCGCGAACTACCTATTTTTGATATTCGCCTATTCGCCTACTCGACAACGAGTGTTGTGTAAACAAATTGCAAAGATTAAAGTTTCTAAGGATTACGTAATATTTTTATATTTACGGTCGATAACAATTTCAACAAATTAACTCTCAATGAACCTGTCAAATATTATATAAACATAAGGCTACGAGTCTTATTAATATGGTTATGAAATAAACACGATTTTTCTATAAGCATGAATTAACTACTAGTTATTATCATACACCGTTTTTCTAATATTATTATATTATTATTGTATTGACCAAGTTTGGGGTAGAGACGAATTCAACGGGTGTTTATGACGTTCAATGATTTTCAATGAGATTCAATGGATTTTTAACTATATTAATTATGTATTGATTTTTTTTTTAAATTTTGACCATCGGTCAGTCGTACAATTTTTTTTATCATCATAAAAATACAATACTATATTATCGTGTTACCAAACAACCAATTGTTGTACTTTGTATATTTTTTAATGCTGTCTACATCCGTTACACTTAAGATTATAATATATAATAATAATTATTATTATATAATGTGTGGTTATACTATGAACTCGTCGTCTTACCGATCGATCGCCGTACGTGTTACGGTATATACGTCTAATCACATTACGTCTGCGAAGAGTGTATACAATAAAATTCCACTCTTTGGAATGAAATAAATAACGTATACCTACGATCCGCCGATCCGGAGTTATAATAATACGACGGCCGCCGTTTTGTCTTCGTTTTTATTTAGTCGTAGAAAGCAAAACGGCTAATCTAAGATATAATTGTTGTTTTTTTTTCGTACAGTCCTTATTGCACGGAACTTCGTTGGGCTGCGGTCTCTTTAGCCTTCAGGTAATATAATATTAATATAATTTAGAGTATATTATAGTGTTGTATATCGCTCGGAAAAATAAACATTAAAAATCTAAATTTACAACCGCGCCCGTTACAACAGCCGAGCTTGTTTGCCAACGTTTCGGTCGGTTTTCCTTGTCGTCCCTAGCCCGCGCGATACCGTAAATCGTCGACCGTTCATACAGCGTGCACCGCATAATAGTAATAATAATAATAATATACGTTTGGAACTGTTTAGCGGGGGAAACCGAGTGCGATAAACACTCGGCTCGGGTAAAATACGATATAATAATAATAATAATAATAATAATGCGTTACGGCGAACGGTTTCGGCTCTCTGCGGAGGGATTTCCCGACGACAGTGAGGCGAGCGATTTAACGAATACTGCGAGGAGACGAATGATTCAGGGTCGGTTTCAGTGTTTGAAAATTAATTTCCACCCTACGAGACTTCTCGTCCGAGTCTCGTGCACAGCCACGGCGAGTCCGTATTCGTCGTCGAAGACGGTGGCTGACAGTGGTGTCGGCGGGGCGATGACGTATTAACCGCTACACGTTATTCGAATAATCGACGACGACGATCAGAAAACGATGAATATTACGACGATAATAATATACAATATTACCTTCGGTAGACTTCGGCATTCGCTTCGTTTGACGCGGTACAGCCTTTGAAATCATAATAATATAATAGGTATGAATGCTGCTCTTAAAACGAACAGAAACAATAAAGTTTTTTTTACAAGTCGCTCGGATTGCAGCAGTTTGGTATTGTCGTGTCGCAAGCGCGTGAGTGTGTGGACGTCATATTATGATGACGATGACGATGCGGATTCAGCAATTTTTAACGATATTCAAATATTTCGAATTCATTAATGTCATTAACGCGCAATAATAAGTTTTACGTAGCCGCTTAAGAGTTAACAACGCATAAAAAGTACGTAAACCACGTCGGGAGGAGCCGTTACAATAAGCGTAACAACACTTTTTGACTTTTGTACACTATTATAATAAGAAGTCTCTCTGCGTATTGCGTTGGTTTCAATAAAGGGTACACGATTTTGTCTTGTTCACATCAAACTACCGAAGAACACACTTCTTCCGTTCAAAAGTATTTCGAGGGTTCATTATTTATTATATTGATTTCGTATCGTAAAAGCACTCTAATCATAAAACAATATTGTATATTATGATGTACGATTCGTGTTAAAATAATTATAAATATTCGAATCGCAAAACATTCGAAGTATATTTTGTTTTATCTATTACTCTTGTTTTTAAACTGAAGCTATGTGACAATTATAATTATACAATAATATTATTATTATAACACCGCCAAACCACAAACGCCGGAATGTACCTATATTGCCTATACAAAACGCCCGGTAAACCAGATAAAGGTTTTTGTTTTTGATTAGTATTGTACTTTGCGGGGTTTTCGGGTTAACGAACGTGGTATATTTTTAAATTTTTTTTTTTTCGTATTCCGTTGTTTACACATTCGCGTTATTTGCATCGAACCGCTCGAAACAATAATATTATACATCATTACGAGTCGTGTCGTTTTCATAATATTTATAAAAATATAATAGCCCACTACGAATGATTTATTTCGACGGACATCGATAAATTATAAATATCAACACAATCAGACGTCGTACGGCGTAAATATTATATTTTACAGACATTTTACCCGTATAATATTATTCAAAAATGATTTCTGCTTATATTATTAATTTACCGTGGAATGTGCACAAGTGAACAAACCACAGTGCGTACGATATTATGATTAAAAACATAAATTTACACTGTTGAAATATTTCCGCTGTACGAAACTCATGATCCTTACCGATATTTTAATAATCAACCCATCGATTGACGATTTCACATTTTCTCCTTTAAATACAAAACTTAACATAGCTTAAGTATTTAATATTCGGAGGTGTCACAAATGTGTGATTTCCCCCTCATGTATATAACCTGTCAACTGTCTGTAAATTATTTATATCACTTATTGTACAAAATGTATGGATTGTAATTCTTCAAAATAAATTCAAATATTAAAAAAAAAAAAAAAACACAAAACATACCAACTTATGTATCAATATATTATATAAGGATAATGATGGTTAATAACAATAATGGCTACCATCAGAAATAGAGACTTTTTTTTTGATAGTCGGCCAAATAGTGTTCGAAAACGAGTAAATTATATTGAAACGAGATAAAACTAGTTCGGGATTATCCAACATAGGTACGTGTAATTTTATTTTGTAATTGTCTAGTCCACGAAGGGATTTGCGAAGAATATTTTTAATTTTATTATGTGATTATAATTCAGATGTTGGTTCGAATATACCGTAAAGTGCTAACTGCCTATACACCGTGTAAACAGAATAATATTTGTGCGGTATATTATGATGTTTTTTTTTTTGTTTTCTGCGGATACAAAATAATTATAAAAGTTTTTATTATTTTTTGAAATTGGATATGAAATTACGTCGCAGAAACCTATTCTGTGCTAGAAAAAATGTTTTTGTTCTGCCCTACAAAAACCCGACTCTTATGTCGGACATTTTTAATTAAATTGTATATGGGACTCGATCAGCGGATCAGTTTATAATTCATCGAGGATGTATTTTTAGTTTTCCGTAATAAACAAAACGGCGGTATATAAACCGATCGAAATGTTGGTATAAAATTGACCATAATACCTGTGATGGATATAAAAACGAACGCTCTCCGGGGTCGTACTTAAAAACCAACAACCCGGGTCAACGGATAAAGTATAAAAATGTCTCTGGGCGAGCAAAGAAAAACATTAAAAGAAAAAACTTAACCTAAGTAGAAATTATTGGATCGAAACTTCTTGGAAATAAACCCGGGAACGCGGTCGCAGGAATGATTCGCGGAATTGCGACGCCTGGTACGACACGGGACTTATACTGTTTATTATATACTTGCAAACCATCGATGCGAAAACAAAAAAAAGTATTATTACATAAAGTATCTATGTATATTTATATAAAAAAGCGGAAAAGCGAAAGTCCGTGGGACATTTGAACCAAAAAACTCGGGTCGATATAAGGGTCTAACGTCACTCTTTGGCTAAACCGGGTCGCAAATAAATTCGACCAGGTTTCGAACAAGGAGTCCTCTCATTATAATGGCATGTTACATATTCAACGGACTACCTCTGCACAGTATAGCGATGAGATTATAGCAATATATGGCGACCGCCATCTGTAATCTGTGATAACAGATTTTTTTTCAATTTCCATCGCAAACCACAAATGTATATTGTAGTTTATAATCTAAATTTCTAATGTTTTTAATTTGCATTGTATTTAATACGATTATAATATATTATTATTATCAATGATATTTATTTATCAAAGACTTTCAAACACAATCGTTAATATCTACGCAATGCTGAAACTCACAGTTTTCGATCGGGCTAAGATAGTGCGCTTAAGGTGATTGTATTTATTATTTTTATATAAGTCTGTCGGGTGACGATCAATGTGGCGGGGTGATTGAGAGGGTTGCGTTGATTTTTCTCTCTCTATATTTATATCGTCATATATATATATTTTTCACACGTCTCGGGAGGTGCGGCGAAAAATCCGATCGGCTATATTGATGCTTCATTGTATGTTTAGACCAAAGATAGAAAAACAACAACACCGATAATAATAATAATAATAATAATAACAACAACGCGCAACCGCTGAAAATGGATTTCGCGCAACAAACAAAGGAAATCGGCGAAGAAGCGAATATTGTAGTCACCGATCTTAACCGCCGAAAAAGTATCTTTTTAAACGAGTTTTTGACGGTTGGAAATTTGTCAATAGACAAAAAACTCTGTTTGAAATTTTTCTTAAACGCGATCGACGACCGCGTATAGACTGTAATTTTTCCGTCTCGAAATACTTCTCTTTTCGGACGCAAAAACAAACGGCGTGGGATACTATCGCTAATCACATCGATTAAACGTGCAATTTATTCAATCGAATTTATTCGCTTTTCGCACAGCACGACAGTTTGAATAATCGTTGCACAATGCGGCGGCAGCAACAGCTGCAGCTGCAGCACAGAGTACCTACCTACTCCCGACTTTGGGTGGGCGGCGGCCGAGTTTTCGAAATAATAATAATAATATAGGTACGCTGGCGAACATTGAAACGCCAATATTATAACATTGTACATAGGTAGGGTAGTGTGTATATCTAATAAAATATGTACATTTTTTAAATATATATATATTTTTTTTTAAGCATTAAGTGCGCACATTACACTGTGCAGAGTTTCTTCGCTCGTGTCATACCGGCGCAGACCGCGACGTCCGGTCAGAGGAAGAGGAGATTTATCGTCGTCGGCGGCGGCAGACCGGTTAGCCCGGTGGCGAGGGGAGAGCGCGTGGGCCGCCGAGACACGCGATTTCCCGGCGAGCGCGAAAGAAATTTGCAATAATAATATAATGCAATGCAAAATAAAATAAAATAATATAATCTCTGCTGGCGTTGCGCAAACGAAACGCGGCTGCGAATAAAAAAATGTCCGACGGATGTGTGCGTATACGACGAGCGCTGTACGAATTCACACGTCGTGTTCCGAAGTCTGCGCGGCGGCGATGTGGTCTTGTGAAATTCGCGAGACGAGAAAACGGTCGACCGACCGCCATGACGGGAGGAGTGGGGGGCAGGGTGTCAGCTGAAGTCAGAGTGCGGGGCCGCGCAAATGCCGGAAACAGCTGATCGGTTTGTGAATATAATATATTATTATAACAACCAATAAAAAAAAAAAAATTAAATAAAAACCGATGATTATAATATATTAGATTGAGAAACCCAGACAGGTATGTGATGCGTACAATATTATTTACATGTTTTGTTTTTTTTGTAAAACGACGGCAAGCGTGATAAATACGAAACGTGAACACTCAAAAATGTCTTCAAAATAAGTAATAACACAAAATCGAATCTGACCAGGACACTTTAAACCAGTATAAAATATACAGGGTTCATAAAATATATTTGGTTTAACTTACTTCAAACGGTTGTATTATATTTTCAACGTTTAGGTTTAAATCGATAAGATTAATACACCAAAAGCAAACAATAATATAATATTTGTTGTTTTTGGTATTTATAAAATATTTTTGCTTGCTCGATCGCCATCGACCATTGAGGATCAGTCGATCTACCGCATAAATATTGTATCCAGCACAATATCGATTGTTCAGCTCCTCCGCGGTCGATGGTCAATGTGTGGTGGCAAGCACATTGCAGTTTCCTTATTGCGTAACCTCAAAACGAACAGTCACGTGACGGCGTAAAATACGGTAACTTACGAGAAGCCATAATAATTATTATTGTGCAGAATTCGATGAATCGTTTCGAATAACTCTGCAACAATGTATAGTTTGTGCATCACAAAAATGATAACATTCAGCTGCACAATCACAGTCTTATTACTTGACGTTTGATACAGATAATGGTGGTAAAATATTATCCATATTCGTGGTTGTGATATTAAAATATTATAATACAATGCTCATAGGCACTGGTAATACTGGTGGGCGACAAACGATAACGGTTTAACCCCAATATCGCGTTGTCGTGATCTGTGTACACATCGTATTTTAATAATTTACTTATGCTAGAGAAAGAATGAAGTGTGCATTTTGGTGCGAGAGCCCACGAGTATTCACGTCATAATACAATAAAATATTTTAGTACAATATGCGTAAAAGAAAATTTATTACATCATACGAAATTGCAGAAACGTTGCAACGGTTATACCTAATTAAATATTTACTATTCTCACGCAATACTCACTATACCAAAATGGTATTATTAAATCATACAATTTGTTTTCGTACAAACATGACTTATATTATATTGATAAAATAGTTTATTAATTTTTATGTTTTTTATTGTTTTTTTTTTCTGCAACCAAATCGAAATTTTACTTTCAAAAGTATCTCGAGAGTAAAATTAGTTAGTCTGCTGAAAGCATTTTTTCAGACCTATATAATATATATTATACAATTTAGATTGTGTTGGTTTTTTTTTTTTTGCACGATACAGAGCATATTTTTGATATCGGGTTGCAATTATCTCGTTTCGTGTACCTACCGTATTAGGATTTATTTTGTATTTTTGAGGGCACAGAGGATTAGTAGAATAGTTTTTTTTTCTACTGATGGTAACTTTTTTCAAACGTGCAATGCATCACCATCGAGCGAATTTCGGCGTAGAAACCGTATTACACGGTTTTATGTAATTTGTTGTGCTACCTTTGAACGTATATTTTAACACTCCAAAACACGCGTTCACAATTTTCGAATTTTAAATTCGCAACATGTTACAATAGACGTCGTGTATTATAATATATTGCGATCACCCGGCACACAAGACACGGCCGACAAGAAGAAAAAGATGAAAATTCATAAACATTAAGTAAATAATATTATTACTATGATGAAATTCTCCTCGTGACCAGGATATAATAGGTTGATCATGACGTGTTCTGCGCATAGACGAAAAAAATAACGTTCTGCCGCACACAATTTCTGCAGAGTATATGAATGATTAAAAAAATACGGGACGCCATTTGCAATGCAAAAAATAAAAAATCACTGAGGTAAAAAAAATAAAAATTACAAATACTAATTACTCAATATTATTGGCGAATCCTCGCGGGACACTCTGTACATATTTTATACACAACAATAATAATATTTTAATGTTTCACTCGCGAGGCGAGGCTGTCTATATAATATATTGCAATGGTGTTTAAGCGTCGCCGGATTTTAATTATTGATTTATTTGTTTTGCATAAAACTCTGTGTGTTTGATGCCTCAACCCGCGGCGGCCAAAACAATCCAAACTCGGCCTGACATATGCCGCCGGTAATAATAAATATGTTAACCCAACAGTAATGATAACGACATTTTATCGTGACGTCCCATTCGGAATTGACCAGCGAACCTACAAGTTCAAAATTATTATGACTGTGAAAGCAGTTTGTTATTTATTCGTAAGACCTCTATACGTCGTATCATTATGAAAACTACTATTATATTGTATTAGGTAAGTACATGCATTGTATACCTGTGCTAGCCGTCACTCCGCTCATCGAAACTATAAATACTTATAACATTATTGGTATGCGTTACTCGTCCAATATTAGAATTTTATGTAGCACACAAAGCCTACTCCGAAAAATATTTTTATTTGAAATAACGAATTAAAAAAACGTTCCTATGATGTCATTAAAAAAAAGTTATATTGGTAAAATTTGTAAAAAAAATCCAATTATTTGGAAAAAAATTTGGTTTTTATGACTTGAAAACATTTTGAAAACCAACAGTTTCTTGAGACAACGAGTGTTCTCTGATAAAATAATCATCCTGACTCGGTAGTTTAATAATATGACAGTATAAACAATAATATATGATGCATATATTATAATAATATTATGAATCATTATTATTATTATTAGGGCGGTGAAGAAAAATCGTCGTACGCAATAATATTATATAGAAAGTGTATACCTAAACACCAAATATATTAAACAAAGTACTTACAGCACTTTTGTGTTAAAAATAAAGACGATACGACCGTCGTCGTTTTACCATTCGATATCATTAGAAATTGCGCCGTGCTTATTGACGCCGGAAAACATAAATTATCTCGTTTTATTTAAAAAAAAAAAAAAAAGTATTAATAAATTTAAAAAAATCTTGTTTGTTCGATCGCCCGCACGTCCTCGCCAAGTGCTTACGACCGATCGAAGGCAGTGGGTATCCATATAATATATATATATATATATATATCATTATGGTTGGCGGCGGCGTCGGTTTCGTGGTCGGGGGAAACAAAAAAGAATGT
Source organism: Neotoxoptera formosana (assembly GCA_022818045.1). Classification (NCBI taxonomy): domain Eukaryota; kingdom Metazoa; phylum Arthropoda; class Insecta; order Hemiptera; family Aphididae; genus Neotoxoptera; species Neotoxoptera formosana. The sequence goes on along the minus strand of CM040635.1, from coordinate 23,135,137 downwards.
TTATCATCATCATACGCGATCCGCACCCGTGAAAGTCAACATTTTCATATTTATTTAGGTAGCTAAACGGCGGGCAGCCCCTCGAACGCATCGATTTCGCCGTTTCCCGGACTGCTTAGAATACACAAACGACATATTATATATTATATATTATTATTATTATTATTATTTCGAGTTTTTATTTATGGAAAATGATTAGAACCGCGAGACCGCGTGGAAGAAAAACAACGTATAAATAACGCGCCGCCGCCGCGAATACGTGTACCGAATGTTTACGCATTCGAAACACATGTCGTTATTCTCACTCGGAAAATTCGCATGATTAAATTTGGTCCGGTTTTGTAGGTCATCGCGCCCCGGGCGGATTTCGTATGGATAATTCGCCGCCTCGCAGACGCGTCGGGAGACCGGCCTCGCGAGAAGTGTACGACGACGACGACGACGACGACGACGACGATAATAATAATAATAACATAATAATAATATATTATTGTAATAAAAAACCGTGCTAAAAAAAAAGTTAAAAAAATAAATTAACACATTAGCATGACAATATGACGACGGCGGTGTGGTATATGGCTGATAATCCCACGGCGGCGTCGCGACGGTTATATGTTTTTCTACGGGAAAACTCTCTATAAAGGTCACCGCCGGATAAGTCATGACACCGTCGGCGGCGCGTGGGATTCGAGCTTGGAATGCAAAATTGTCGGTGCGAAAAAAAAATTGCGTTGTGTCACAGTATAATTATTATTGCTTACATACAGGGTGATACACAACCCTGATACAGTAAAACCTCCTCATGACGAACACGCTGTAAGACTGAAATCAGCTCCTTACAACAGTCTACTAGTACAACCTATATGTATATCCTGTATGTTTTAGTCTCCTTATAACGGAAACTTCTTTTGACGGAAAAAAATCACTTATGGTACCGAGCTATTCCGTTAAAAGGAGGTTTTAGTGTATCATGCTCACCCCAGTTTTTTTTATTTCATAATAATTGATTTATTATATTCTGGTTTTTGGAATTTTCAAATGTACTACAGTATGTATGCAGCATAATGTTATTTATCAGCTTTTATTTTTTGTCTTTTCCACTACAATATGACACTGCTGCAGTAGAATATTCTTTGATAGTTTTATCTAAAACATGACTAATTTTTCCTTTTTGTAGAAACATTGAAAGTGTAATTTGATAGTTTTTTAATACTTTAAAAACAATACAATATCATATAATGTTCACGGAAAATTTAAAACTTAGTGGTGAATGCATATTCTAGAACATTTACGGTTGCATGCTTAAAAATGCATACTTGTCATTTCCATAAAGTTCCCGAATAAAACAATTATTTTAAGAGTTTATGACGAAGAAGCTTGAAGGTCTTACACGCTCGTATATGTACCTGCAAACGCTGAGTGTTTTTAAGCTCTTGAAAACTTTTTGTGTCCAAATACTTGTTGTTAAGATTTTTTTTTAATTGGAGGTGTGTCATTTGTTTGGCATCTAAACTTTACCTATAGGATGTCAAACCCCTAAATGCGTCTCTGAATATTGTGTATTATGTCAGAATAAAATTGGCTATATTACCTATAATAGGTTAGTTTACAGTGTAAAATATTTTATTAAATACTAATCACGTATTAGACAGAGTACATTATTATTTATATAATAACTGAACTGAAGATCAATAATAGTACATATAATGTTTAGACGTGTATATTGACCATATTTAAAAAAAAGCTTAAAATAATTTCTATAATATTTCAAAATGAATATTTATTATAGTTTTCTTATATTAGTTTGTAATATTGTTGTAAATCACATACACGGGGCTACATGAAGCTTCTATTATATAATAATATAATAAAAACTTATTTTAACCGACATCGATTTTAGTGGTTATTATTTTTCATGAATACAATCACTAAACCATTGCCATCATTAATAACATAGTATTTCTATCAATAAATTCAAATAAAAAAATAAAAAATGTATATTATGTATATTGTATTGATACGGAATAATTGGAATCGACATAAAAAACAGGACAAAAACCTTCCTGAAAGAAGTTTATCAGTACAATAGGATACAAAGCTGAAATAAAGAACAATCCTGTATAAAACGAGACGTATGGTCACCCTAAACTTAAGTGTGGTACCTAATATGTTTAGTATACCCACTATTGTTAAAGTAGTATCGTGTATATTGTTTTTATTTTACTCGACAGGTCATTATAAAAATAAAATTAATCTTTAATATTATAAACAATTTATTTTAATAAACTTTAATTGATATTTAAAATCATATATTCGTGTTGATCTACTTGTTCTGCAAGAAAACACGACTAGACACATAAATAAAATAAATATATCTAGATGAGCACAAAATGCAAATATATTTAGCAGGATACGTAACTTATTATAGATACAAGTATCCGGGATACACAGAATGATTCACCGAGCATGCTCACCCCCAATTTTTTAATTAATAATCATTTTTTTCAAATTCTAGTTTTTGGAATTTCTAAAATTTTGAACGAATAGTTTTTGAGTTTTTTAACTTTGTGTAAGGATAATAAAGGTATATGATAATTGGTTTGGAAGACAGGGGGGGTTATGGAAATGTTAAAACGTTGATAGTTAATAATATTAATCTATCAATATTTATAATAATTTGTAAAAATTGTCTAAGTATAATAAATACTAGATCCAATATTACATAATATATTTTATATTTTTGTAATACCTTTTTTAAGGACTATTTAATATTGTCCTTAGTATAAACATTTTAATAACTGAAAATACTACTCGTTTAAATTATGAATTCAGTACGTACATCGAACATCTCAAATAAAATGTACACCGAATAATTGTTCGTTTGAAAAACAGAAGATTATATCGTCAGAGGACACACTCCTCGAGTAGTAGTACGAAAAATCTCGAGAAACCGAATCTGAATAGATTCATTATTAAATGAAAAATAAACGGGGGTGAGCACGCTCGGGTCGAATCACCCTGTACATTGCTCATCTCGGTGTAGGTTAGGTAGGTAGGTAGTTTTGCGTAGTGTTATGAGTATAATATACGAGGTACACTCCACGGCTGCCCGAGCAAGACTGCCGATCGTGCGCGTCTCTCGACTAGAAACAAAATCCAATTTCAAACGGAACGCGTGCTACCGTGCGAGCGCGTGTCGCGAGTCACTTTTTTTTACGATTCGATTCCGAGAAAATTCGCCACGGCAAACGGACTCCGTCGAGTGGCGCACGACGTTCACGCGCGACAAACAGTGATGATATTATTATTATTTTTATTATTATTATTATTATTATTGTGTCCTGCGCGCCGACGTTTGCAACGACGACAAGTCGACAACGCCCGAACCGAATTTTACGATAAAAATATTATTGCCCATGAAAATCGAAAGTCGTATAATAATAATATTGCGTACGCGACGCTTTCGATATCGGTCGTTTCACTACGCTTACGTACGAAACGTAAAGAAATATATTTTCATTGTCAATAATATCGTTGTCATTCAACTCGTGACGTGCCGCTTTTTAAAAGCCAATATACAATAATATAACGTTTCCCCAGACTCCTGCCGAGACATCGCTGCAGCTTTTTCTGAAATTTTTTTTCCCCTGTCAATTTTAATATGATTGAGTACTCAATATTCGTATGGTAATAAGACTAGAACCGACATTTTTAGGACGGATTTGGGGCCCGAGATATTGACGAATTCGTGTGGTGATTGTGGTGTGGGTGAGGGGGGGGGGTCGGATACGTTTTTCGAAAAATGTTTAATATTTTAGAGGATTTGATATTAGGTAATTTATAAGTTTTTTACTATATTATTCATTGTTTGACTCTAAACATAGTTTGACTTTGAAAATATATATTCATATACATTTAAATGTGTACGATGTCGCGTGGATGTTTTTGTCCATGCTGTGAGTGGGTCATTGAGAGAAATCATAAGGTGCACTGAAAACATTTTCTTATTAAGTTTAAAAATTATATTTATAACAAAGGCAAAAAACAAGTGACAAAAAATATGATTCTTTATGACTTTGACCGTTAAAATATACTTTTGTCTGCACACATTGTATACAATGCTTTGAAGTCAGTTTTGTGCGTCGAAACTTACCGTTTGAAGTGAAATATGTGAAAGGGAACGCTTTTTAATCGGCTTCAGAGAACGCAGACCTCTCTTCAGCGTCCTTACATTTTAAGACCTGTTTTATATGTATAATACGATCTATATTATGAGAGAAAGTGTCATCGAATTTTTTGAATGTATAATATTCAACTCGTTTAAAAATGTTGCGATTTGATTAATTGGTATAAATTATTATTATAAATAGGTATTTTTCCGATAAATTAAGTATTTTGTTTTTATTTTAAGACTTGAGTTGAATCTTCTACAATGAGCCTATATTCGCGTTGGCTATACATATATATATTTATTCCTAACCATCTCACGGGATTAACTTTTTTTTTTTATTTATTTACTTTTTATTGTTATCTTGTCATCAGGAGTTTTACTCGTTGCCAGTAGGCGAAGATTGTAAATAACATTTACTGAACGAAGAAAAAAAAACAAAACTATATCAGCTGTGTACCGATTCAATAAATACAACTAACACAAACACACGGGGCCAAACGTAAAAAAAGAAAAAAAAACATATTTCGCTGTTTAACAATATCGACTTTTGCACTTGCCGGTCGCCAAGGTGGATTTTTTTTCGAACGTCGAACGGTTTTTTCCCTCACTAATCTGGTAAATAAAATATCGCTATTTTTACGGTAAAAAAACACACACACAAAACAGTCGGGATTTAATTTCGAAAAGTTTATGGCGTGAAAATGAAACCGTATATCTTTCGCGGGGCGGATTTTACTACTGCGCTTATGAATAAATGTTGCGCCAAGCTCACGTTTCTCGGGATAAATTTCCCGGTGGGCCACACTGTTACTACGACAACAATAATAATAATTATTATTAAAATCATCGACGAATTACGACCTCCCGGACACGATGTAACCAAAGCGCTAGTGGCGCCGTCCGTCTCCGATAACCGCGATCACCGGTCACGGCGGCGACGGTTGCCGATTTTCAAGTACGAAAAAAGAACAGAACATTTAAATATACGATTCGTACCGTTTATAAGTGTTTAAAAATAATAATACAATATCTGTATTATTTTTTAATAAAGGTATTTATGGTTCTTTTTCCTTGTTGTACGGTTCGCTTCTAGCGCTTTTCAGAATATTATATGTTAGATATTATTCTAAATTGTTGTTGATTTTTAGCTGTTATCACATTCTTCTTCTACTCGATGTTTAAAATTTAACTGTGTTTATTTTACTCTACGACATAATTCTATTATCTGCATTTACAGCAACAAGACTAATCCGCGACAGTGGTGTAGCTAAATTGCCTATCCTCAGAGCCGTGTTACCCTAATGATTATTGTATTATTGAAAACAATAAAATTGCATTTAAAAAAAAAATCATGCTTGTTATATTATAGTACTAGCGTAGTACAATAATTAAGTCACGATATTAGATTAAAGTCATTGTTATGCGAGCGCTGTAGATTATATTAAAGACGGCCGACACGGAAATAAGCGTTTTTGTTATGCGCACGACAAACACAATAAGTTGAAAACTTTTTCGGCTCGTCCTTTGTCATATTACATATTCGTGGGGGGGGGGTGAAGGGTTCCATTGTGTTTTGGATGCAGTGCTCTGCGTGCAAATCTACTGTTCTTTTGTCTATAAAAACCAAAATCCGCATATACGGAAATGTTAAAATTCCAAAACGTCTTTGATATATTTTTGGGCCACCGTAAACGTAAACACAGTAACCACTGTTGCCAGAGCCCCCTCGAGAATTTGGAGAAGTAAAAGTTCAAATGTATTTTGTTTTTTACGGGCCGTCTGTTGATAGTAATTCATTAAACGCGCTTCATACCAAAGCATCGTCGTCGTTATACGCGAGATAATCGCTGCTATAATTTGTCGGTCACCCAGACGATCTACACCGACTTTATATCCACGTACCACCACCATTACCGCCTATCAGTTTTGAACATTTTCCGGTACCACTAGGACGGAAAACTCTAACGAAACGCAGTTACGAGTAAATGAAAAGCTATATGATATTAGTAGGTAACTAAATAATATTGGAAAATTCTGCACTCCATCAGAAATTATTATTGTCGGGTACGACTGGTTTTTATTGTTTTTCAATATTCGCAGCTGCACAGATCAATAAAAACGGCATCCTAAATAATGTATATCCAGCTGACGTCCTTCAATCTATATATTTTATTATTATAATACAAAATGTTGAAATCTAGTAATACGTTGTTTAGAATTTCCGTTTAAAATAAATTTCCCAGCGTATCTATCTCATTACTATTGTGATGTCGGTGTTAAACGATAAAATTAAACTTAACCTAAATAAAAGTTAAATATTTCTATACGGTAAGCGTACCACTGATACCTTTACGCGTCCACCGATCTTAATAATTCCAACCACTGGTACGACAGTGGCCAAGTTAGTCGTTAAGTCTATACTTCCATCACCTCGGTTTGCAGAGAACCACCACTGACCTGATCCGTCGATCATTACAATAATAATATCACCTCCGTCGGCCCTTATATTATCCTAATAATAGTTTGTCGTGAAATCCGGCGACAAACTGTAAGTCGAACGATCCTAAGCCCACGCCCCACCACCCTTTTCGCCGACCGTCTCCTGTTGCTCGGCAACCATAATCTTTCTCTCCCTCTCCGGGTAGCCGAGTCGCGGCTAGTTAAAAGTGATCTTTTTTCCAAGCGTTTAGACCTTCGAAATGGGATAAGAATCGCGAATAATATATGTTATGGAAAACAGATTTATGTCTGCGAGTCCACGAGCGTAGTACGTTTTTCTACGAAACAAATTACTCTCGTTTTTTAACACCCGTTTTTTAGGATTGAAAATCTGCAAAAACGTTTTATTTCATTCCCGGAAAAAATAAAAAATTTAATTCCAGAACGTTATATACGAGCGTTTCTTGCGAGTTCGTTTACCGACGATACAATATAGTTTATAATATTGCACATGGTAAACAGCCAAATATTTCAGTTGGTTAAGGTTTCATGTTAAATTTTCATATTCGCATGAATTTTAGTTTGTACATTTCACTTTACCTCTACCTACCTAACTTCGTTTTCGGTTCACATAAACTGTTTGTCTCTCGGTACTCTTCAGATAGCTAATTTAAAAAAAAAAAAACCTTACGATGAAATGTCATATTGCTCTATCAGAATGACGTTATAATATATTATAACTAACATACCTGCTAGTAATAAATATATATTTATAGGGATAGTATAAATATATATATTATTAAGGGTGATGTGTAAATAGAATCTACTGAAAGTGTTAGTTTAAGGCTAAATAATAATGTGTATAGGCTCACCTTCTAGTGTAAAAAATATTTAAAATAAATCGTTACTTATACGCACAATATAACTATCTGGTCTAAAATATATTTATTTACATGTCATTAGCATGCATTTTTATAAAATATAATTATATTTTAATGTGCCGTACGATGTGAATCGATCGGTTCGTTACTCTTTCGAAAAAAACCAAGTACCAAAAGACGAGTATTCGCTTATTTTGAATAGTAGAGAGCTAACAGAATAACACGTCATATTATTATAGTATTGTTAAATTTATACCGGTATTTAACTTTTTTAACAACACTATTATTAAGAACGATAAAAAATATTTGCTCATCAAAACAAATAGGATTTCCAAGAACGATAGATATTAAATATTTTCTTGAGATTTTCCAAGTGTACAAAACCAATATTGTGATTTTAATTATAAAATATAAGATATTCAGTGTAAACGGATTTACTAGCAGTTTATAAAGAAATTATTACTTTTAATAGTAAAATATAAGTTGTTTCTATAATAATTTATGAAACTTCATAATGATAATAATAATAAAAATGTATGGAATGAAAAAAAAAGTTTTCGTTCATTATTCATAAAATGTTATTTTTTTTTTCCTAGCCACTCAAAGTATTCTCCATACTTAAAATACATTTTAAAAGATATGACGGACTAAAAAAAAATATTCAAATACAAATTTATCGAGAAAACAAGACGTAATGAGGAGACGGTTTGATTAATAAATTCATAACTATAAATTATTTTAACAAACAAAATACGACGTTTTTCTTCTTTCACTTGTCGCTTCGGCACCTGAGCGGAATAATGCGTTCAGTCAACCGAATTTATTACCATCTACGTTTTTATTTATTTCCGACGTGCTCGCACGTGTATAACTAATGTCGGGGACTACAGATGTCTACGACGTTTTACAAACGTATAAGTCGGAAATGAACCAACGACGTGCCGTTGATAGTGTTACTATATTATTATTATTATTATTATTATTATTATTACGACGGACATGACCAACGAGCTTCGATTATAGGTCGGGGACGAGACGTATAGTTTCGTCTAACGATTACGTTTGTACAATAATGTCATCGAGCCTCGTGTTACCGTTTTCGGCTTGTCTAAAATTAACCAACCATATTACTTAACTATATAATATGGTCGTACACGACGAATAATCGTACAGACATATTGTTTTAATCGTCCTATTCTCATACGTCGTTGGGAATTGTTTCCTTCAATACTCTCGTCGTCGGTGCAAAAAGCCTAATTCTCCCCCCCCCCACATTAACATGCTCAGAACCATAAAGAATATATTATTAACAATTAGTACTAATAACTAGCTTTTTAACTGGAGGTACTTGGCCGATATTTTTGGGTTGGCGAAGATGTCTTGGTCGATATTTAGGGGGAACTAAGTCCCCCCAAGCCTCACTCCCATAGGTATTTTCGCCAATTAATACTCTGTACTTATAGATGAAACTGATGGACGAAGAAAATGACCTGACAAAGTTAAGGTTAGGTTTGGTTAGGTTGGCAGAGAGAGTTGCATATGAAAGACCTGTTTTTTAATATATAAATTACATTTCGCTCTGCAAAAATAATTATATTTATTATTATTTTAACTCGGTAATGACTGTATGAAATTCCTCCCAAAAAATAACTCATATAATACGTTTATACATTATATTGCATATTTACGGATCATGCATATAATATGCGTTCTGTTCGATATGCTTTCAAAATAAACAGACAATGTTTATAAGATCGGTATCAAAAATCCACAAACTGTTTAGGTTTTGTTCTTAAATTAACACACTTTGGAAATCTTCTATTGGAAATATCATAAAAACGAAATACTTGAAACTCAACTTCATTAAACTACTATAGACGAGTCCGTTTCTAAGTACAGTCGATTTCGCTTAATAGAGACACCGGTTAATAAGGACAACCGCTTAATCGGGACAATTCTTCAATTACGAAAACAAATGTATACTCGTGGTTTTCGACAAATGTATCAACAAAAACTACCAGTTGAGTATCAAAAATATTATATAATAATAAAAATAATAAAAAAATATGTTTAAGTACATATTTTATATATGGATGTATTTTTATAAATAATAAGGCATCATGTTTTTCTTTTTGCATTATTAAATAATTTCTATAATTGTATTATTATAATGTTCATAATAATAAAAATATAGAAAATCAGTTTTTCAACAAATTGATATGTTCGTTTTTTTATTTCGGATTATTGATACAGCCGCTTTATCGGGACAAAACAACACTCAACTGATGTGTCCCAATAAAGCGGATTCGACTGTATATAATTCAAACGTGTTTGTAATATTAAATATAGGCAGATATTTGTAGGTATAATTTAGTCGAACTCTACGGGATTCAAAAGATTATAAAACTTTAACACTTCTATCGCCGGAAAAGCGGTGCTATAACCGGTAAAACTGTAATAGTTTCTTCTCTCCGATGATAAGACATCGGGAGGGAAAGGAGCAAAACCAACCCCTAAAATACCACAGCGATAAAGTCCCTTAAATGTGTTTGGTGTTTTCTGTAATCGTACGCACACGAAGACATTTTATACAGGTTATCTCTGCAGTTTTGATGAAGTTTTGAGAAATATTCAAACATTATGACGGAATACACTCGCGTTCGGGAGCTGATGTCTATAATGTATGGGAAACGGAAATAATATTAAAACACAATCATAAACGATAATATTATTTTGTTCTTTTCTCACCGAGAAGGCAAGAACCCAACCGTCCATCGCGCGTTCTGAACAACGAGCCGAACAGAAAGATTCGTTTTCGAACTATTTCAGTGACGAGAAGTAGGTAGTCTTAGACTATAATATTATATTGTCTATACAATATATCGGACCAATACGATAAGGTCGGATTGAATTTAAATTGGACCGAACACGCCATATAAGTGATAATTTTTGTCGTCTCAGAATCCACGAATAGGACAGTAGGTCGTTATGATAATATTATCACGTTTCGTCGTTCACATTAATGTTATCAAAACATTATTTATTTTACATAGGTACGTAACACATCAACGAATCGGCAATGACAAGACAGTTCAGGTAATATGCATTACACACTGAAAAATGAAATAAAATGTTGTATTATTGCAATTTGACTCTGTTTATGTTCATGAATATTTATTTTGCACACATTTTAGTACCGGACAGATTGTGGTTTGCTGCAATCGTTGTATAAAAATACAGTATTTTTGATTTGAGCCTTGAGACGATAATAATATCTACCACTCGACAAAACTATGGGACTTTGGTTCGATGGATTTTGTTTCATTACTTCATTAGGCAATTTTTAATCGAAGTGTTTTTTATTTTTATTTGTTTTTCAACTGACATATAGTTAAAAGAGAGAAAAATATAAATGGAACTTTTATATTTTAGTTTTTGTATATTAATATGAACCAGTTTTTTGGATATAAAAAATCACTTTTTTCGTGTCGAATCAAAACCCCATTTCAAAATTGAAATCTCGTCTAAAAAATATGTTGTCATGCGATATCATCTTTTGTATAATATCTTTTTGATTGTAAATATAGATGTATCTATCTAATGACTTGTACACGTGAGCTCGAAAATGAACTGATCCATCGATTTAATATTTACGCCGAAAAAAATCCCACACGAGCAGCCTCGCACACACAGCTCATGTCCTTGTGATGCTGCGGTAAACGTCACTCATATGACTGACAATAGTCGCCAAAAGTACAATCATATCGATTCGCCTATAAACGTTTTTCCTCGGAACACGACCGACGGCCGCGGCATTCACCTTGAATGAAAAAACTTTTACACGTCGAAAGATTATGACGCACGTACGATAATAATAGTAATAATATATGTTTCGCGGTAGACATTTCGACGCGTCTAATAACGTCATGTTTTTCGTGGAAATTTCGGCGCATAAAAAGTATAACGAGCCACACAAGACGTATTAATATTATTATTATTTTTTTTTCGACGTGCTCCGTTCGTGTGGGGTCGGTCGATTCGGTTTGGTTTTTTGAATTAAACGTTATGGTAATACCGCCGCATAGTATAGAACACGAAAACGCGCGCGCGCGCGGTCACCGGCATAAAATAAAATATGATATTCTAATAATGTTTTCGCGTAGACGCCGCGCGCCGCCGAGCAGGAGGAAAAGTTTGCGATCTCCGCCGCTCGCGTATAATACGTCCGTCGCGCGTATAATATTATGCCGCCGCCGCCGCCGCCGCCGCCGTCTGGGGACCTCGCGCGTAATTCATAATCACGCTGCTTTAGTGTTCACCGCTGTCCCGCGAAAACGTATATCGTATTATTATTCTCCGGTATAAGAGATACAAATCTCGTGATAACGAAAAGTTTTTACAAAAATACATATATACACGTATAATATCGAGTGCCACGTATCGCGGCTTCCCCCCGAGGACCCCGCAAACTTGTTTGGTCATTTCGTCTTACGTTCTGTTTTGTTCCCGCCGTTCGTGTACGTACATACATATATATATATGTAAACTTTTCGTGTCATATTTCTGTCGTCCGCCAGTTCCGCCGCACGTTTTGCGCGAAAATATATTTTTAATATTTGCAGTATAGTAACGATATGGGTCCGAGGGCGAGTTTTGCAAAACATTTTTTTTTTATTTCGAATACGAGGAATGCACCGCGCATTATATCGTACGATTTTTTCGATTTTTTTTTTTTTTTTTTTTATCCCAAATCATTATTACAATCACTGACGTTACTCACTATACAGACGCGACTACGTGTACAGCACGGCTACTACACATTATTATTATTATATCGTGTTTGGTGTGTGTGTGTGTGTGTGTGTGTGTGTGTGTGTGTGTGTGTGTATATAATGATAGAAAATCGTCGTGGTATGCGCATAAAATATTACTTTTCTCTGAATTTTAGTAAATCTGAAGAAAAAACCAAACTGCACAACGCAGTTATATTAATACACATAGTACACTGCATGTGGTACAGAAAAATATATATGTATATATGTTCGAAGAATGTTGCACGACCGGAAGGAAGAAAAGAATATTCACAGTGGTTGGAAGTGCGGTGTATACAAGCTCGTCGTCGATGTCATTATTCTGGAACCGAACGGAGAGAGCACGTATATGAAAATACAGTAGTTATATACCATAAACCTGGTATGCTTAGGTACTATTCGTATATTACAATACGTGGGACTGAGCGCGAGTCACCGAGCAAGTCGACTTACGTTTTTGACTTTTCAAGTCGAGCTGATAATATAGAAAAGCTCGTGTTAAGTTTAAAATTAAGAGTCACTTTCTTTTCAAAATGTTAATGTTACGAGTAAAATAGAGTAAAATAATAACTATTTATGTTGAAAATCGGTTAAATTGTTTTTTTTTAGCCGAATTTTTACAATTCACGCCGAGACACAATAATAAGTATATTTGATAAAACCTACACAAAACACAATAAGTACAGTATTATAGTAAAAAGCATACATAAGAGATCAATAATTAATAACAAAAGGGGTGGCATTGATTAAAGATATTATTTTAGAGTTATTGTTTTTAAATTAACTATTTAGGATAATGTTTTTAAGGAATCACGACTCCAATTACATAATATGTATAACCGATTCTGTGTAAATAAATCTGTCAGTGTTATTGTCGAGAGATTTCAAATTAATATCTTCGGTTAACAAAGTTGTATTCATATAGATTATTTAAATCCCTATTGAAATCTTAAAATAGTAGTACATTAATACTTTAACAGTAATATTTATGGTTTGCTATTTACAATACAATATAATATTAAGACAGATAATGTAATGAATAATATTAACAGTTTACTTTTTTTAAAATAGTAATAATTTATACGAATCGAAATGTATTTTAAACCTACGGGAATCATATTAGAAACTAACTTAACGTGACTTTAAAATTAATTAACTGATTAGTAACTGTTTAATATAATGGAATGAATTTTAGTTCTTCGAGTCAGAAGTAACTTAACTTAAACTTTTTAATTCATTAATGCCCAGCCTTTATAATAATATTATGTACGTATTTTTTGGAAATTTTTGGCAAACACTTTTTTGGAACAGTTAAGTAGACTTTATTTTTTGTCCAATTCCGTTTAAATAAAAATTCAAATCCGTAGTTCCTAAATTATTAAACCTTTATGTAATTAAGATTTAAGAATAGTAATATTCAATAATGGTTTTACATCAAATCTTTATATTAAAACCATTTTTTACATGACTATTATCCTCACTCCGTAGTACAACAAGTTAAATAATTCAGAACTATTCTTTCGAATTTAAATTTATAAACATAAAAATGTTTTTTTTTTTAAAAAACATCAGCTTCACGATTCACAGTAAAAAATGGGCGGTGTTAAATAATTAATGATGAGTATTAATAAAACAAGTTTGTACCGTAACAGGACACTACTCCTCGTTAAATGGCCCAAAAAAATCTAAACACATGAATACATACCTACCTAGGTAATAATATTTGATTTTACTCAACAATTCTTAAAATCAAAATTTGCATGAAAAAAATAAAGAGGTGAGCATGCATTATTATATTGCAGTATATTGTAGTACGCTCTGTTTTTCAAATTACACAACGACTGTGACGGATTCGCAGTGTTAATATTCCAGTTTATTATTTTTTTTTTTCAGCGTCTCAACGTAAATAAATACGCACCAGATGATTTCGCTTTATTAAAGTAAACTAATTAGACCGAATAATTGCGTTAGGAGAGCGCAGCGAGAGAAGTATCTCGCTAATTGGAGTGCCGGGAAATACGACGCTCGTTTTTATACGTTTACGCGCAGCATCAGTCACAACAACTACGCTACTGCAGTATTCGAAATAGGTTTTTTTCTGTTCCCCCCCCCCCCTCTCACCCACTCATTCTCTCTCTCTCTCGGCCGTCGTTCTCCGTAAAGGTAGCGGAATTCGGGAGGATTACATTTTTTTGAAAATTAATTTTCGAGGTTTTTACTATATACACTTTTTTTTCTACGGCTAAGCCGTTGACGACCGAGAGGTGGTACAAGAGGGATGCAGAACCATTACTTAATGGGAAAAGTAGAAAAACCAGGACCTAGATTTTTATTATTGTATAATGTCAATATATATATATATAAATATACCTACGTATTTGTTTATTTTGTAAAAATATCACATTTTAGCGATGGATTTCGCCAATCTTCTTTGTATCGCTTTAAAAAAAACCGTTTTTTTTTTTTTTGCACGATTGCGCGGCTTTAATCTAAATCGTATACCTATAATAATATAAACGACCTCAAAATAATTAGTGTTTTATTACTTTGTGCGAAATAATATTAAAATAATATGCACGCGCGACATTGAGACACAATTACGTACAAATAATATACAATATTTATAATGATATTGTATGCGTTTGACAAAATTAAAACGACGACGACGACGGGACATGATGATAGAGTATTTAGTAAATCAAACAATTCGTATATTTTAATATGTAAAATACCCGAGTGATTCGTACTCGTTGTACCGTGGTAGTGGTTCAGTCTGCGGAACCGAGGGACGGTGTGTCAAAGAAATCTCACGATCGAGAGTAAACGAGGACGTTAACAGCAGGACGCACAAAAACTACATAATATTATATATACATAATAATAGGTACGCGTAAAAAGGACTCGTGCACAACGACGAAGAGAGTCCTGCGAAGACCGAAAAATACAAATATTTCAGTATGGAATATTATACAAGAGCATAATAATTATTGTATTCAGTGTCGATCGATCGAGAGGACGTAAATTATTATAATGATATGCGTGCGAATCATCGTCTGAGACGTCGAAATGCACAGCTGACATAATATCGCGTTATGATATTCTAAAATTAATCGAACTCAACCGTATTGTAATCGAGGTCTTTAACGTCGAGTTATCCTGTTCGACGCCAAATAAACAGCTTTTACCTCGCACAACGATTTACTTTGCATACTATCCAATAACACGATACCGTATTTACAATTCCACGAACTCCACCGGAGAGGCTTTTGGCATTGTCAACGGTATAAGCCTGAGCGGTTAAGTTAGGTTAGGTTAGCCGGTCGCTAATATTATTATTGTATTATTGTGTATACCCGACCGTTGTCATTCCCCCGTCAACGTGATCATAATATATAGACGCGATTTCATAACGTTCCTACGGAATTTTCCGCAAAACCTTTACTAGTGGAAAATTGTCTCTGAACTATGGTCTTTGACATAATAATATTATCATGAATATAAACTAACTGCGTTTAAATATTAAATCAGAGTGGCGGAATAAAACGTATTTGCATCATTACTTGCAAGTAACACAACACGAAAATGCTTACGATAAGAGCTAAAATCTCTGAATAATGAAAAAACTACATCATACATTTTATTTCCACAAAATATATCTTTTCTAAAATATAAAAACCAATTTAATGCGTCTTGTAAACACAGTTTAATTTGTTGGTTTTTGTGTACTGACAAAGGTCGAACGGCTCGGAGATGCAGCTTTATAATATCGGTGTACTATTGACGGCACACACGGTCGTCGCCATGACGTTAAAATATTACAATGCCGTTTTTTTTTTTTTTAATTACCTATCGTTATTAGATGACTCGATGAGAAAATTAATATCGAACTCGACGATTGGGCGGCGAGACGTAGGTAAATACTAACCGGAGTGAAATCGTATCGAGTAAACAACCATAATATTATTATAATAATAATAATATATACCGCGGGGGGGGGGGGCTTAACACACAGCTACTTGTTTGCCTGCTAGACGATTATAATAAATTATTATACAATTCATTATCTCATTCATCGGCGCGGTGCCGGGACGCTGTGTATATATTTACAAAACAGCGTTATTACCATCAGTGTCGTCGTCGTCGCGGTATATCATAATATTATAGATGAGCATAATCGTCGTGAGAAAACCGGCGCCTTTCACGATAGGTGAGTATAATTTTATTAATAATATTACGTGATTATTAATCAGATCGTCGCGGCGATTCCGTCAGACGCACACTCTAAACTTATTTATATTTTAGACCGTGCACGCCGCCGCCGCCGTCTAATAATTTTATCATTATTGTGCTCGGGCGACGACTTCGTTGCGTGTTTCGCGCCGCCCGTCGTCGCTGATTAGTGATCGCGCGAAAACTGCATTTCTCAACACATACA
The DNA here is from genome assembly GCA_022818045.1 of Neotoxoptera formosana. NCBI lineage: Eukaryota > Metazoa > Arthropoda > Insecta > Hemiptera > Aphididae > Neotoxoptera > Neotoxoptera formosana. Next base: position 23,118,400 of record CM040635.1, on the reverse strand, counting down.
CATAATAATAATAATAATAATAATAATAATACTATTCTGTTCGAGACTTGCACGCACACACACACACACACACGTCGTCTTCGCGGCACGTAGAAAAGTAAACTTTCGCAAAACCGCGGCAACTCATTAAAATTATTTACGAAACTGTAATGAGTGGTGTGGGGTCGGGGGCAGAGCGGATACTCTCTCGCGGAGACTTAATATTCGCGCCTGGCCCCCGACGATTCGAAAGTTTGCGCGGAAATTACTTAAGCTCGGTGCAAGTTTTCTTCTTCACGCGCTCGCGCAAATCTTTTCACACGTAAAGCGTTTAGGACACGGTGACTTGATTTGATAACGAGACCAAAAAATTGGAATTATACTCGAAAACAATTTGTTTTAAATATAATTAATTATACCTAATATACGCGGTACCTATACTCAACTACCGCTGTGCAATATCGTCGTGTGTATAATATAATAAACCGTTATTAGAATATTTAAGCCACAACGAATCTCGTCGGATGTCAGATCTGATTGAAATTAAAAATGTACGATAAAGTTGTGAACGTATATTATAATATCATTATTCGTTATAGATAATTAATTGGATGACACAGTTGATACACAAATTATTGCACCACCGAAGCGGAATGTATTATCTTGAAAAATAAAGTTTTGAAACGATGAAACGAAATAAAACAGACGTGATTGAAAATTGAAACTGTATAGTTTATAATATTATACCCCAAATTAACGGTGGAAAAATGAAGTATTCTTAGCATAACCAATGTTTTTTCTTTTTGTTTATTAGTCCTTAAGTTAGAAGACTAAAACAAATTAATTTTACAGTTTTTAAGATATCCATGGTTTTCCCAGCTAGACAATACTAAATTTTATAACGCAATCGAGAATCTTAGAGAAGTTTATATATTATTTTATATTTTCAATATTAATTAAATAGTTTTGATATATATATTATAAAAGGCGAAAAGAGATAACATTTTGAATTTTGAAAGGGGGTAAACGTTGTCGATTATTCACCGTCAGTTATCTAGTCCGGTGGTTCCCGCCGCCAGTGGTGCTCAAAGGTACGTGGCCGTGTTTAAATTAGAAATTCGATAATTTGAAATTGCCAATCGATGTTTTTCCGTCATTTTGATGCATACGAATAAAATATTAAATATTATGCGAAAACTTCGTATTTACGTTTACATCGTTTACGAGAAGTTTGAACAAGGACTAAGCCCAAAAACTTAATGAAAATCATGATACGGTTTACTGATTGTTTGACACTAATCAAACACTTACCTATTAATACGGAGGTAGGTAATCAGCTCAAATTTTTGCAGTGTACGGTTTTATTTATTTAGCTGTCACGCACGCGCGGAAAACGACGTGTTGTTATTTCTTTATTTAATTTAATATAACGATGTCGAGCGTTTTCGAAACGAGTTTAATGACAACCTCGCCTTTCCTCCTCGCCCTTCTCACCCCTCCCCTGATGACAAAAAAAAACTCGTAATCTCAAAATCGGGACAAATCGGTACCAATATAAACTGACCTAACATCACAGGTTCTGTTGACTCCCCTTCTCTTCTTGCGCTAACTAACTTAAGGGTTTCTGTTCGATGCACCTCTACGTTTCTCATCCCTCATTGCGCAAAAAATAAACCAATCACGTATGACGAGATAAGTCAATGATAATCCGTCGTTTCATTTTTAATATTTAAAATTACATATACATTGCTCTCCCCGATAATCCCTAGCCCGTTCACTGAGCGGCCCTAAATTTTTAGGAAAATTGAAAATATTCAAGTCTACATCAAAACCTAGTTATTATCGAATATTTTGCATTGCCATTTATGTTTTTAAGTTGAATATTATGATACATTATATTGGTTCATATTAAATATGAAAAAATAAATTTTTTTGTGTATTATACTATTATGATTTTAATATGATATTGTGGATTAATAATTGAGTAGCATGAAATAGAAGGCAGTGATGAATAAGCTCGGAATTTTTTTTTTGCGGAGAGGAGCCTAAAGTGATGGACATTTTTTTTTCAAAACGTTTCGTATGAATTAAATAACGTATTATTCATTTCTCCGACAAAAATGTTGTCGGCAGTCTAAAGCCTATAGATCTTTTCTCTGGGTCCGAATTTGGCAGAAAGTGTGAAACAAAGACTTCACATCCTATATAATAGGTATTTTATACTGGCTCTACAGTAAATTACGTGCCTCGAGTCGACCCTATACCAGGTATACAATCCATTGTACCATTTTTGTTACTCGAGGCTAGTTTGTATTTAAATAAAATAAAAATATTTACAACCACTCGTGTATAGTACCGACGATAGAACAGTCAGCCCGATACCGTGGTTGGTTATATACTTTGGAAATATCGAATAACCATCGCACGCCAAATTATGATAGTAATAATTATTATACTGTTCGAATGTCATTTGGCACTCGTCGCTGCGCTTTGCCAAAATCGAAATTAGCTATGTGCATAAATTGTATATATATATATATATTAGTATTCTCCCGTTATTATAATATTAACGATATTATAAAATATTATTATTATAATATCTCGACGTCACTCGGCGTCCCGCCGCGAATAACCACGGTCGCAGCAGCAGCAGCAACAACAGCAGCAGCAGCAGAAGCTAACCGGTGTTAAGAATCGGTGATTACCGAGATATTATTATTATTATTATGGTTATTACCGCAGTTTACCAATAATGCCGGCCAAAGCGTACGTACCCTCGTCGTAGGGTATAATATAATATACGTTTGGTTTAATAATAATAATAATAATAATGCCATCGGTACAGCTGCTGCTGTTGGTGTTGATCGTCGTCATACGACGGCCGTTTAATGAAACCGAAGGAAGGCCGTCACTGTGTATTATATCGAAAGGTATAGACTGTTTTCAAATATTTTTTTTGCACGGTTTTGAGACGTACTAAATTATTAACTATTTTGTTTAATGCAATTTTTTTGTTTCGCACTTTTATCCTTATATATTAAGTTTGTTTAAGTTGTTCACTTTTTTGAATGACGACTTACAGTTTTGATTGCGTGTTCCGATGCAGTTTATTTTTCTTAGTATTTCGATACGTGAAAATCGAATTTACGACCAGTAGTTTATGAGTAATAAATATTTAAAGTTTGGTTGAGCGGAGTAGTGGACCAACATTTTGCGGGGTAACCGCTCATCTATACTTCAAATACTTATAACTCATAAACCACTCGTGCGAAATTTGACTTTAATGTATCGAAATAATCGGAAAAATATTCTGCTGTGAGATATGAAATTAAAACTGTTTGTCGTCATTCAAAAAAAAAAATAAAAGCTTACAAAAAAATTGATGATAGAAAATAATATGAAAAATGTATTATTTTTTTAAAATAAATATGTTGTTTTGTGCCGACTTGAAACAATGTAAAAAAAAAATATTGAAAAAAAGTCAATACACTTTTTGATATAACGAGTGTTTTACATACTAAACGAGTCACCTTGTCGATTATGAAAATGTCTGTTAATTATTAAAAAAACAGCAATGACTCCGCGGGCATTCTCGAACCTGACACAGCTTATAGACCCAATTTTAGAACTCGACGCACGTCCTTGGTAATTGTTCGCAGTGCAGCCCGAGGCCAGTCTTGTTTTTTCGTTTTGCGTCTTCGTCTGACGGGTTTTTAGTCATTTCGTCGTAATTCAAAAAAAATCATCAACCTTTGGCACTTGCGACTTTTCGACATCTCAAGACGTATTGTTTTCCATTCGCAACAGTAAGTTTTCCCAAATATTTATACTTATATTTCAAGCTATTTCTATGAACCTCTTACTTTTTGAGCATTGCCTTTGAATTTAAACGATAGGTGCCTATAATAGGCGCCTGCGTGATAAAACGTTATTAAAATAATCAATAAAAAAAAATCATGATTGTGAAATGCGAGGTTTTCGGCCAAAAATTAGATCAATCCACCGCACTTCAAATAGAAAAGAAAACGGTAATGTAAATAAATTATAAAACACCCAAAGGAATAGGGGCTGACACGCCGTCTCCGCTGAGAATCGGTTTTTGCGTCCAATGATTTATCATATTGAATTCGAATTTAACACATCCATTACAATGACCTGCTTGGTGGAAAAGTACGTACACTTTCAAAAGGTAACTTTTGTACAGCATAGAGACTTCACCGGTTTTTTGTTTTTAATTTTATTTTACGTCTCATCAGTCATCGACTGGGCATGTCTTAACGAGCTCTGAGTTTCCCTCAAAGTTCCAAGTGTCAAGATTATTTACATTCACGCCGAATTGTTTTATTTTTTTCGTATACGTGGTGGATATCGAAGAATATAATACTAAACTACTAGGTAACAAAACATTCACGGACGTGTATAAATTTAGTGGAGGGCAAGTTTTTCTTACAGTTCATCTCAAATTGATGATTTAAATTTGTAAGGATAATTACGATTTATAATTTAAAATTCAAAAGTTTATTTACTTATTGTTGTAGATTCGTGGATTGTTCAATAAACATAAAATATATTTTATATTATTTAATTATAATTAAAAATGTATTTTATAATTAAATATTAAGCGAAGCGCAATTTATAATTATTGACAATGGTTGAATTTTTAATTACTGAGTTTAATATAAATACTATAATACATTTCACCAACAAAAATGTATAATTTTTGTCTTTTAGTATTGACTAAGTTGATATTGATCAGTTTTTTAAATTATGGAAGTAAACTTTTCGTTAACCATCGGCTGTTCATTTTATAATATGTAGATGTTTTGCCCAAAACCGTATATACACAGCAATGCACAATATTTACTACATAATATGCAAAGAAAATGTAATAGAAAGAAAAATCTTTTTTCATCGAGTTCAATCAACGAGGCATTATAATGTATATGACGAGAACATAATGATGTTATGAAAATCGTTGATCTACATGCTAATTCTGGTCGGAGTGCAAACGAATAATAATTAACAAGTTACTAGTGTTTTATGACAATTTTCACAAGTTAAATAATAATGGTAATAAAATATTCAGAAACCCGAGAAGAAATTTTTAATCGAATATTTATCTTTCCCAACTTCTAAAGTCAAATATTTGAATATGAAATAATTAAAAAAGTAAAATAAAAGTATTCTTTGTTATTAAAAAAAAAACTTTCACCGTAAATCTTCGAAAAAATAAACTTACATACACCGAAAGCCTTACCTACATATTGTATTATTTTTTTTAAATAATTTATCGAAGTTAAAGAAAACAAAATTAATATTTTTTTTTTTCATTTGAAGTTTTCTAATTTAATATTTTCTCTAGCGCATACATTATTATATACAATACATTTCCTTGTCCAAGACTTGCTAATAATAATATTATAATATTAAACAATATAATAAACAATATATTGTTTTATATGTCACTATACTTCCATGCCATGATTTCGAACAATATCGTCTTCAAGATTAAACGCAGTTATGTCCTTATATTAAATTATACGATACACCTAATTATTTGTTATTTGATTAAATCGTAACGACGAGTAAACTAATTAATTAACTATTAGTTTATACCACGGTACTGGTATTTGAACGGAATTAAATCTATTTTAGATTGTAAACGGAGCAAGAGATTTAATGCATTTACGACCATGTGCGATGAGTTAGGCTACGTTTTTCGGTAAAAAGTGTATTTCAAAAATTTTATGTGACAAGGTTCCTAGAACTAAATCTTTAAGTGGCCGATAGTTTCTAAGAAATGGATGGTTTTTAAGTTTCCAACAGAATGCTGGCAAATGTATATAAAAAACTACCGAACATTTTTTAAAAATGTATGTTCATAATAATCAACTATCAAGGTTATATTTCATCATGAATCGGAAATTTATAAATCTGGAACCATAAACCCGGACACTTCCTGGATATTTTTTTTTTTTTACTAACGATCATAATGGTTATAATATTATCATGGTTTATACACAATCTGTTACTCGTGTCGAATACTCATCACTGTTCTATCTATTATTCTAAACTGTAGTGGCAGTCCGTAATATAATGTAAAATTCGATAATTTAGTTTTTTGTGGTTTTTTCTCATTCATAATAACCTTAAGTATTTTATGTGCCTACACTGATACTGTAGAAGTGTGGACCGTATACCGATTGTAGTCTATTGAAGATCAATAATTGCGCGATCGAAACGCACCTAATTATTTACCCAAAACCTACGCTCGTATAGACCCAATTATTATTATGCAGAAATCCAAACAAAGACGAAATACAAACGGCGAGTGGAGGCATAGTATAATAATATGCTCTCGCCAAATTATTTTCCATCATCGCGACACGGTGGTTCGTAACGGTGACCGCGATATGCCTCCGTCGAACCGAGGTATATGACAGAGACGCGTGTTTTGATGGATGTAAGAAGTCTGTATTTTGGTCTCGAGGAGTCAACAGCGTCCGGTGGCATATCATTATTATATTATATAATAATAATAATAATAATATAGGCGGAGGCGAATCATTTTCTCGAGATTTACCGCCGCTAATTATTATCCATCGGTTTCGTTTTCTACAAACGGTCTCGGGTGACGTCGGAATATTATTATCATCATCGCAAACGCTCTCTTCTCTGCCCGCATTGTGTAAACAGAACGCGCATTGCGTTAGGTAACGAATATGGGTGATTCGCCCAAACCGAGCTCACCCAATTTATCCACCCCCCTCCGCTTTATCCTGCATAATATTCGATCAAATTCAAATTTTTGTAATTTACGTATTTATATCTATACCTACTATTGAAGACCGCAATATTATTTTCAAGTATAATAAATAAAAAAACAACAGTTTTACATAAGATATGTGAAATCTTTTTAGTCTAGTACTTATAATTATGGTATTCGGATGGTTTTACAAATATTATTATCTTTTGTGCATACAGTTTAATTGCTAAGAAACTAATTGTGTTTGAATTCCAATACAAACATATTCAAAAAAAACAATTAACTTTATAGTTTATAGAAAACAATTTAGTTCTTATTTAATAAAAGAAAATTGTCCTGTTACGGTACATAACTGGCATAAAAAATACAATAAAATAGTATCAGACAATTCGGTCTGTTCAAGCTGTATACTTTAATATTCACAAAATCGATTGAACAAATGCATAAATATAAAGGAAATAGCCCATTCGTAGTGAATTATATACGTATATGACTCGATAATCCTTACCTACGCTCCTTTCAAATACTTGTGACAAATATATAAAAACGAATTTGACATGTGAAATAATCCTCCAAGCAGTCCAAGCTCAATCAAAGATAATTGACTCATTGTTAAGACGCTGGTGAAAAGAAACACTAAGGGCAATATGTCGGGCATACCAATTTTCAAATATAGGTACCCATATAAAGTATATTAATTAAGTAGGTATTATCATATTATTCGAAGTAATAATTTTTAACTGTTGAATAAAGTAGAAAATTTGATTTTGTATTAATGATTAATGATATTATTTGATATTTTCGCGACATCGATACAATATTACGACTATAAATTTAACCGCTGTATGGAGTTTTCCGATGGTTAATAAGTCTGCAGCAAAAAGTAAGTTATTGCCAACAATAAGTGCCGCGTAAAGGTTTAAAAAGAACAAAGATTCCAAAAACGTTTTACCGATTTCATCCAATCTGATTTAGTACTATTTACTGTGCATGTAATTCAATAAATTTGACATTTCCCGCTTAATCCTATTAAATCGAAGTTCCATTTTGACTTTGACGTTATACTCTTTTCCACCGTACATAATATATAACGCGTTCAACGCGCATATACGTAATATGTTCATATTTTTCCAAGATTATTTTTATAACCAATAATAAAAAGAAAAAAAGATGTTCTCAAAACATCACTAGCCACGGTGAAAGCTTCTTGCGAAAGTTTATGTAGTTACGTTTTTATTTTATTATTTATCCTTTTGATCTGGAAGTGATGATGGAATTCAGAACGAGGAGAAATTCCGAGCGTAGCGCATTTGGTATGGAAATAAACATTTGTGTACAGAAAATAAATAAATGCAGATTGTATAAAAAAATATTTTTGATTTTGAAGATTTTTCTTTGACAGTATATGACGATATTAAACTTAAATAATATCATAATGGTTTGTCAGTATGCCTGCGTTTAGTTTGCACGCATGATGCTTATAAAATATAACCACACTGCTCAATTATAGTCAATATAATACGGTAAACTTATTGAAGAAATATTTTTCGTAAAATTATTGAAAATCTCAAACCCGCATTATATTATATATAATTAGAGCTATCGCAGAAATGACAATCAACAGTACAGTCCTATACATTACGCGCTTAATTCAATTTGTTTTCATTTTACCGAAATTCAAAAAGTAATATGGCAAATAGTATTGAGACATTCGAACTGAATTTGTCCACCGATCGCAAGATGCATGTGAAATACGAATCGTATGACCATCTTCGATATTATTTTCTGGAAAAAAAAATAATCATCATTGCGAAAACCAATTTCGTCTAAGCGTCGCTGTGAAACTACAATTCTGAAAGATCCATTTGATAGTACCAAATACTGTTTATTTAACAGTAAACAGTATTTATAAGTTCACATTTTCCAGCTGTAGTAAAACTTAAAAATAATATTGCGAAGTAAAAAAAAAAAATAAAAATGTTTAGTAAATAAAATAGTTTTTTTATTCAACACTCGTAATGCGATTAGCACAGATAAAGAGCATTTTATAAATGCTACACTACCAAGTTAAAATGTTAAAAGTTATAATGTCTTTCGTCGTCATCGCAAAAAAATATAAGTCGTCAATACATAATATAATATTTGTGTAGCACCAAAAAAAAAAAAACCTTTAACCTAAATTCACGTGTAATTAATTGACATTTTGATCAGATGAGTAGCAACAAATTGTTTAGGTTATGTTACATGGAATATATTTTATAATGTAAAACATTACTACTAAGTACTTACTATGATTAGTAATCGATCATTATAATATGGAAAACTAAATTATGAATAGTGTTTATTTCCAACCTAAATGAACCCACCAACAAAACTACTTATATAATAATAATAATCATAATATGTAGCTGGTGTATAAAGACGTGTATAACAATTAACAATTATAAATAATAATTATTATAACAATTATACACTATTGTTTGGGAGAAACAATAATCTTTTGTTTAAGCATTTTGTACGTTTATTATAAAACTATTATAAATATTATAACTACTGTATTATTTTGTGTACAGAGTTTTTTCAAAATATATAAATGTGTGCAGTGCTTTAGCTGAGTATTAATTATGGTTTTAAAAAGATATAATATAAGAATTTATTACACGCTCTGAAAGTGCTCCTGGTTTTAATATACGGGACGCGTGAGAAAAAAAAAGTGAATAACTTAAAATCGTACTATAAAAAAGTAGACTTGTCAAAACAAACATATTATCAAATAAACAAAAATCACATACACTTAATGAATTATTATTTTTTTTTTTTTGGATTTTGGACTCACTTAAAATTGTTCACGTTCTATACGCATGTCGTACTAAATAATATAATTTTTAATTAAAAATAATTTACACTCGATAGATTTTTTTATTTTTTAAATTATGATTCTTTAGTTTACTTAAAATTCATTTTTTACTGAATTTTTTAAGATTGTAATAAAGTAAATTAACGGCAGCCTTAATAACAACACTGGGTGGTAAAAACAGATAAGTTGGAATTTATAAGACAGATTTTAATAACAAGCTAGCCATTAACATAAAAATTCCATTAAATTAAAGGATATTAATAAATTAGATAGAAATTTAAAAATCATTAGAAAATGACAAATTAATACTACTGAATAATGGCTACCCCTACTCGTCTTAAACTTTACAAAGGAGAATCATAGGACATTTATTTACCTTACGGAAACTCAAGTATAAAAGCAAACAATTTAGAATAATATAGAATCGATAAGATACACTCGAGTTGCCATTAGCCCGTAACCATTTTAGATGTCGAAATTTGCTAATATTCAACCGAAAAAAAAACAAAATATGTTATACTATTATTATTTGTTCGTAAATTGAATGTGAATATATCTTCATTAAAACCCCCGTAGGCTAAATAATTACGTAATGTGTATTTGAAGCCTAAAAATATATTTTTAAGAAAAAATACGAAAAAGAAAATAAGTAGAGTAAAAGTTTACCGAATAATAAATATGATATTATTCAAGAAAACATTCCCCTCTGCAGGTGGATACCTATTTTTTTCTTCACCATATCCGATGACATATTTTGCATTACAAAATTTTTACCATCCTAACCCAACCTTCCGAACCACTGTATAAACAAATAAATAAATTATTAAACGACCTTTGGGTTTCGTTTTAATGAAGCAATTTATAAAGCTAAGTATATCTTCTACGCAAACAAAATAAATCGTTATAAAATAACTAGATGACTCCGCACGTGTGTTGTAAAGTTTATTTTGATCGGCCAGTTTCAGCATTTCATATTTCAATTAAAATATCCAATACTCACAAAAGCACGTCCTTCGTTTCGATGTCCAAAAATCGGAGAATAATATCTTTGGTTGTTTCTTGCAAGTTAATCCAACATGATATATAATTTGGATATTTTCGTCTTTGTCGTTAAAAATATCCGAATGCTGTCGTTATTCTAATCGTATTGAGTATTTAATGACATTCATGATATTATAATATTATGTTCGTTTGATTTGTGTAAATGGTCGCGTGTACAATGATTATATTATTATTATTATTATTATTATTATCCTCGTATTATGCGCTCGGGATTGATTTTTTAACTTCGGCAGTTTATTGTGATTTGCTCATCGGTTATTCCGGTTTTGCCCGATGTGTAATACGTCGACCTAAATTAAATTAAAATTAAAAACAGATATTTTATTGCTGTTCTAAAAAAATCGCACTTCATCTGATTTGTTTGGTAATTTTAAACGCAGTAAAGCTTCTAGGTTTCACATTTATGTTAAGTCACGTTGAGTGTGTGCTTTACGAATCACTAAGTCTTTTTTGTTCGAACCGTATAGTTGGGACTTTTAAATTCTGTTTTTGTACAATGTGTTAAAGCTATTATTTAACAGCAATTATTTATGTTTTTACATTGTCTCAAACATTTTTTTTTTTTCAAATGTCAACAGAACAAAGAAAATTGTTCTTACGAATATTCATTAGTTCATTATATTATAATATACTATTATAGTATTATAATAATATGTTAAATCAACAATAATATTATAGAAAAATAACCGATATATGTAGTTACGATTTACGATATTCGATATATTAATTGTATGCTTTGCATACCTATACCTGAATTTAAATATATTTAAATTTTTAAATTTTTGTTTTTCTAAAATAAAAAATTGTTAAAAAGTACTTTTCCAAAGCCCTTTAAAAATTGGATGTACAACTTGCTTTTAAGAATATGGTTTATCTTATTAGATCCCAGTACTTACAAAAATTAATTTTTGTGACCCTGGATTTTATCTATAATATTTATTAAATTATTACTTGCAGAGACGAGAGACGCAATGAAATTTGTGGATTTAATCTGTCATTTATTAAATTTGTTGTCAGAAATACAAAGCCATTTATTTGTATTTGAATCTAAGTATTATAGTATTATAAGGTTGAATGGTTGAGTAATAAATATTTCTTTATCTCAAATGCCTTTTCACCAAATATTTTATATTTTATAAAACATTTTTATTTATCCGAAACTTTATTTTGTTACTTAAAATTATATAAAACCGCATCTATACAATATTCTACTCAATGAAGATATTAAAACGAGTTATTTTTAATCTCTCGTGTGCAAAATAATTGAAATAAATAACTTCGGTATTCGACGGTACCTATAGCTAATGTATTTAGCACACTAAAGTTAGATACCCTACCCGATTTGTTTTTCGACTTATATAATATGATGATTAAAGTCTTTCAAAGTTATAATATGTTAGTCATTAGTTATTGTGTAGTTATGTATTTAACCTAATAGTACGTTCGCAATAAGGATTACATAATATTATTATTTAACATAATATGTTTATTGCTTGTATCCCAGGGCTACAAATGCGCGTACCGGAATAGTTTACTGTGGATTTTGGTGCTCAAACTTCAAACGAATGGTTTTTAAATTAAACCAGATTTCATGTGAGTTAATAAGGGTAGACCGTAAACTTAAAAAAAATGATAATATAATATTATATTCATCAATAATATTTAACCGCGAAGTCATGAACGACGTGTGTACAGGTATACTGTGTTCTATCAAAATGTAATGTTAAACATATAAATAACGGCTGAAACACGATTGAGCACAAAACAACTTTTTTGCGACACGATTGAGCAAAATTGTCGGCGTATCAAAGGAAATTAAAATACAAAAGAAAACCTACACGATTGAGCATAAAAAACTCTGCAACGTTGCCATTTTCAATTAAATAATAATAATAATAATAATAATAATAATAATAATAATAATAATAATAATAATAATAATAATAATAATAATAATAATAATAATAATAATAATAATTTAAATTTGAAAATATTTATTCAAATAATTATAATAATTTAAAATATAACATGTCAAAAAAATAACATTATTTCATAGTCAATGTTTAATATACCTAGTCACATTAAAATAGTATTTAGATCCATTTGATAATAACAAAAATAATAGATTTGGCATGAAAATAATAAAATCAAAATATTGCTTGATGAGCTCCAATTTCAAAATCAACATGAAATGTATTGATTTTCAAATTTTTTACGCATAATAGTAAACATAAATTATTTAAAAATTGCCACATTTTAACATAAGTAGACCTAGTTTTATTTTGTAAAAAAAATTAAACAAGTGGTAAGTAGTATCCATTTTTATATCCATGTATTGTATACAATTGAATAAAATATTTTGGAGCATAATTAAATGTGCCATCGCCAAAATACTCGGTACAATAATTTGTCATAAATTGTATATTTTGTTCCGTAGTTAAACATACAAAATCATCATCGGTCGGAATGTGTATGAATTGTTGACCCTTAAATTTAAAATCTTCATTCTGTAAGTTTTTTAATTGATAAATAGCTTCATCCGTAGAAGTTGGTTATTTAGGATAGGTCTGCTTCCGTTTATCATACATTGCTTTCCGCACATTTCTTACATTTTGACTATTTAAATTTGATGTGAAAGATGAATTTAAAAGTTCGATGCGAATAATTTTAATTGGGCGTGTGGAAATTGATTCTTCAGCTTTTCTTTTGCAATTTTCTCTCAGAATTTGTTGTTCTATTTTTTCAATTGAATTTTGGTCGTGATTATGTTGTCCAGAAGTTTCAGTTACTTTACGTTTATCTAAACCGGAAAAAATCATTGCTGAACATTTATTATTTGTACACCTCCTCTTAAGAGATTATCTTTTTTTCTTTCACCAATTAATTTATACTTGTATAAATTTACTAGGGCCAATTCTTTGCCTCTTTCTGATAAAATGATAGTTATATTGTTGTTTAAATCCATATTTAAAAAAATAGAAAACTTTATGTGAAAAAAATAGAAAACTAGAAAATAAAACTATACGCACTTATATGAAATGCACTTTATGTGACACGACTATAGGTGATCGAACACTGATATTATTTCTATAATAATTTTGGAATCGTATCTTAATTATCTTATATTTCCCCCCAATACTATAAATGTTTAAAACGCCGTAGAAATTTATCGCTCCGGAACTAGTTTATCAATCGATAACATTGTCGATAAAGTTGGACTCGGCTCACGGCTTGCGTCTGATATTATCATAATAGCTGTGTTTAATAATAATACGTCAAAATAATAAATTACAAAATGTTAGCAACATGAATGTGGCAACGTCGCATAAAATATTCTATGCTCAATCGTGTTGCTAAAAAGGTATATGCTCAATCGTGCTTTACCGTAAATAACAAACAACAAGCTTACAATTATTATTGTTATAAAGAAGGTTTCGAAAAAAAACTAAAAAAAATGTTCGTCTCCAAATAGACCGTCGTAGTTTACAAATGATTGTAGCGTTACGGACAGTTTCTCGTATTTGAGTTTGAAACAACAGACAAAACCTTAGGCACGGAACAGAATTTGAACGGTATGCGCTTTATACTTAATAGGGGACGCGACCGCGAAACAGTAACTATTCCTAAGGGTTTTCCGTTTAGATGGTTTTGACAAAATATTTAAGACCAATGAAACCGCAATAACACGATTCCGAGAATTTTCCACGTATATTTAGGCAGTCTCATTTCGTTCGTGCTTATTAGACCAATAATCCGAACGAAACGACGACATAAAGTACGCCGATGAATGTCCGATTTCAATTTTTAAAACAGATGTTGCTCTTTTTTCTGTTTCGTACGCCGAAAACGAATTTTTCACATTCACATAAATTAACATATCATAATTCATCATGAAATACTCCGGGGAATTAAAATATGGCTTTAAAAAAACTCAAATCGTAGAAAGTTAGATTGCCACGTGGCAAGTTGGCACCCCTAAGCTAAGTTTGTTTCTAGCTTTTTATAGGACTATTGTTGCAAAATTCAAAAATATTGTTGTAAATTAGTTGCAAAGTAATGAAACCATTTTGGAGTTGATCGGAAAAAGTCGGGGTGCCAACTTCGTGAATATTCGTAATAAACCGTATAAAAAATATTATATCGCTGTTATTGTCATACGCTATGCGATTATGGTAATATTTTTACCGTACAAAATGTATTATTGCCTTATTAGATAGCTAGTATGAAATTTGAAATAAAATGTATTACATAATATTTACATTATGTTTGTATTTTAATGTTCACAAATACGAAGATGAATCAGGCGAATAAAATAAATAATATTTAAATAATGGTTAGTAGTCAAAAAAAAATCATAATAACGGAATCAAAATATTGTACTACCTAAATGTTTTCATAATTGTTGCCCTCGAATTATTCAAAATAATTTGAATAAATATTAATTATTATATTTAAGTAATAAAATATTGTATACCTGTTCTTCATATGTTATGTTGATTTATTAAATTTTTTACATTAAGCCAACATTATAATTTCAATTCTCTAAACTCTAATTTTGGACCACTGCAGTGCGGCTCGCTATTTGCATCTCGTAAATAATATAATGCTTATAATAGCTAATTTTTCGTTTTTTTTTTCGAAGAAAGCGAGACTTTAAAGAAAAAAAATAATACGGATTATATTAATATTTTCCTTGTCATCGACATCGGACGGTTCGGGTGGGCACGAGGGATTCGGTTTTCTCGTAAAACGGAGTAGGTGCCGCCTACCAAGCCGTACGACCCACAAAGTGTGCGACATCGAACAAGTACGCCGCGCGCCGGTGACGGAAATCCCGTCTGATAACAATGCGATTTTTATTATTTCGTCCTCTGGACGAAGACGCGGGAGTTCTCAAACTTTTTATTGAACGAGTCGTGATAATAATGTAATAATATTATTATTATGACCGCTAGCATTACGGGTTACGTCTTTTCGCACTGTCATCGATACGTCGTCGGTCAGACTGATGACGAAACTATGCGGATTCGACACTAGGAATGGGGAAAAATACATCGCGTTCGCGTCTTGTCGATGTTCCTCGGCGTTTATGCCTCGCTCCACCGCGGCGTATGATAATATTATAGTCGTAGTTTGAGGACCACTGCGCGGCGGCCTAAAGTACAATATTATTATTATTATTATTATTATTATTATTAAATTATACGGCACGCGTGATCCGCCAAAACGTTATCGTCGCGCCCCCTCGAACGTGCGCACACGTCATAACGATAATAATAATAATAATAATAATAATAAATAATAATATTAAACCATCATACATTATTCAAGGTGGCGCAACAATAATAAGGAATATAATAATATAAGGATTGCCATTAAACGCGGACAGACAGACGCGTAGCCGCCGAGTGGCTGTTGAAATGCGCGGCACCGGATTTATGGTTTTTAATAACGCGGCGCCCGTCGGGTGCGGGCAAAGCGCTTATAAATATATACAAAATATATGTATATAATATATATTTATATATACATAAATGTATTATGTTCTGCTTCCCGTACGACGTATTATATTATATATAATATATATATAAATATATATTATATTATACGTCCTGACGTTCGTGAGAGCGGCCCGACCGTTGTAACGGGTATACAATCGTTAGGGGTTTCGCGGGGCGAGTGAGGCTCCAGTTTCGGCTTTGTGTGTGGGGGAGGGGTGGGGGGGGCAAAACGACCTCAGGTATAAACTATATAGGTTTGCATATATATGTATATAATATAGTACTCCAGATGCATAATAATAATAATATAACGCTGGCTGCGTTGTCGGATAAAACGACGGCGGCGGCGACGTCCGACCGACCGACCGGAACGGCGGGGAAAAAAAAGTTTCATTTCCTATATTATCAGAATAAGAAATTATCACAACAGGAAGAGAACGACCGGGTCGGACTCGTTAGACGAAACAAAAATAACCGAAAATAAAGAGGTGGAATTATGATTATTCGCTCACTCCTTCATTAGGTTGACATTAAATATGGCATGACTGCGACGGGGGCGGAAAGGACGAACTTCTTTTTCGTTTTTATAACTATATTGCAGTATTTTCCCCCCTCTTTTTTATTATTTTTTTTTTGTTTCTCGTTTTCTTTTCTTCCAATACTTTTTTTTCCGCCACTTCGCCGTGAAGTCAAATAAATTTAATCACGAGCGTTTAATTAAACGTTTGATTGAAAGACGCAGGAACAAAGAGCAACAGCTATTAATTAAACTTTCGAGTGGAAAACGTTTTGTGGAAACGGCTTAAACCTTTATAGGTGCCCACTGAGCCCTGTGCAAGAGAGGGAATATATTATTGTTATATACCTTTATATCTATGAATACGCGTCTTCCTGGACAAACCGTTTAAACAAACATTTAATTTCGCTCCGAATGTTCATTGTGTTCTCATCCTTCTCTGCGCGTTTATGAACTTTGTAAAAAAAAAAATGAACTTAAAATCATTTAACCCAGACAACTTTCGGTAACAACACAATTGACGTTCGTAAACGACATAATAACTCCGTGTAACAGAAGACCCAACGTTTAGAATATAATTTATATTGTGCATAATATTATGTTATTATATCTGTTTTACCGTTATTATATATTTTTAAGTTTCCATCGAAAATACGATTTAGTACACACAATGGACGACACGATTAGTACACGGGAGTGAACTTATTATAAATACAAACGTCGATACACTGCGTGTATGAATAATGAAAGAAGTAACAAAAGGAGTGATATTAACTAGTTAAAACGTTAAAGGTTCCATTTCAATAACGTCTAGACTTTTCCAGTTCATTTGAAAAATAATACGTCAAGTTAAAATCGTGTTAAACTGTATAATACGAAACTGATCAATAAACATTTTTTCAATATAATTACGCTGTAAATAGCAGTGATTTTAAATTAAAATAATCAAACGAATAATCTTCTATTTAATTATTGAGCTGACACGATCGTCAATTCCACAATTGCATAAACACATACAGCAGCTAGTTTGCAATAAGGAGAAAAATTATATAGTTAAAATCATTAATCAATATTAGAAAAAATTGAAAGTAGCACGACCTCTGTGCGTTGTCACCCAGGTGGTAATAATTAAAACAAATTAATGCTTTCATTTTAAACCAAGTTATGTTAATATAATATTTCTCATAACTCTAAACTTATAAAGGTACCTAATATGTTTTTCTTATATATTTTTGTTATTTACTCATAAATTAACGATTTTAACGTTGAATTTTAACTAACTCGAGTTAATTTTTTTCATTAACTTGTTCACATTTTGAAGCCAACCATTATATTGTGGGCGATTTATTGAATGTTGACGATATTCTTTTTAATAAGGTATTATATTATGATTAATCAAAAACAGCGCAAATAAATATTTCAAGAATAGGATCGACCGTAAACAATATAAAATTTAACGTTCACTCTAATTGGCATAACGTTTTTAAAGAAAACAGCTTGTGCACATAAGGTATATAAATAGGTACTAATCAACCAAAAAAGACTTAAACTAAACAAATGTATTTATCGAATAAAACGTAAATATTATATTATGATACAACCTGTTATCGATAATGTATTATTGTCACACCGTTTGTATAGTATAAACGTATATTTAAAAGTTTGGTTTCGTGATTTATTCAACATAATATACGCACTATTGTTTTAATTCTGGATTTTCGTGTTCAATGTCTCAGTGTAGGCAGTTGTATTCATATACTTTATGTAAACAATATGAACAAGATAACAAAAATTAAATGACAAAAAAGTCTAAAACTATTTTATTTATGTTGTTTTATTTTTAGGAAATTTGTGATCTCAGACTTAAGGAATTATGTTTAATATTTTATTCTAACAATGGTTGTTCAGAAACATCATTTTTTTTGTCCATTAATATAATGCCCGGTTAACAAATTTACTAAAAGTAGTACACTGCAACATTCCGATAGTAATCTTATTATATGGTTTTTTTGCCTTTTAAACGTGGAGATCCACTTGAAATTAATTCCAACATAAATTAAAATTTGTACACGGAAGATGTTTTTATATTTTCTTTTAAAAATAATTATTATTATTTATACAGGTTCCTCTACAGCTCATAATATTATTGAGAGAGGTTTCTAATTTTATAGTTCATTTTTTTTCAAAAAACATCCTTTTTTTAGGCGTAATAAGAAGAAAGTCCTTCGTCCATAATATATTAATATAATTAAAACAATTAATAATACAGAATATTATTTATTGTGATCATACATTTTAAGGCAAAAATCGTGTTGACAAAAATTACCAACTAAAATTATTTTTTTTTAGATAATTTGTCTAGTAGATTGCCACTGTTTTGAGTAAATTTGTTATTAAGTACATACAATTATATTGTTTATGATAAAATTTGATTCAAATCTAATCATTGACATCAGACGTGTGACGAGAATAATAAATTATTAAATTAATACGCATTAAGTAATGTATTTTCTGTTTGAACTTCGCTGCAGTTATTGGAAAAGGAAATTAGATGCAGTTATAAATTTCACTTACCCGAGTGTTTGGAAAAAGTTCTTTTAGTTTCATGTTCACCGTTAGTAAGTCCATTGGTGCCACTTTGAGATTTATCTCTGAAAAATAAAAAACTTATGTATAATAATAATATGTATTATTAAATAGGCATCAAGCACATTAAGTAGAGGCTTTTTTTTTTTATTCGTTCAAATTCCGCTTTGTGTAATACTTAAAATATAGTATTTAAATAAATATTGTTCTACAAATCAACACTGTTATTTTTTTCTAAGATTTTATTTTTGTATTTTAAATTGAATTAAATGATTTTGTAAATAAGGTAGAGTTTTATCAAATATAAAAAAAAAATAAAAATTGATGAAAAGATTATAATTTAATTACAATTTTACAAAACATATTAAAAATATTTTCGAATGCAACTTAAAATAGCTACACAGTATATAATGTTTATATAATATTATTATATATATAAAAAAACAATTGTAGTTATTAAGTTTGTGCTTAAACTGCAAATAATACAATGTAACTTGTAGTTGAATAATTTGATAATTTAATAATATATAATAATTTTTAAACCAATATTTTTTATAATATTATCGTGTATCAAAATGAATTTAAAAATACAAAAATATTGACTTTTATCTTTCACTTTTATAAAACCAATCTATTATTATCCTAAAACTGTGTAAGCCACTTTATTTTTTTCAATTAATTTTCAATTGGTTTTAAAGCCATAATAAATTTGAGCCAGTGACAAAATTAATTTAATTATTTTAAGAGCACACAGATATCATGGAGACATTTATAATTATTTTCGAAAGAGTAGTATTGTTTTTAATGATGTTAGATGAGCCATGATTTCTCACACCAAATTATTGAGTTATACTTAATACCTTCAATTTGTCAAATATTACAATATATAATTTTTTGTAATATTAATTTAAATACAAATGGTTGAAAATAATAGTCACACGATATACATTTGTAAACATAACAAATCCTTTATTCCTCTAAGTTTGTCTTAAATTTTGAAGTTTTAAAATACTCGAGTAGTTTGGTGATATAAGACAATGTTATTTTTTGTGTTGAATAATAATAGTTATTGTACAAATATTTGTTTACCACACTGTATCTTACAAAAGCTTTTAGAGTATAATTTAAGTAAAAAAGCTGTTTGGTGATCGTTCTTGGGTTTTTATACTTATGAAACATAAAAACAAGAAAACGGTCGGTGCATCTCTGGTTTTTCATAAAATGTTAATAACATGATAATTATTTACTCTCAGCGCAAAATTGTAGCTTTTAAATAAATTTACACGTAAAGTGGTATCAAAATGAATTATTAAAACTCTCGGTATTTTGAAAACAAACCCCGAGAATTTTTGCTTGGAAAATCATATTTTCAATCGTTTTAACTTATGGCGGGTAGTTTGAAATCGTAATGTTATAATATTTTCCAATGTTCTACTATAGCGGTAAATAATAACACGACGGTTTAATTATAAAAAAAACATCCAAAGAATCCCGTACAACGCATTTTTACACTTGACATTTTAGTGGTATTTAAATATTGTCCATATAATATTCAAATTACTTTGTAACCACCGTCTACCGCTGAAACTATAATATAATTACGTAGTATATCATAAACAATTGTAGTATGTATTTTTTTTTTCATTTCAATTTTAATAGTTCACAAAAAGCTCAGGCATTAATTCAATTACAATATTCACAAACAACAAAAATAATCAAGTATTTTTGAGCTCATCATTAGTAACGGTATTCCGTAGGGCCTACGCCATATTTTTATATAGTTACAATTTAACAGAGATAATAAACATTTAGGTATTTAAAATATTATGCAATATTGAGTGAAGTAGTTATTGGCATAATAATAGCATTAGTCGCTACGTAGAGGTCTTCATTTATTTTTTATTCATAAAATGTTATATTATGGTTGTATGCGTTGTTGATAGACTAAAAATAATAAACAATTCATATTAAAACGATATTTCGGTAGGGGAGATAGTGAAATATTTATAATACCTAATTTCAAAACTAAAAATATTTTACGTTTATTACCGAATTACATTCATTTTAAATATATTTATTAAAAATTACGAAGAAAATCTACCGGAAAATATATTTTTAACACTGAAATACACCTTAAATTTATTGTTTTAATAACATTTTTACAATTGCAATATTGCACATATAAGTTATAACCTCATAAAGTGCGTACAGTGTAGATATTATTTTAAAACTTTTTATAATTTTATCAGTATTAAAAAGAAAAACAATAGAAAGTCACTAATAAATAAATTATATTTTTATTATAAAAGTTTTTAAATATAATATATTATTAAAAACGTTACTTTTTAAATAAATAAAAAAAAAAAAATG
This sequence comes from Neotoxoptera formosana, assembly GCA_022818045.1. Classification (NCBI taxonomy): domain Eukaryota; kingdom Metazoa; phylum Arthropoda; class Insecta; order Hemiptera; family Aphididae; genus Neotoxoptera; species Neotoxoptera formosana. The sequence goes on along the minus strand of CM040635.1, from coordinate 23,096,762 downwards.
ACAAAACCTGAATAATTAAATTTCATAATAATTTATACACAAATAAGTATAATATGCACGCCATTAATGTTTTATTAATATTTTTAAAGTTGGTGAGTTGACAGAATTATTTTCGCAACGGTCAATCGGTATATTATGTTGGTACTTTTGAGAAAATTGAAATGACCAACTTTTAATGCATAAATTGACGGTGTGCAAAACATTAGTCACGACCGACTATGGAAAAAAAAACATTTACCTGCACTAGTAACCTATAGTGCAATAAAACCCGAAATAAAGTTGCTTATACATAAACCGTTAAATATAATTACATAAATAATCGCTTGGAATGCCCAGGGGATGTTTTCGACTGCGAAAAACGTACCTTATAAGCTTTAAAAACCTAAAACTCATTGACGGAATTAAAGTTAAATTACCTTGTCCGATTTTAAGCATAATATGAAAAAAAAAAAAAAAACATTTTGAGTTTTGCGACTACGCAATATTACATAGTAGTTGTTGTAATAGTTATATGACCAATGATCATTATAGCAAGGTAATATAAGGAAATATAAGAATAAAAATATTAAAAAACTTTTTGAATGTTTTCTCATACTATTACGACATAATATTTAGTAAATTTCGACTATTTATTTTTTAACCGTATAAATGCGTAGGCATCACACAATACTGTGTTTAGCGATTGTATTTGCCGAACTCGTGTGTACTCATTGATTGGTACACGATTTTGACGAAATCAATAATTCGTTTTTTAATTTTGACGTCGGTATTTTGAGTATACCACTGTTGGATCCATTCTATAGTGTGGACGGGAATGATATTTTGTAAGCACAATATTCAATAATACACTTTTGATAACACGGCGTTTGAGATAGACAAATCAGGTAGGTACACTTCTTCGACTATATTGTCTTAATTTCCCGGTAAGACTTGTGATATTTTTTTTTTTTTTTATTAAAATAGAAAAAATATACAATCTGTATAACATCATACAATAAATAATTTAGATAACATTTTTACCAGTCTGGACGGCTTGAGGGAAGGGAGAGTCCATTGACACTACTTCCAACTTGTGATATTTAGAATTAATTTACGAAATGTCGATTTATTTTTTTTAACGTTTTAGAGCGTTGCAAGTATCCAACTATTTCACTTTAACTTATACAAATAACTGACATATTATATAACTAACCTGCCGATTAAGAGTCGTTTTAAAAATAATATTGTCTACAGTACTTATAATATACGATAATGAGCTATTAAATAAATACACCTGGTAAGGTTTTCCAGACAACCACGGTAAATTGTTTGGGTACAATAATTGTGTTATTATTCTGATTAGTTAAATCGTGTCAATACAACAATCAATTCAATTGACAATATTCAGCCTGAGACGGACCTCAGCGATAGAGATATATTAGTCTTACAGTGTGTTTGTTTTACACGAGTATTTTAAAAACAAAAATGTATTTGTAGTCATACAATCCAAAAAAAAAGAAAAGATTTATTTTGGAGATTTTAAAACAATAACGCAATGTTTTTCGAGGAAAACGTTAAAAACATTAATAATAGAGCAAACACAAATTTTTAAACAAATATTGACAATTAATAAATCAAAATAGGTATGCTCAGAATCGTTTTTCAAATGCAATAATTCTCTATTGTTCCTAAACTTAAAAATCTTCGCCCTGGGGTCCATTCGAATCTTGCGTCATATTTTTATTTATTTATTTAATTTTGATAATAATTGTCATACTATGTATCGGAGATTTAAAACCATAATATACTTTCAATTAATACCTATATCTATTGTTTATTATACTCAGATTAATAAGTATTTCTTAAAATGATGTAAGTCTTATAATTTATAGTACAGCGAGCACCTACCATTAAGTCTAGTGCTAAGTTTAACAATATTTAACTTTTAATTATGAGAAATTCTTGGAATTTTTACCTAAACTGGTCTCGTTATCCGATTACTACACTTTGGAAAATGTTATACGAGTTTACCCTTTGGCCATTTTGACACCTCAAACTTTCAATTGGAAACTGTCAAAGTTTTACATCTATGGTGTCTGTTTGAACTGAACCTCTCATCCAATTAAACTTCTGTATTCTACGGCTAATCGAGTAATAGTACTTTATTTGTCGTATGTTAAATTAAATTGTGAGATAATACAATTATTGGTGATTTAAAGAGGATTCTAACGTTTATCAGATGTGTCTCATAAAATACAATAACAGAAGATAATAAATTTAATAGAAAAAACCATAATCCAAAGCTGAAATCATAACTAAGAGCGCTCTTATGAATATTGTTATAAATTTAACTTAATTTACTACAGATTTAATGGCTAATTTTCTTTAAAACTTAGTAGTCTGGTACGCAGACGCTAATATTATATGTATTATAAGAAATAAATCGAATTACTTATGTTCCTTCTCTTTTTTTTGTCATGATCATTCTCGGAATGAAATTCTTGTTAAAAATAATGAAAAACTTTTTAGTTAGATACTTCTAGTCTCGCATCACGTCCAAACGTTATCCGGTATTTCCTCTGAGGGATTGCATAGTACTTCCGGTTGAAATTTTCATTATCCTTTATTATATACAACTACCGCGTACGAAAAGAACAGAACATTGTTTAAAACGTGCTTAAATATTTAGAGAATATTATCCACCTCGCCTAAGACGGTCGGAATAAGTATACGGATACGAAATCGATAACCATTAAAAGATTGCATATTATATAATATCAAATAATAAATGCAAGGTGTATCTTAATGGATTATTAACGAATATGGCTTATAAAATAATAATTAAAATTGCGCGATCTAATTAAAAGTACTGATATTAAAACTAGTTTATAATAACCATAATAACCATAATAACCATAATAACCATAATAACCATAATAAATATGTAGACGTACTGAATCAACGAAAATAATAAAGTTGATTTTTTTGAGATTGAAATTTGGTTGTTACGCCATTATGCATAACGAACGGCTTCGATTGTTATGAATTTGACTAACAGATTAGTTGGGTAGAAATTCATATACCTATAAGTATCATCAGTTCTGTCTAATTTACAATAAAAGGGACTTTTCACCTTACTTAATTTTAATTTTTACGTAAACAAAATTAAGTCATAATAGTATCAAAAGTCAAACTAAACAACAAAGTTATTCCTACCAAATCCGATGTAAAATACCTAGCTAGGATAAAAATGTTTGCCTGGGCTGAGCTCCTCTTCTTATGTCTGAAAAAAAATCAGCTAATTCCAGACTCCATCTGTTTCGTATACTTATCCAAACCAAATATTCTACAAGCTCACAATCTACAAACCCATAATGAGACCTGCAGTCTGGTCATATGGAACTCAAGTACTTACTTATGAGTTTCAGTTAAATTTTCAAATCATAGAACGCTTCAGGTGAAAATCACAGCTTTCCACTTCAGCAGAAAGTTCAAAATTACCAAAATGCTCTAATTAAAACATATTTTTTCCACTATCCCTAAAAATCCAAACAGGTGGCCAAAATGATGATGGTCTATGGACTTGCCTTAAAGTCTTGTCAAAGTACCTGGTCGGGTGGTACCACTGGGTATTTGCCCCTCTTTTATTGTAAATCTTTTGTCACCAAAATAACGTATTGTATAGATTGTAATTGTAATTTGATAAACAAAAATATTACTGTTACAACGAATGTCTGTGATATCTATGCGTGTGCTATTTAATCATTTCAACGTACAAATCTGTAGGCTAATTGAAATGTCGAAAGATAACAATAATTATAGGGACCGATTTCAAAGGTCCCATTCGTACACAGGCATAATAATTAAATGGAAGTGGCCAGAAACACAGAATAATTGTAAACTCTGTTTTCACGATTGATTAGCAAAAGTGTTAATATTATTTTCAAACAAAGTGGATACAATATCGTCGAGTTTATAATTTAAAGTAAATAATATTCAATAAATAAATTATCATAATGGAAATTATTCTACAAAAATATTATACTTAAAATTATAAGGTAATAATGACTTAAGTATTATAGGCTTTATAATTTACTGTACAGACATCAGTATAGCGTCAAAATGACAAGTTTTATAATTACTTAAGTTACACGTTTGTCTGTCCGAATTTCGTAAACATGGTGTTGAGTCTAAAACGAAAAGTTGTCAAGTCAAGTTTATTAAATCAGTTATTATTTTTAAGCGAAACGATAAATGTATGAATACTATTTATGAATGTATTTAGAAATACAAATTTCAAAACCAAAGCCAAAACCGACACCGAATACTGTTCTGAGTATAAACACATAATAAATATCGAGGAAAATAATTTAAACAGTGTGTAATATTGTTGAACGATATTACAAATATTGCCGATCAATAATACGGTTCAAAAGTTTTTCTTTAATAATTACCTCGGTAAAACACGTTATTTGAATTTTTTGTTAAGACGAAATACCGTTTAAATACCAAGAAACTCTTGGAAATAATAACTTCAGCAGTGAACATATTATTATTATTATTTTTTTCAATTTCTTTTATGCGAACTACCGAGTTAATAGGTACCTAAATAATATTTCATAATGGACGTCTGGATCCACGTAATTGCTTTATTCATTCCGACCATTGAAGCTGTAAAGAATAAATTTAATTGAAGGATATATTATTATTATTTTTTTTTAGAGGGAAAAATACGCATTGTTCGACCGAGGTCCATTGGCCACTCCTGCAGCACTGTCGTTTTTAATACTACTATATATTATTTTATACGATCGGAAAAACAAATAAGTCTGGTTATATATGTGTATGTGTGTGTTGTGTGTGTGCATTACTATTATAACGGGGCGTGCAGGGTTCTCTGCGGATTTTAATAAATAAATATAAATAGCGGTGGATTTAATTCGATTATTCATTATATTATTATAATAATAATTATTATTATTATTATCATTATAGCTATATTATTATTATTATTATTATTATATTATCGTACTGACCTTATTTTGGTTTTGACAATCTCCGTGTCCAGCACGGCTATCCGAAACACGGTGCACTGGTCTGAAACGGCTGTTGGGTCCGGCACGACGATCATTTGCACCAAGTCCGCCTGCGAAACACACACCCCGACAAAACGAAGCGATCCAATTAATATACTATTATTTATATCCGCCGTAAACCATACGGCACACCGGAAAACTACCCTAACCGCGCCCGTGTAGGTGTATTGTACACGAGTCAAGGACAGATCCCTTCGAATGTGATGATGACGATAATAATAATAATAATAATAAACCGATTCGTCATCATAATATTATTATTATTATTATTATTACTATCATCGACAAGGGTTTGCGACGATCTATTATTGCAGTATGTATCGTTATGCGATGTCGACCACACGTTGTCATACAATAATAATATTATTACGATTTTGTACACAATAGGATAATAATATGTCATAATTATTAGGCACTACAAATATTTAAAACAATGCACAATACCTTTATTATTTTTATTTATAAACAAAATTTGAACCGACATATTTTTTTTAATGACATTTTATAAAAATGTTTGCAGTAATGTAAGTAATTGACGCATGTAAGTAATTCTCTTAATGAGAAAAAAAGAATTATTATGCTCATTTAATTTTCCGTCGCTACTCGTTATATCGATTTGTACGTCACAAGGAATCCATTCGAAAAGATTAGATGAATGTCGTATTTGTATACGCGCTACAAAATTAATTTTTTAATAAAAAATCTTAAAATAACATTTTTAAAAAAAATCGGAGTATTAAATGCTCTAAAACACCAAAATGCTTGAAAAATAACCTTAAAGTTCAAAATTATCAAAAAATGCAAAATAAAAACTTTGTATTATGATTCAAAAATAGTGCATAAAACGTATATTGTGTTATCAAATGAGCCTCTAGTTATTTAATTTCATCACAAATAACATGGATTTTTAACAATCATATTTTAATTCTATCCCATCAAAACGCAATAATATAATAACGGAGTATAATATGAAGTGAACGGTGTAATATTTTTGAGCACTTGATTTTTTGGAAAGCTTTAAATGCACTAAACTTTAACGTTTTTCTAATAAATATTAGGGATTACGATTTCCAAAATAATTTATATGTATTTTGTGTGTACAAATCAATAAATTAATAACGAATAACCAGCGAATTTTAAAGAATATTATAAATATAGATAAGGAGAAATAGTGATTTATTATAATATAATATTATGTATTGTTCATTATACCGCTCAACATATTATGTCAAAAACTTAAAGTAATATATTATTATGATAATATTTATACACTGTTTGTGCATTGTTCGATTAACGCAAAATCAGAATTTTCAGGAAACTATTTACTAATTGACCACCGTCTGAAGTTACTACGTGTTCAAAGTTTAAAAACGCAAATGAAATTTTTAAGTGATTGAAACGAATCTAGTAAACGCGTATCGTTTTATGATTGAAATGTATTCAAAAAATATCATAATATTAAAATATTATGGACCAGTGGACTTGGTGTACTTTAAATTGCCTATACACGATGCCGTACAAACAATATTTAAAGAATAGAATTCTACAAAAAACATAAATCGAGAAATTCGCTCTGATGTATAGTAAGTACATTTAGCTATTTACTAGATTATAGGTCACTATATTACACTTATCATTACAGATTGTGTTAAATTTGAACCAAATGGCAAATCATTACACACAATAAACGATCCTCAGTGAAGGAGGCGAACCAATCGATGTAAGAAAAACTTATGAGGACCTTTGTATTAAAATGTCAAGCTTTTTGACCGAAAAACAATATAGTTGTATATATAAAAACATAAGTTGAAACAAAACTTGAAAAATTTCTTATTTCTAAATAATTAGTCTAAATAATTTTAAACTTCCATTGTGCTTATTGATACAGCAAACGTATTTGTTATTAATATCAAACATTTAAACTTTTTCGAAGAGCCACTTGTAAGTCGTACCCAAACGTCTGTTTAAACGGTATTTTAAAAGTATGATCTGTGAAAACAGACCAAAATATGACAGAAATTAGTACCGATACGTTTAAAACGACTAAACGTACATATTATTTAGGTCACTGAAAACGAAGAGGTTATCAGTAGTTTTATATAAATGCAATCCGATGATTGGTCCCGAGTATAGATATCGTGCAGAATATCAATTTAAAACTTTCACTCTTCAGCATAATAACTATATTATACTATTGTTTGTTGAATTTGGCTTTTTTCAATTAATTTTAATACTAGAAAAAAAAAACGGTTTTAATCGATGCTCGCTTTCTGCAATTGAATAATACACAAGACAAACAGCACGAGGATTATGCGCCATTCTCGATACGAAATATGATTACACAACAGTAATGTAATGTAATTCCAAGTTTAAATCTCAAAAGTGTCATTAAAAATAATATGTACCGTGTACATGGTTATGCGTTTCTTCGTTTTGTTCGCAACGACGTTTTAACACCATTTACGAAATCTATTCTACTGGATTAAGTATGTCAATTAATTCAAATCCAAAAACCGATTTAAATCTAAGATTAAAGTATCTGATGTAGCTCGTTTATTTGTATGAGCCTTTCCGACTAACTTCTTAAATACATGCTTTGTTCAGTATTACAGAGCCTATTAAGATTTTTAAAATAGTATTAATTTATTGTCATGCATTATATTGTAAGTTCTTGTTCGTTTGGCTTAAATATTAAGCATTTCAAAAAGTAATATAACGAGACATTAACAAACATTTATAATTGTTTTATAAGCATGAAAAATACTTTTATCTATATATAAGAGCAAACAGTAGTTGTGTTATGTCATTAACTATTTTAAATAAATATTTAAAAAAAATATTATTCTTTTATTAAAAAATAATGTTAAACTTAAAAAAAATATTGATATAATATATTAAAACATTATTTGTGTGTATTATAATGTAATATAAATACTAGTATATAATATCTATTAAATTTGAAACGTACCGTTAACGATTCCTCGAAGACGTCCATGTCATAATATTCCGGAGATGAGGCATATGAATTTTGCATCAGCGTCTCAGTCGTAACCCATCTACAGTCCAAATACGCTATGATTTCATCTTCTTGAAATCTATGAACGATATAATATTATGAAATCGAGTAAATACTTTTTCAAGTACTTTTTTTAAATTTAAATGATGATAACAATAGTAATATTGTTTAGTGTGGATGAAATAAAACCTAATCGAATAATTACACTAAGCTTAGTTAGTTCCTCTTTGCAGACGTCCTTTTACAGAGACCTATTCACTCGATTATAAAATCTCTCGTATACATAAATGATTCCGAAATATCTTAAGAAATATCATTATTATGCTACATTAACCAATAGATAACTATAGATAAATGTATGGTATTAGGTATAATATGCACCAAATCTACACATATTATAAGCGTTATAAAATATTACAGCCTATACACTTTATACGTTATTTAAGCTTCATTTATCGCTATTAATACGTCTTGCTTTGTTTAATTATTAAATTATCATATTGTGTTGGTACAAATAATTTATATTGAACTCATTATGAATATTGCTGTACGTTATATACCAATCATACAAATTCAATATTTTAATTTATTAGAATTTACCTACTAGGTACTGAACATTGTCGTACTGATGTCTAATGGATTGTTTTCATAAAATATGCAAAAAAAATTAATATTGTTACTATTCAGTGAACTTACCCCAACCCTAGCTGATGAGTAATTCCATCGGCCAAGACTGCAGCGATCAACACTGATCTATTCGACTGCCTCGTGTTGACAGACACTCGTAATAGATCTGGACCACTGACTTCGAGGGTTATGACTTTGAGTGGCTGTGCTGCCGACGAAGACAGACGGAATACAGTACCAAAGTCCACCTGTAAATAAAAATCTAACATTAGGCCGACTGCAAGCTGTCAAACGGAAGATTATATAATATTTAAATAGACTATATATGTTTTATTAAACGGTAAGACCGTTTTAAATGTCTTTAACGGACACTTCTTTATCTGGTGTTCAACGTTATAAAGAATTGTGTGTATGCAAATAGTCCAATGATTTATAGTTTAAAATAATAATGCTCCATTGTAGTACTACATTGTTATATTATACGTTATATAATCTATTATTAGGTATATCTAACAGTAAATCTATTATATTAAGGTTTACATCTAAATCAAAATTCAAACGATTAGATTTAATTTATTAAACTTTATGTAGGAAGGATACTGTAGTCTTTAATAATTAATGATTTTACTTTAGTACAAAATATAAATCAGAATTTGATGTAACATTATAAGTCTAGTAGGTACTAATTACACTAGGACATTTTTTACAAAATGCGAAATGTAAAGATCTATTATAATATTATTAATACAAGTATAATTTTCCATTCGTTATAGCATAATATATTTTATACGAATTACCATGGGTTTTTATTTTTTATGCTTAGTACATAAAATGCAATAACTCAACAGCTATTGTCAACTTATTAAAATAAACAATTGGTTCACATTGGGAAAAAAATAAGATAGTATTGCTCCTTAAATGTCATACCAAAGCTGAATACCTTCTTGAACAATATATATTATGTAAGTATTATCCTTACAATGATCTTACAAAGTAAAATGACGAGTTTTGCAATTTTAAGTGGTGTCACTGGACACTTCCATTCTCTTCCAAGATAAACTAGTCAAGTAAACTGTCATAAATGTTAAATATTGTATTAGTATTATACAGACTGTACATATTATATTCTTTAAAAAGTAAATTCAAAAAATCAGAATTTGAACAAAATGCGGGTGAATAGCCTGTCAAATCATCCAGTTCAAATATATATTTAAAAAACGTGAACAGTCTTTATCCAAAAAAAAAAAAACACTTATAGTGTTTTGGAAATTAGTCCATACACTGATGACACTTTTAACTCTAAAATTATTTAAATATTAGATATTATGTATTATGACTCACGATATTAATTGTTATGGTATATTCAAAACGTTTGATAACGATTTATATTTCCCTTTGTGGACAAAAACATTTTATTCGACTCACGTGAAGCAGTCATGTATATAATATTGCAATCAGTTGGCGGGTAATGCCAAAATATATTTACACACACTCGTGCCATGTACACGCATTATTGCGTTTTCGAACGCGAAATGATTATAAATTATGAATTTTCAATGAGATTTTAAACGAACGAAAACAAAAGAGCCCGAATAAAACATAATAATATATTATAATTGATTAACTGGCATTTTTGGCGCATTCGACCAAATTGGTTTACTCCATACACACACGCTCATAATATAATATTTTGTGAATTAATAATTGCCGCCGCCATGTTGAACAGAGAGATTTGAATAGGACATAATATTCGTACGTAGAAACAATAATGACAATAACGATGACGGGTCAAAAGTCCAGCCTTAGTTGTCAAAACGTTCTGTGACTTTTGAAACTTTTCGTCGTTAAATCTATACCGTTCGAAATCAACGTTAAACGCATTTTAATCAGGAAAGCCCGTCGACGACGACGTCCAAACCTGTAATAATGTTTGTCAAAAACGTCGATTTCAAACAGACAATCGACCATCGGTCTATGTGTAATATTATATCAACGACAATGTTTGTAGCTGAGTCAAAACTTATTCTTATAGTATCATATTATTATTAGGTACTGTGTATTTTATTCTGAAAACTGTTTTAAATCGAAAATAGTCGTAAACTAGTTTAAAATGAAAGCTTAAGAGGTTTTTTTTTAAAAAAAAAGTCGACTTCCTATATGGAGCTTATTAAATAAATATTATACTCTACCATATAATATGTATACACCTTCGCGGACTCAAAACGATAGTAAATAATATATTTTAATTAAAAATAAAATAATAGATTTTTTTTTCAACGCCAAGCCGGTACGGTATAATAATAATACAACTATATTGTATGGCATAGACGATATTCGGTTAGCCACGGCAAAAGAAGGTGTCTATTCGAGGCCGACTCGAGTGGAAAAAAAAATTCCCACTCAACATCACGCTCTCCTTTTTGTTTTAAATAAAATGTATTATATATTATATATAGACTTGCTCTCGAAACTATTATTTGCGAACCTCTATTATATTACTACACGTTTACGACGCTGCAACAGTCGTTTCACAATCATTAGCGAGAACCTACGACCTATACCTACCTACCTATACTTACCTTTATAACAGCCGTGGCACAAAATCGCCACTGGCCGCCCCGCCGAAATGTGAGTCATACACAGCGCGTGGGAGGGTGCTCGCGTGCTGTCGTCATTACCTACGAGAATCATCGATCGCGAGGTGAGTGTAAAATAAGGAGGAGGCGCAAAAATCGCAGGTAAACAACTGTTTTCCCAAACTTCTATGCATATTTTTTATTTTTTTATTATTTCCCTGTTTAAAACATGGGTGGGAACTGCGTGTGTCACAATACTGCCACCCGGTGGCCCCGTATCGTATATTCAACAGTTATTATAAACATCGATTAACAGAGAGGGTGAAATGACGGCCTTTAACCACCTTGTAAAATTGGACTTTGGCCCACAAACCTACTTAATTTTACCATTGTCCATCACTATCTTCCTCGAATTTGTATCTCCCGCCCAGCAGCAAAATCAAACATATAGTTTTAGATCGTAAGTTATTCGTCACCGCAAGAAACATCCTCGACCAACCTTCAACGACGGAGAAAGCACTTGGAGAACACTAGACACACTTGATCCATAGCTTCTTCAAATCCATCGGTATCGATACAAAAATTTTATAATATTATAATACTATGTAATTAACTGAAAAAAAAAATTTAATCTATACATTTGTAGGTAAATATTGTTTCACTAACTGTAGGCTAATGACCTAGCTGTAACGTTATAGGTACTCAAATATTTACGTTAAACAATTAAATGGTTCAGTTTGGAAACCAAACAACTCCAATTTTCATCAAAAAATCTGGTGTTGGCGGTATTTGATTGAGAGAAAAAAATGAAGAGTATATTATCTGTATAAGAACGAAACAATATTCCGAAATTTCCAACAACCCACATTATATTATAAATGAATATTATAACGTACTTTGAGCTGTCTGGTTTTTACCACTAATGTTCTCAGTACAAAATCTAAATGACGGTATGACTTTACGTTCAAGTCATGCAGGGTGGGTGCATAATAATAGTATTCTTTGTTTTATCATTTTAGCATTTATAACTTTGTATATTGCAGTTAAATACATCCAAGGTAAGAATGTTGGTTTTTTAAAAATATAATTTAAAAAAAAATAATGGAGTAACTAAATTATTTTATCTAGTATTGTATTATATAACGTGTTCTGCTTCCACTTATTTAAATAATTTAAAGTCTAGATGATATTATTATGTAGTGATAGATTTAGACGCGTTTAAAACAAATAAAACGAAGTAGCTTCGTGTCAACTCAAAATAATTAAATAATAATAATATCAGCGCAAAAAGAGTATTTAGCGAGAACAATTATTTTAATAAAATATAATTAATAGTACAAACACACACTCGCTGCAAATGGCGCATCAAAGTCTATATTAAACCTATACAACTGGGCTGATCGTTATTATTATTATGGATTGTGTTTGCGCATTGTGCATTTATATATTATATACGTCGCTTTGTGTTTTACTGCATTATATTATATATTATAATTATTCTGCTGCAATGGCTGCGATATCGTTGCCCGCCGCCGCCGGTCCGGGCGATATCATCGAGCGGTATTATAGTACATATTGCATCATTGCAGTATGCATTTTGTACGCGGAGTCGCGAGCGAGAGTCGGCAAATACGGCTTGACTTATTACCACGTTACACTGTATATTATATACCTATAGGTCATCATCATCGTCATCGTCATATACCTAGGTATACGTTATTGTGCGCATATATATATAATATAGTCGACGAGAGGAGCAGATTGGCCTCGGCGGCGGAGTCCGAAAGGTTATATTAATAACGGACCGCTGCGGGCTGTAGTCCGCCGCGCCGCCGCTTTAAATATTTGCGCTCAGACCGTGTTTTGTGCGTATTGAGCACACCCGTCCCCGTCATCCCCCCGATCAGGTAATTCACAGGGAGTCCCTTTCCAAAGGAACTCTTCCCGCGAACAATGCGTGTGTGTCTGTCTGCAGTATATTATACATATATGTGTATTATGATATGTATATTGTATATTATATACCATTGTACCGACAAATGGCGTATTGATATAATGGTATTAAATGGTAATATGTGTATATATATATATATATATATATATAGCATGTAATATCGTTATTATAATATATACAATAGACGAACCTCCACCGCGCCGCCGTCGTCGTCGACTTGTTACGGTGATAATAATAATATTATTATGACCCCACATCGGGGGCGAACTCGGGGGAGCGCGGTTTGAACAATGCTCCCACCTCAAAATATCAGGGAAAAATTTTAAAACAGATGACCTGACCTGCTATACCTATACTGACATTTTACATTTTTTTTTTCAAAAAATGTTTTCCTGCGTTCGTCCCAGACCTAAATCTGCGCAGTTGCCGCGGCTATATTATAGTAATGCGTCCGAGAGCGTAGCAATAATGAGTTACCGACATTACGAAAAAAACAAAAAAATGTGAGTATTATTGGATACTATCATATTATTATTATATCGTGTTATATTGTATAATAAATATTACTCAATATCACACTGCTGTAAAGAAGCGACGTATACACTTTTTGTTGTCAATTATTGATCGTTTGATAAATATTTATTACTATTAAAATAATCGTACACAAGAAATGCATATGCAATATGATATATATTATATATCAAAGATTATGATGATGATACTCTTGTCATAGTCGTAAGTTGTAGTCAGTGGCTACAATTACAATATTTAGCACATTAATTTGAATAAAACCTAACGAGTATAATCAATTCAAAAAAGACAGCAAGTGGATACCTCTCCAAATGGATGACGTGATAACTTTGAATTCGACGATACATTAAAATATTATAATATCAATGAAAACGAAAAACGATTGTGATCGAAGACTGTCTGTCAGCCAAATTACTAAGTATATTATATTTTATGGTATGGTTTGCGCCTTATAATAATAATATATTAATATAATATTACCTATTCCAAATATCTAAACAGTAATGTTGCCCTCTCGCGCGGTCACCACTCCACCACACGAGTAGGTACATGACTATTGACTATACGAGATATAATCTTACACACAAACACACACAATATATTACTATTATAATCTTTATCGTTAATTATTGTAAGCATTTAATATTATTTTGTGAGTTGTACAAATTATATAGTATTAATGTATTATGTTTGTGCAGATTATATTCGACGCGTTATCGGCAGACGCGTCGGCAGGAACTATTAACACTGCCGCCGTAATATTTTCATCCGTTGTCGTTCGAGAACCGTCTTGGTCGTCGTCCGTACGCATAATATTATTTTTTATTCCGCAAAAGAGTAGTTTTTCCTTTTTATTATTATACTAAATACTGTTGTGAGCTCTAATTGCAGTGTTTTTAGCTATAATTATTTTTGTGTAAACCTCTAATAATATCGAACTTACACATTGAATATAATATAATATATAAATAGATATTGATGCTGTAACAATAAAAAAATATATATATATATAATTAATAAACCTACTCTGTATTTATTGTACTGCAGCCTAATCAAACGGCTGATCGTTTTTTTCCATTTTAATTTTTTTTATTGCATTTTCTTAAGTTTTATTCTGGTGTAAAGTAAACAATAAACATATTAAATTAAGGCTGAGAATCAATAAGTTAAAAAGTTAGGTAGGTTAAAATAAGGTACAAAATGTATATAAAATAATTAAATTATTATTAAAAAAACATGGTTCTGTTACTTTTTTTTCCGATTAACTTGTAACTTGTGCATATTAAAAAAATTATTTGGCCAAGCATTTTATTTTATGGATACATAAGCATTACCAGGGTATTCAAAAATCTCAAAACTATTTGCCTATTATGAACAATATAAATATATATATTGATATACAATTTAATATCCTAATAAGTCATACCTACTTACTCATAAGTCTTAAAATATAATATGTTAAATAAAATAAGTTATGCTTCATAAAGAAGTATATTTTAACAAGTTGAGAATAAATTAATATAACATTACTTTATTATGAAAGTCAGCTAAATATTATAAATTTACACTTTCCAAGCATCTGGCCCATTAGCTCAGTTGGTTAGAGCGTCGTGCTAATAACGCGAAGGTCGTGGGTTCGATCCCCCCATGGGCCAACAATTTTTTGCTTTTTTTTCTTATCCTGTTTGTACAACTAAATAAATATTTTTTCATAGGACTAAAGAATACGGGTTTCTTTCATATTAATGTCGTTAAATATCGACATTTCAATTTTCTAGAGTACATTTTTTTTTTTTAAATCGTAGGTTTATTTTATTATAAATTATTATTATTATTACATTGTTAATTTTTACAATTAAAAAAAAATAATTAATAATTATTTGTCACCAAACCACAACTAAGCCAATGCCATTAAAATGCGTATTGAAATTTAAATATTCCATTACTTTAGGCGTACAAAAAAAATATGTGTTCTACATTTTCGTTTTTAATTGAATATTACCTAACCGTTTGATAACTAATAATAGTGTACCAAAATACAATAATTATATGAAATTATTTTATATGTCAAGAAGTCTGTTTTCCTGATGTATTTTGTTATATTTTCTTTTTGAAAAAGGGAGGGGGCGTGAAATGATAATTCTTAGAGATATTATTTATAAATATAATTTTTAAATAACCATGTATTTTATGATCTGAGTTAATTATTTGATACTCAGAAGTTCATTGTTATACTAGACTAAACGTCGGTTTATAATAATTTATACTTTTTATGTAAAGCTTACTGAAACTTCACTAGTAACTATTAAAGTTATATTCAATTTTATTTTATGA
This sequence comes from Neotoxoptera formosana, assembly GCA_022818045.1. Taxonomy (NCBI): domain Eukaryota; kingdom Metazoa; phylum Arthropoda; class Insecta; order Hemiptera; family Aphididae; genus Neotoxoptera; species Neotoxoptera formosana. The sequence goes on along the minus strand of CM040635.1, from coordinate 23,080,649 downwards.
ATTTGTTTTTTCTGTTTGATCATTTACCTAACACTAGGAAATATAACATTTTTACGGTCTAAAATGTACAAACCTAAAGAGATTTTGCCTAATTATAGGGAGGGTAGTAACTAGGACGCCTAGAACTGTAGTTCTCGTGAGTTACGAACATTTTAAATAGGTCTGTGGTTCTATAATATGAACTAGTGTCCTACCTAAACTACATATAATAAAATTAACAATTTTTTTCTTAGCCGATAGGTATCAATAGGTATTTTGTAAAAATTGATGGAAAAACATTTTCGAGAAATTTAAAACGAATACATATTAAACAATAAATAATTCCTCGTTATTTTCATTACATTTACAAAACATTAAATATAAATGGTCCGGGTGCGGGTAAAAAGGATTAGTATGTCAAAATCAGACGTCGCATTACTACATGACTGTAACGGTTTTTCATTTTTGTAGATAATTTGAGATAAGACAAAATCACAGATAATACAGAACTCAGAGTCCATCAGCTTTTCTGAGATTTCCGGCGGAATGATATCAAGTATTATTTTTTTTATATCACGGACATAAGTATTTTTTTTTTTTATGAAGAACACACTTATGCAAAAAAAGTTTTTCGTACATTTTATTTAGAATGTTTAAGCTGCAATTTATAAGTGTTCAGATTTTAATTGGCAAATATATTGCCGGTTGTTATTGTTTAACTGATATAAAAATTATTAGTAGATAGGTACTATAGATAAGTCTGAATGGTTATCAGCTATTAGTTACTTCTGGTAACATTGGTATCGATGAGGTGCATTCCTATAGTCCTAAACTTCGAGAACTGGTAGATATTTATACTTTAGGGATGGCCTATCCATTCTATACCTGCATTGTAATATTATGACTCAAAATATTCTTATAATGAAAACTGTGTAAAACATTTTATTTCACCGGATAGCGTCATTATAATAACTATCGAAAAATAGCCAAATTTACTATTAATTCATTTCTAACCACAGTAACATTTGTTGAAAAATATAAGTTTTTTTTTTAGAGTTACAGGACTTTATTTTTATACTTAGGACACGAATAAAAGCAGGACGACAATGTATCATACAGATCGTCGACCCTATATAGATTACACGCTAATGAACAACGGCTAAGGCCACTAGAAAAGCTTTTTTTTTGTCGACACTCAATTTTTCAAGTACGGTTTGGGTTCTTAATATTCTTGTATTGAAGTTTGCAACGAAATGTCAGACTTGTGCACTTATAATAAAACGTGCACCGCCAACGCGTATTCCTGATTAAAATGGAAATTTCGTTGACGTTTTGGACAGCATAAATATTATTATTGTACAACTAATATTTAAATATATATACACAAAACACAAATAACCAAAATATATATGGTGACGCGACGACGACGAGTCGTAATTTTTAGAAAGGTTCCGAATTTTAAGTAGGACAACTTTGACAAATTACAAATGAAAATTTTAAAAATAAACAAAGTATTACAAAATATCTAATATATTATATTATTGTTATGTGTCTTTACAATATTTTCTTCGGTGACCACCGCGGGAAAACAAAGAAGAATTTATAATTTCTGTTTTCATATTATTCTACACGAATGATTTACTTGTTTATACTTATTTGAACTCGGAAAACTTTATTTCATTTTTGATTGCGTATTTTATTTTACTTTTATTTTTATATATTATACACAGCTTACGTTGTTGGAGTGTTATCGGAGAGAAAAAAAATGTGCGTCGAGCAATTGTTTGAATTGCGACCCATTCGTTTTACGAGCGAATTATAACATTAATATTAAAGTTTAGGTATCCTATCAGTAGTTTAAGGTGTTATATATTATTATGTGTATTTTTTTCCCCAACGGATGAATCGTCGTCGAAACTGCAGGTGACGTTTTGCAGAACCAAATATGATTTCGACAATAATAATAATAATAATCATCATTTTAATATGTATTTAATATGTACTGTTTCATCTATATTGTATATGAGTATAAAAATACAGCTATTTGAGATTTTGAAACGAACAAAAATATTATACGCAGAACCACGAGGCGGCGCTCGTCCCATCCGTCTTAAAAGATAAATTTTATCTGTACCTTTATAATAACAATATGTGACCATTGAATGAGTTGAAATGAAACGCAAGAGAGTAAAAAGATTATATTATTCGTGTGATGTTACACTTTTCAACTGATAGTCATTATTTTTGTCTGACTTATGATTATAACACGCTTGCAGAATGGGGAAAAAAACGTAATTTAAAATAATATAAAAAAGTCCACGTACCTACTTAATAATTCCAAAAATCTCAATTCGAGTAAACGAGCATTATTTATAAAGGAAATGACAGCTAGGGATTAGCATACTAATCATCCTGTATATAATAAATATACGGGTACTGTCGAAGCGTATACTATTCAAGCCTATCCTAACCTTGAATTTCAAGGTGTATCGGAAGGATTTGAAATATTTAAATACAATCGCAAAGTGTAAAATTGTCAAATTCTCCAGGCATCACGACACACACAGGATTATTAATATATTATGAAAAATATCATTGGTAATGGGTCCGTAATGCGCGCACTGCACGATGATGATATTTTATTTAGCTATACCGGGAAGACGAGTGCACTGCAAAGTGGATTATAATAATGCATTGATGTTATATAATATAACGGTTGTTCGACTTCGGACATTTTGAATAAAATTCACTTGACGAGTGATACCAATAGTCATGCTTAAATAATTATATTATACAATATGTCAGCATCATCGCATACTGCAGTGTGTATGTTAAATATATAGTATAATCATATACCTGACGTCGTATTATCGTAGTACTTATTAAAATATACAGAGTGGTTCAAACTTTATGTTACAGCTGTTTAATCACATATAGGTATATTATATTTAAAATACAGAAAAGTGGATGATACGAAAGTTTTTCGATTTAGAAACATTTAAAATAATTTGTAAATGTTGTAATTGTTTACAATATGTATATTAGGGGGGGTTTTAGGAGGTGAACTTAAAAACTTAATCGGGAACATAAACTTTTTTTGCAAACATATAATATAAAGGCCTTTTTGTATTACGTGTTAGTGCTTTAACAGCATTAATTAATGCAAAACTCTATGTTTGAGAGATATTTAACGTGTTTATACATTTGTAAAGTTCACCACCAAAAACACCCCTAAAATATTGTAAAAAATTATAAATCGTACAAATCATTTTGGATGTTTCCGAATCAAAAAACTTTCGTATCGTACATTTTTCTCTATTTTGAATCAATAAATTGGCCGTAACATACATTTTGAATCATCCTGTATATTATAATATAATAATGCTTTCCGAAAGGTGTACGGATTTTATCTACCTACTGAAAATAAAACGTAATTTTAAATTTCTCCATCCTCTGCGAACCGAATGATTTGACGTAATTTCTGTTCGGTCTCCATACATCGCAGTGAATAATTGTAAATAGATTATTTCGTATAAGTGCTTCGCGAAATCAACTGTTGCATGCTACTAAATTATTAAGTTATTTTAGTATTAAGAATTTATAATTGCTTCATTCCAGTTCTCGTGCAGATATTATTATAATAACTACATTATTGTTAATACTGATAAATGATTATAAAATAATATTTGCTAATATCACGTTTACATTATGCACGTGATTGGTTCGGAATAATTTATGATTCGTTCACCAAATATTCCTTACGGATGCATCGGCCAAGAGGGTATCCAAGGTCTTCGAATAATTATTTTCGAGCAACCGAGAAAATACGCATTTCAACTGTTACAAAAATATACTCTTAATCTTAAAGAAAAATCGTCTGAGCCATACTCTCCGTTCACTCCATACTCCATTTAGGAATGTCATCTGGCCAATCCGTCATATATATATATGCTTCTGTAAAGTCTTCTGGTTTTAAACCTAATGGTTTTCCTCAAAATACCAACATTTAAAAAATGGCGTCATCAAAATTCCTTTCCGACCCAAGACCCTAAAATATATAATATCATTAAATCCATTCATTGTTTATTTATTGTGATTACACAAATTATTCCGTAGTCAATAATTTTATCTAATCAAATAATTTTTTTTTATAAACGTACCTACTTTTTTAATTTCATATACCAAAGCAAAATATTATTCGGAGTATTTTTATATGAAAATCAAATTTCGGGTGAGTAATTAAATAGTTAAAAGTACCTATTTAAAGTTTAGATGAACTGATTTTAGTGGACCAACGTTATGAGGGTACCCCTGTGTCACACCTCTCCGCTAATCAAAACCTTTATTACTTTTAACTCATAAAATACTCATTTAATGTTTGATTTTTTTATATAAAATAACCTACTCTGGAATATATGTTGCTTTCTTATAAGAAAAAACAATCGGAACTTGACAATGACATTATACCATGCTATGAGCTCATTTATGTGCTATAAATAATGTTTGAAAACTACCTATATAGAAACAACGGATGATAACATTAATTTTGACCAACTCGATATTGTTAGACGATAAACGCGATTTAACTACACTAACTGTATATACCTATTACAGACATAATATTCCAAGTTGGATGATATATTAGAATACAATAATTACAAAATATGTTAATAGCTGCAACTGGCAGATAGTAGTTTATTTAAATTTCGTCTGAATTGAAATTATACGTTACAAGAGTACCCACTTACAATAATATAGAATTTAGTTTTCAACATCATCTCTACAAAGTATATATTATATTTTTATAAACAAATATAAGCTTGCTGTGCGACATTTAAAAACGAATTTATATTGTATTTGGTAAAATATGTAATTATTAATAACTATGAATATACAGACGTCATCAACATTACATTTGATTTTTAATAAGTAAAATATTTTATAACATCACATTTAAAATTCCATATTTTATTTTTAGAATTTTGTTTTTGGACGTAGGTGTAGAGTGTAGAGTGAAGTTATGTAAGTATTACAAGATATTAGACACCCACCTAAGTATAATTAAAGCCTCAACAAATTATTTTTTATCGTAATAAAAACATTGTTACGGTCTTGATCAATAAATTATAATAATAATTAACTCAATTAACAATACAGCTCAGATTATATAGCTACTTTGCTGTCAACTTAACACAGTAGGCGATATTGTTAATTATGATTTGTGCATATTATAACAATGCACTTTCATATTATACAGGTATTTACTTTAAAGAGTAGTCGGGGTGGTGTGTTGCACTAAAAGATGAAAAACTAAATTGTCAAGTATGAAACTGAATACAAAAAATGTTTATCACTGAAACAAAATGTTTCTTGATATTTCAATATTGGATGAAATAACACTTAATTTTGAGTCTACATTTTCTTGATGCTGGTGTGACAGACTTAGAATTCACACGTTTTAAAAACGACTATCAGCTCTACATGCATCCTATTTTAACATACGCCAGCCCAGGATGTAAGCCTAAAAAAGTGAGTCGCGAGTCCAAAAAGTTTGAAGACCACTGTTATATACGATACATAGTGATTAAATTTAAATTAATAATGTTCACTTACTTTTGGTTGTACTCTGAGCGTGATCAACAGCGAAAACGTGTTCGAAAAGCCGACCGTGTCGAGAAGACTGAACCCATTTTCGGTACCGTTTAGCTTACCGCCGACGGTTCGGACGCGGTCGCCAGGCGCAACCAGTTCCATGACACCTGTGTGAATGTTTACCGAAATTATTAGATCGAAATGCGGTAAGGTGGGTAAAACGCGACATCGTTTTGATTGTCGTCGACTCGCGATGAGATTGCGAATATGCAATTATTGTGCAGAGATATTTACCGTCGCATGGGAAGTCGTTGCACTTTCGCATTTCCTTGTTGTGCCCTTGCCCGCACTTCAGACAACGTCGGTGCCGATACTGCAGGCCGGTGTCACACGACACGTTGCACGCCGACCAATCACTCCAGTCACCCCATCCTACAATTTTATAAAAACAATAAATACATTATTATGAAAACGACGTATTATATATTGCACAATCATTTTACAGAAGGAACATTTTAAGTTAAAAGTTTTCAAATAATGACATGGAATATTATATTACATACAAATAGGTGGTAGGTATACGTCATAATATATTAATTATTATAAAAACTAAACGCGCGTTTCTGATTTAATAAAATATTATTAAATTATTTACCCCGTGTAAAACGACAATCGATATTCACTCAGTTTTATGGAAAGTTTTATTATGGTATTATTTTGTGTTTAATTATATGTTATAAGTACTTTCATATAGAATATTTATATATTTTACTTCCGTGGCAACAAAGCAACCAAATAAATAGTGTACCACTGAAAACAAATTAATACACTTCAGAAGTTTAAAACATATTATAGTATTCTATTTCCAATAATATAAAATTTAATTAAGTTTGATGAAAACGAGAAAATCGAAATAAAATTAATATAATATTATAGTATATTAAAAAAACGTGTTACGTTATTAAAAAAATAAAGAAATATTTCATATATATTTACACAATAACTTTCAAGACATTTTATTTGATATTTAATATTATTATAAAATCAAATTCACGAAGAAATATAGATTATTTAATTTAAGAGTTTAATATTACGTTGAATGGTTCACTGAATTTCACCAATTATAATATTGAAATTTATTTCTGGTAATAAATAAATTAATATTTTCCGGTGAAACTAATTAAAATATGAAATATTTAGTTTTGAGTTTTTGGCTAGGTATGAAAAAAAAAATTATAAAAAGGTGAGTATTAAAAACAGACCATTAAGTTTTATGTAATTTAACGAGAGAAAAAAAAGCGTGTACACAAAAAGCGACAAATATGAAGTATATAATATAATAGGCAACAACAAAATATATTCAGAAATAACTGCACTGTGGTTGGCTTGGACCATATATTAATGTGGCGGCGAGGTGGGGTCTCTTCATATTTGAAAGCAATGATAAATTATTCGAAAAACGATTCAGTGCGGATCTCATTTTTACCAAAAAAAAGTCAACATTTTGTCTAAAATGAAGCTATTATATACTTTATTTATCGTAAACGTTTCTCGCAGTTATTCGCCGTTTCCTTGAAAACCACTAAGGGAGAACTCAAAAAAATATAAAAAAATACTTTCAAGGTAGATGCCATATTTGTGTTACATTTCCAATCTAGAAAAGTGCTGTACGGAACTTTTTGAGCTTTTTTTACTACCCCCAAAAGTGTTTTTCGAAAGAAAAAAACTACCCGATGAACAAAAATAGAAAAGAAGTAAAAACACATCTTTGTAAATCTAATATTTCTCTCAGCTCTCCTCGGGACAAGCAGTTATACTAATACCTTTTGAATTTTATATAATATACTGCAGAAATATGACTACGTTTTGTTGTCTACGATCATAAGATCCGTATACGAAGTTAATGTCGTGTATATACTTCCAACGTTAATGTCTTTGTATATAATAACTATACTACTGCTGCAGTAACGTCGTCGTGCGCGTGAAATCAGATTAGCAAAGGATTTAACGGCGAATAAAAATAAATTTTAGAGGTGCTCGCAGAGACGGTTGGATAAGAGCCAATAAGACGTATAATTTTGCAATATTATTTCGTATAGATAAGATAAACAAAACAGTTTACAAGACGATTCGACCAATAATCTTAGTAAATAAATTTCACAGAGAAATGAATAGCTATCGAGTAATTTAATTCCGTGTAAGTATCAATGAGTAGGTATCAGAATACACACGATGGTGTTTAATATTTATTTCAATCGATACATTTTTATATTATCCGCTTAATTATTTTTATTCACATATTATTATATAATACAAATTGATATTAATTCCATATAACCACTGAATATTGTGTACTCAGCTAGTGCTTTAGAAATAGATTTTTTTTTTTTTTTTGTAATGAATACCACCATCGAGAACATTCACTTTGTATCTCATCATAAATAGCATACCTATTGTATACAATTTTCAATTTATAATTTATTTATTTTGTAATATACTATCTAACAAAGTTGATTTTTTGTGTACATAATATGAGAGTATGTAAATATATTTTTTTTTCATTATTATTATCTTGTTATATAATAATATTATAGTATCAATTTTTATCATTTTGTTACTGTGTTATTAGTCTATAACTATATTTTAATATTATATTATACTTGATGCTTACCATTGTTATTAATTTACTGTAAATAAGTTGTACTAACTCCTGTTATTATTGTTAAATTGATAAAATATAAGTAACACACGTAATAATATTATGATCTTGTTAGTTTTATATTTATAATAAACTGTAAGTACTTATAATGTTTTTATTATCTTTATTATTGCGGTAACACGGCGTTCTGGATAGATAATCTAACTACACGTCCCCACACATTTTTTCTGGTAAATTAACTGCATGTAATATTAATTTTTTTTTTTTTGAAAAATAAATTATGAATCAATTAAAAATATAAATTGATAATTAATATTTTAATATAATTAATTATTATCATTATTTATAAAATAATTGTATTAAAACGTTATGATATCCTATATAATCCATTGATCGCATTCTGAATTCGATCAACTGCAAATCGTGTTCTAATAGGCTACCCACTGTAATAACACGAATACTTACTACTATACCTAATAGACTTCCAAATCTATTTTGGAATCTTTCGACACCTGCAGTCTGCACCATCACACACTACCGCTTGACTGCGGTCGCTGTGATTTCGATTTCACGCTTGTCACTTAGCCGGGGCCCGTTGTGGATTTTCAGTCCGAACAACTGCTGACGGACACTCGTAAAACAATAATACCAAATCCGCTGAATTGTATATCAAACTAATAATCGTTTACAAAAACGCTTCAGTAATCGGATCGTGTATCATCGTTACCGTGGTTGTGTGAAAGGCCAACGGATCAATAAAATATAATGCCTACGTGCATAGACGAGGAGCGTATAATTATTATTGTAAAGATGAATATTAAACGTTCATAATGCCAGTAATCCTTAGTCATCCGTCACGGATGTTACGTGTTCCAGGAAAGTTGCACGGATAAAGGAGACCATAGTACGGTTAGTGATCATTTATCGTACATATTATAATATTATGTTGGGCCTTACGTATTTATCTCGACAATTTCTCAGTACTTAATATGTGTACACAATATAGTATTATACCTAGTTATATGACACTCGAAACGTAAATACGTAACATAAAATAACTGACACTATCTAAAACAAATATCGTATAATAACGATCGAATTAGTTATTAATTTATATGGCACTATATATTATAAATTATATTATCTTAATCCAAAATACTTTGTAATGAAATATTCTAATACACTTGTGAGCGCAAATAACAATTGCGTCGAAGTACAGCAAACGCTATGAATTTGATAAACAAAAATCCTCAAAAGAGTGAAAAATAAAATGTTAATGATTTGTACGTCATTCAACCGCGTTATGTGATATACGTCGTAGGTAAATATATAATAAAATAAAATAGTATGGTGTATCAGAGAAAAAAGATGGTTCACAGCGTCTCTTTTCAATCTTGCAAGTATAACATCATAAAAAATTCGTGTAAAGTGATAGTGGCACACACGTTTTTCGGAAATAAAAATAAAATAATGATTATATTACGATTATACGACACTGTGACCGCACGATAATAATAAAATATTATCGATGCATACTATTTAGTAGGTACATCCGTGTTATCAACACAAACAACAGGTAGTACGGAAATGAGTTCATCGAGTCAGTGTTTTGTTTTCTTCGACCGAACCGATAAGTCTTATACAAAAGGTTTAACCACTTTTTTTTTGTAAATGCGTGGGTACCACAATAGTGGTCATACAGAACATAATATTATGTATAATATTACCTTTAATATTGTGTAACGAAAATCTATAAATTATGTGAAAATAATAATTATATACTACACCGATACCTATAATATCATCTTTCGTGCACAGCGGCGTACTCGTATACTTATTACAAAACCGGCTTTGTTGATGAAATGTTGAAGGATTTAATCTCTTCCATTTTCGTTATTAGAATGGATTATAATATTATATCTTTTTGAGTAATTCACCGAATAATTCTAATACGGGTTGTAATAATTATTGTTCGTTATTTTATTTAATCGCTGCCCTCGTACACACAATTGATAATAGGTACTTACCCGAATCGGATATGATAATTTGTTACTTACGAAATTTGAATTATAATACTCGTATTGTATATTAATATATAAAACAATACAATAAGACCCTAATTTTGTGCGTGTTAAGAATATTCCTTTCTCGTTTACATTATATTGATTGGTATACCTATGGCAGGTATATATAGGTATAACTAATAAATAAGTTTGAGCGATTCGCTTCGTTTAAGTCTTAAACGCACAAGAGATGAGATAAGATTTCGGCCATGAATAAAAATAACGTTAAACGTATAACCTTCCGCCGACGGTCTAAACGATTGTTCGTGGAATGACCGGGGAAAAACAAATAGAAACGGCAAGAAATCATTTTTAAGGTCTTTGCGTTCAAGACAATAACGTACGCAATAATATGACCGCGGTATATATGGCAAACGAGGCAGAGTCATCAGTTTTCCTTTTCCCACAGTGCGCATAATATTTTCATTCGGATAAATAAAATATAATATAATAATAATATTATGACGTTTAAGCACGTCTCGTTGCGTAACAATTTCGGACTTTATTATTATTAAATTTACATACATTTTGCGGTAATCCCGCGGCGAGCATCTCGCACATACGTTGCATGCGAACAAACGTGTTAGGTACTTATGTGTGCTCGAGGTCACGGACATAACACGTTTTGAGAGTTGACAGTCTCTCTACACTTAAAGTGGATGATTTGGATATTTTTGATTTGACGTCAGTCGCGTATCTGTTGCGTTATGACTATATTATATATTTTAGGGATATTAAATTATTAAATCGCGCTAATTGCCCAAATCGATGAAATATAAAAGTAAATTCAATTAAGAGGATCGGTGCGTTAGTATGTGAACGGGTATAGGGGGGGGGGGGGTGATAAAAGATCGTTTGCCTTCCATCTGCCACCCACGTACCTCGGTCTTGGATCAGTAGCCGATCCAACAGCGTTGGTCCAAAACAAATAAATTAGAATCGAGTCGACAAAATTGTTGATCAAACACTTTCGCCTGGTCAACACGCTTTGCTGTAGGTACGAATAAAATACAAATTACGGGCAAGTTAACGACGATTCTTTGTGTTCATGGTATTAAAACGTAATGTACGAAAAGCAAAAAGTTATTAACCATAGCAAACCGCAACTCGACTGAGACTTAACGATTGGGCTTTACCGCCTTGACACCACCTGTTATTAATCTACAAATTTACCTAAGCTTAGATCAAACTTGGACTCTACTGGGCACCTACTGTAATTTGTATTGTATCGAGTCGAGTTTAAACCAGACAAATGCATTGCCTACCAAAGGTTAAATAGTTCAATCAACTACCTAGTTGATCGGGCGAAATATGACGAAATCGGTTAAAATTTTTGTGCAAAGACTCCGCAGCGACGTGTTGCAACACGTTTGCCTATACTGACCATATAGTAACCCAGAAGACATCAAAGATTTCGATTGGTCACTTTAATTTTACTAAAGTGTCACGTTTGTGTGCTATTACTTAACTTCTGATGATCTATTAATTGTAAATGATCGAGTAGTTGATCGATATATTTTATGGTTCGATTATAATACGGTAACTTTATTTTTTAAGTGTATACAATATTAACTATCCAAATATTTACTCCAATAATATCTCTTCCGTTTACACGGCTAAAGATACGCGTATATGGCGTGTGTGTATATATATTATGGCACAAATGTCATAGATTATAATACCGGAACGGTTGTATGATTATAAAATGCAAGTCGGTTTAGGTGGAACACTGTGCTGTGTGATTTGTTACTTCAATTATTATGATGGAATAAAATTACAGCGTTCTAAAATGGCTTTGCAGTCGTTAAAATGCACACAGGCACTGTGTCTGCTCGATATACTCCTTCTGCAAATCCCCAGGACGAATTATTAATAATCGCCATAATAATTTATATAGTATTTATTTATGCAATAACTCAAACCGAAAAGTACAAATAGAAGGCGATACATAACAGTTGAAACCCAGAGAAAATGTTATTAGTACAATGCATGGCTTTTACAAAAAGTTTTGTTTTGATTTATCATCAATAAAGTTTGCCGTTTTAACAGTGATTGAATAAATTACTTATATAACTGTAACTTATTATTAAACGTTGTTCCTCGGCGTATGCTGTAAGACGGTAAACTATTATTGTTTTTAACGGTTCGTTATTTCTATACTACCTACCTATATATATTTAATACTCCACCCTAAATTTATGTTATTCGTAATTGTTAATACAAAAAACTTAAGAAAGTAAATATAATATTTGAATTATATTTTGTTGTTAATAAATATAATAATCGTACATAGGTATAATCTAACAGAAATATTTATAGCGAGACAAAAACCTGATATGCTCTAATAAGACAAAATACTATAAACAATAAATTGTAGAAATATCAAAATATCAAATAGTTTAAAAAATATATATTATTTTATGATATTATAGATTTAATGGATTCGATAGAGTAAATATTACCAATGTATAAAATTACAATTATTATAATATTTATTTTTAAAATGATATAATATGATTATATAAACATTTAATAGTACACAAAATTGTATAAAGATATGACCTCACATAAAACAATTGGCTGTAGATTGTGTAGATAAAATGTTGCAAGGTACAAATTAAAAAAAATATATATAAATGTCTCGACTAGTGCGTGGTAATTGATAAAGACGAAAATAAAACTATTTTAATATATTAAAAAAAACACAAATTTAATCGTACTGAAAAATCTTATAAATATTGAGGCTTGTACGTAGAGTAAAAATCTCAAAATTGTATGTTTCATTTTTTATATACCTACGAACTTACTTTTTACTTAATTTACTCAAACGTATTTCATAGCCTTTTTTATTTTACTATTTTGGCTTAAAAGAAAAAAATGAATTAATTTCTAATAAATCTACTTCCTGGTTATGAAATATGTAAGTACATAATGTACAGCTGTTTACACAATGCTATATGCTCGTTGTCCATAATATCTATTGTTACAATTATAGACGTAACGTTATGATCATTTAATATTTCATCATGTCGATTTGTATACTTAGCATTTCGTTGATTTTTACAATACACGCGTTATACTTTTTACTATTACGTTCATAATATCATATTATTATATTACACAAATGATTAATAAAAAAAGTTTTTTTTCCGCGATAACGCTGGTATAATATTATACTGGATGTATGATATTATATCGTAGTCGGTAGAGTATTGCAATAATTGCAGTTGGACATGTAACGATAATGCATCACTGCTGGATAAGTCTGCTCTATCATTCCTCGTCGATCGACAAAATATCTTTAAAAAACATAATATCATAGGTAGATCGATTATTCTCATAAATATATTAATTCGCGTTTGTGGCGGATCTTGCAGAACACATGCGTGTCAGTACGCGTACTCGATTTATTATGTTTTCTGTGTTCGGTACAATACGGTAGTTATAGGCGCACGACGGTACAGGTCGGTACAGCGTTGTACCGGCCGCGGTTACAACCTAACCTAACCTGTCGACCTCGTCGATACCGCGTGGATGGTTTTCAAAACGATTTTCAAATATTATTTTCTCGACGCGTTGCAGCCGGCCGACCGAGGGAACCGCACCAGTCATCGCTGCCGTATGATAACAATATAATACGTAGGTAGGTAGGTATGCTAATGAAATTCATTTCCCGATAATATTTGGGAACTGTCCCCGCGACTACTGCAACAATAACACAACGGTTATTTCTGCATAAAGGGGCCGCACAAGCCGTGTTACAATAGACACAACACGCACACATATGGCGTAGGTATAGTATATTATAACGTATAATGTATAGTCGCATAAATTTGGCGCATATCAATGCGCGTATGATATTATAGACTTATATTATTATACGTATATACAGTGCGTATTATTATAACGCGCTATGATTATAAATTTACAAGTCATATCAGTATCGCAAAATTGTGGCCATAAATTATACGATATTGCAATATAATATTATAATGTACGTACACAAGCATCACGGCAGAGTATATTATAACGGGACGTGGATTTCGGGCGAAAAAAATAATAATCGACTTTACCCAGAAGAAACGTTTGTTTGCGTCTCTTATTCCCTCGTTGAATCGTATCACTGGGATAAATAATAAGCAATACGGGTACGAGTAAACACACACTGCAGTCTTACAAAAAACGAATTCGGTCGTTCAACTCGTCTGCTGCTGCTGCTGCACCGAAGTATTCCGTCGTTTAATTATTTATGTGCTCACTATAAACCGTTCGCCGTACACGACCCGACAATAATATTAACACTATCCGACCGAGGTGTCATCATTGCACTTTTTCGGTGCTCATACTCGAGGGCGATGACGGGGCCACGATGGCCCGCGATAGAAACGAAAACATAGTATTATTATTACCAAGGGAAAAAAAACATTCCTATACGTTACCTTTATCGTGGCAATCTTGGTATTATTAATATATTTATCGATACGAAACGCTTTTGCCGACGAAATTCGGCGTACGGCGAACGCCGCGACTCAGACCGGCGCCGGTGCTGTGGCTAAGTCGATAAACTGCACGGCCACGCGAGCTGCACAATGTCAATAGTTACGTGATTACGTCGACTAGTAAAGAGAAGCCGCTTTGAGTTTAGAGGGCGTAAATTAAACGGAACACTTCGGCGCAGAGGAGTAGTCGAATCGTAGCCGTTCCGTGTGATTATTTACGATTGGTTTATTGATTTATTTGTCTACCCGTTACAATACGTATATGCATCGTGAGATAAGAAATCCGCGTAAACGACCACCAAAAAATATATCGTAACATATTATTATATTATATTACGTACTCGCGCCGATTCGGTGACTAGTCCTAAATTTTAGGCGATGCGGGAATTACGCCTATTTCAATAGCCCACACTGATTTGGTTTCATGACATTTGCGACATGCCTTTCAAAATATTTGAAGTGAACAATTCAGTAAAACCGTCGCTCTGACACACTTGTTGTACTCAACCAATTTTTAATTTGGGGCATTAACTTGAATAACTACGTTCAGATGTCGTGGAACTTGTTGAAATTGTAACTACAACTTGTTTGTTAGGGAAAGCCTTTTTTGTTATAACAAGGTAGAGGAGTGTTTATTCAGAGCACCCCTGTTTCAGTTTCCCCTGTAGTTATAAATGTATAATAAATTATAATCTGGACTTAATACAAGAAAAATGCACTCCTTGACACGTCGAACGAGTTAGGACGAAAAATTGTAAACGTATATCCCGGATGTGTGTCGAGAAAAGTCAATATAATATTCTCGTATACCGTTATTATATTTTAGATAACTTTTAATCGTATATAAAATATAGCTTTATAAGTTATTTTAGAAATTTTACTGCAACTCATAAATTGCATATAAAATTCTGAATGTAATAATTTTATCGACATTATGATTCATCTAATACAATTATTATTATCGTTAGTATTGAAAAGTTATCTAACTATGAATGTATAAAGTTTTGATAAGACTACACGTAATACCTTAGTGTAGCAGTAGTAGTGTAAGTAAACTATAATAATTATTAGCAGTTCTCGAAGATAAAATAACATTTGCACCCATCTACGACTTCCTATGTTTAAAGTTGAACGCTGTTTATTGTTTATTATAAAACTGAGAATTCGATATTATGACCATATATATAAGTATAATATTAATTTCAAAACTTTATAGAGGTTTAAGTTCAAAATCAAGTCCGGAGAAAAATAATCAAAATTATACGTGTCTTCTAGAGTAAAAATAATATTTTGTAAATATCCTAAAAGACACTATCTAATATAAAAATTATGATTTTTTTTATATAACGTTAACAAGCCCGTTAACGTTTTCCAAAATACCTAACATCGATTTTTCGACAAACACAAACATGTCAAAAGCTTTAAATCGTTGAGCGATGAATGTTGAATAACAAAAAAAAAACTAAAAATTAGCCGTTAAAACACCGAACCGCTGTCGTCCATATAATAATACTATTATTATCGATGCAATACGATATACGAAGAGCATATCGATTATTTGAACTCAAATGTTTGGCGTTTCAACGTCGGCGAATTATTATTATTTAAAGTTACCCGGAATTTTCGATTTCGGATTTTCCACTTAATTATACGCGTCCCACGTCGCCCATCACCGTAAAACATCGCGATGCTGAGGGAGAACGGGTGGACCTCCACCATCACCACCACCGCCACCACCACAACCACTATGCAGCCAGAGGAATCCCTGGCTCGAGAAAATATTATATTTCGTACAACACGAAATCCCGGTCACCGAGTGTTCCAAGAACACGACTGGGTACCTTGTATTATATTATATTGAACCGACGTCGATGACACGTCGTAAATTAAATATTTTCATATTGTGTAGTCGTCCCCGGTGTTGGTAAGATGAGTTATTTTTCGTCTATAGATAATAATATCATACGACGACAATATTTATCTAGTTTAAAATAAAATATAAATAAATACAAATTTAGCGGGACGAAGATAAAAGGTAAATACATTTTTTATCTAGATAAAAAATGATAATTTTTTTAAATATATTTCAATCTAACTTTTTAAGAGTACACACTTTAGTTAGTTACTGCTTGAATATGATATTCGATCACAATAATAATTATGTATTATAGTAATAATATATAAAATTACACTTTCTTTGACGTTAAATATTATTACTATAATGTATACACTATATGAATTTATAATATTAAAATATAATATGATTATTTTTATACACCCAAATTTATCTGGGTAAGTCTGAACACTGGATGTCTTGATCTTTGTGAATGGGGTCCCACCCACACACCCACCCACCCTTATTGTAATAACGAATAAACGCCTGTCTTGGGTAGAGACCGACCCAATCCAAGATCGAGACGTTTGCCGTGATTATTCATAAAATTAGCTCGCAAGAATCGTCCGTGATGCTTCCTAGGCGATTTGCTCCCCAAGGCCAAACGTAAAAAATAACTAGTGCAAAGGACATCCGTTGATAGCTGACAGGACGGAGGACGGGGAAACGTTATGTTTTGTTTATTATTTGGCACGAAAGACCGCTTGGGGCCCTACACGATAATATTATGTAGAAAAACTCAATACCTAGAGCAATATCAATTATTAACGGCCGTCGTGATGGTAGAACGGCTGCAATGGAAACGAATAAAAGTTTTTCTGATCGGAAAATTAGAAAATCGTCGTCGACCGTGGTCGTCGAGCTGCCACCGATCATAAACTATACAGCAGCACGCCGTACCGACGAAACGGCAAAATAATTTATACCGAACCAGTTATCGGGTAATGGGTATCGCGGTTACGGCGGCGGCAATAGATAATATATTATTATTATTTTCATTTTATCGGTTCGCTTTGAATAAATATACGTTAATAAAAAATAAATGTACAAACTCAACTTTGAAAAGTACTATAAAAGATTAAACGAGGGATTATACCGACGTATAATAATATAATATTTACGAAGTACAATAACTTTATATTTTGATGTTTATAATAATAAGACCAAAGTTATTATTATCGAATATCGACGCATCGTAATAATATATTATACTCTCCAAGGGAAACAGATTAGCTCTTTATGCGTCTATTCAATTAAAAATCATTGTATTATATTTTAAGTGTTTTTTAATATTCATTTGCCTAATTTTTCGTTGTATTCGCTAACGATGCGAATTTAATATTGCTTATTATGCGTATATTATGGAAAATATAATTAATCGATAAAAATGGTTTATCTCGCCGCGCCGTTCACATTACCTAGGTACAAAACACATGGGTTTAAACTCAAGAAAAAGAAAAAATATCAGTTAAAAAGATATAATTTGTAGATAAAACGTTTTTCGGTAGATTTCGGTTGACACCACAATAAGAGTTGACATTACTCAACGCATTTTAAATAATTTAACAAATCAAGGAATATTTTGAGAAATTCAAACACATTAAAACCACATAGGTATCAGATAACTGTTGGCAAGTTTATGTTCGCTTACATTTTTTTTCAATAGAAAAAATACCACGGATACCACGGTATCAATAAAAATCATTATCTACATTCTGAAGAGGACTTCGTAAATAAATACTTATCGAAAGTAAACTTCCTTAGGGTTAAAGACTTTGTTAAAAATAGATTTTTTTTTTTAATCAGACTTAATTCAAACAAGACTCAATTATTTTAAATTATTTTATCTTAACTTGTACGCACAAACTTTTCTTTAAATATAATTATTTTTAAAAGAAATTGTGTAACCAATGAATTAAAAATTAATCACTTCTGGTTTTAATCACCTAAAGGCGGGTCTTATCGAAAATCTTGTTTTCATTTATTTTTTCCGATTAAAAATGTATATACCTATATTTTTAAACTGCCAACCTTTTCTCCATGTAATATTTAAAGGTATAATAATTGTTTATAGATTTATATAAGTAATGACGTGTTAAACTTTTTCAATTTAATTTATGGTTTATTTGTGTTTTTGACAAAAAAAAATCTAACGTTTTTCAATATTCTATTACCGTTTTCAAAAAATATATAAAATTAACACTTTTAAAACGTTTTTCATGATATCTGTAATAAATACATTCTATTGAAATTGAATTTTTTTCAAAATAAAAAATAAATAGAATTACTATTAGAAGCTAAAATCAATGATAAATATCGTTTATTTAGGTAAGGTTTTTTGAGAGTAGAAATAACGAAAATAAATACATTCCAGTAAAATAAAACAATATAATATGTGATGAGTAGTAATTGTTTCTGAATAACTAAACTATTTTTTTTTAATAAAAATGTTATTAAGAAACTATTGTCTGCTTATTCGGTTACAAGTCTGTGTTATTTATATGTATGTTCTCTATACAACTATATTATTATGAAATAGAAATATATTGTTTATCGGCAACTATGGTGGTTACAAAATTGAAAATACTTTTTTTTTTTTTAATTTTAATAGTTAATTGGGAAAAAAAAATTGCTTACTTATTGTAAATACGAATTGGTTTCATAATTTCTTATTATATTTAACAACTTTTAATTCAGATAGTATATTATAAATCATATTTATGTCCACGCTTATCGACGTTATTGATTCGTTAATGTAAATTAGTTTATTCCTCAGTTTACACGAGGACAGTTTTAAGAGTTTAAGACTACCTTGACACTCGTACATTGCAAACAATTTTTGACTTACGTTAAATCTTATCGATTCAATAGACTTATTATCATATCAAATATGTAATACAACAATATACTGTCTATATTACAGTTTATTCACCTGCAATTACGTTCGGTCAGCATACATGACAAATGTAATATATATATTCGTTTAAATCGAATTAAAAAAGTTGTACATGATTGTAAAATTTTAATTATGATTAAATGATAATGATTAATGATTATAAAATTCAGCATTAACTTTAATCACTACTTTTGAGCTACGACTTTGGTTTTGTTGTGAATGAAAACTAAAAACAGCACATTCGTGAATGCGTTGTTCATTGCATAGTATTATAACAATATGCACTTATGCGCCTTATGACATAATAATATGAAATTCATATAGTGACTTTTGACGAGGTGGAAAGTTGAAACTTTTAACACAACGGTTTAATATGTATTATATAAAAAAAAAAACTAATTGAAATTTCAATTGTGTCACATAAACTGTAAATTATTTGGGATTCCTCAATATAATATTATGTCCGTATACCTACGTATTTGTTTAATATAGTGAACGAATAAAATTCAACCAGAATTCACTCGGCAGTCCCTATACAGAAAATAAGTAATTATTATCATTGTAGTTTCTCGATTTGAATCGTTGTTTACGATAAAAGTTAAGACAATGCGATGTTTAACGAAACCGATCGAAATGTTGTACTCTGCGAGCGTGACTTAAACGTATCAATTATTACGATTATGTTCTCGGGGAACAAATAAATAACACAATATAATTTGTATTACCACATGGCTATTGTGTTTAAATTAATGATTAACAAAATAACTTTAATCGAAATAAATGATTAATTATTATAGAGTTATATAATCGCGTCTATTTTGTATTAATTTACAATGACTATAATAGTAATCATTGCGGTCATAATAATATTACTATACTGCCTAATCGCTATAATTGCTGCCTACTGCTGTATTGTATGATTAATATTGTTACAATAAACTTTAAGGACCGATCAACAAAATAAACAATAACTGCAGGTGTAGTAGGTAGCTTATCTCAAACGGTTTTGCTGCGAGGTCATTGATGTTGTGTGGAGGTGGTCTCACGTACGTGTACTTAAGGGAATATCATAAGAGAACAGACGCAAATTCAATTTCTAAATCGTTTATAATCACCTTCCCTACGATAGAGCATATTTCGTTAAAATTTCGTTCATCATATTTTTTTCTTATTACTAATTATTAGGTAGGTCGGGTTGATCATGCGATACCTACATAACTTTCTCTCTATACTATTATCTCGATACATTGTAATTTGTAAGAAATATTTTATGAGCACTTTGCTAGAATAACATAGTATCAGTAGGTATATAGTACTATTAAAGTATATAGAAGTAATATGAATTATAAATATTAAGGTATACCTACATAATAAATTAATAACTATGCATTATTATTATGTTACTACTTACGTTCGATCATTGTTTGTGTTTTGCATAAAATATATTTTTTTTTAAATGATACGATCAAAAATTTTGAAAATAAATGTGGACGCTAGAACCATGTTTATATGGTTAGTACAATTTTTAAAATGTATATACCATGTAAAAAAAAAAACGTGACATCACATGATATGAAACACGAATAAATAAAGGATTGAAAAGTTTCTCGGCCAAGGTAAGTTTTAAAGCCATCGTGGTCTCGCTATCCACTTTCATAAAACTGCCTAAAAGTTCGGTGGTTGCGTGCGTATTAGCCATGCTGGCAACTTTAAATCCTGATATTGTTATGAGTTTGACGGGTTAAAATTAATCGCACCCTCGGGATATTAAACAAATATCAAATATACTAAAATGTTCGTTTTATTTGCACATTTATGTCAAAAAGATTGCGGGTGCTTGAGTCGAATAGTTTAAAATAAATTACACTTTTTCCTGTATTTGACTCCTCTAAAAGCCTAACGGTAAAACGCGACGCGTAAAAATATGATATAAATAATTTTAATTTGTTTACACCATAAGTCATAATTTTGTATTAAATCACATAGGTATATTATTATTATAGACAATGACTACTACTATACATGTCATTTTTTCGAGAATAGAAATATTATGTCTAGTGAAACTAGTCAGAGTCACGTAGGTAGGTAAGTTAACTAGACGAGTATAACAACAATTTAGGTTAGCAAAAGTTACTTCTACACTTATTTTTAGAAACAAAATAAATGTTTCGGGCCATTAATTGTAAAGTATAACATCATAATATTGTACCCATATGATTGCGTTGTTTCATTAAAATGTTCAACTAACGATCGAATAGAAAATAACGAAGACGCAAAGAGCTAGACCGAAAAATAATCATTGTTTTTTTCGTTACAATGATGTTTGTGATTTTATGAATTTCGACTTTTTCCGAATACGTGAAATAGTTGTTCGAAAGAAAATTTCCAATTACACACACTCGGCATTAAGACCTGATATGTTTTCCCCGCAGTACTCCAAAGTTTACAGTGATTATAAAAGTTGCGAAAGCCCTTCGATACAGTAACTTCGAGAAGTTAGTATTGTTTATTTCTCCAGTAAGTTACATCACAATGTATCTTAAAGAAATTCGTAAAGTTCGACTTACAGCCAATGTACAAGAAACATTGTTTCCTGGTTCCTCGCGAGTACACCTTTCGTTGGTAAATCATTTTTGCAGTGATGATAATAATGATGGTTCTCTAAATTTGTGGCACACATTCATCCGAAAAATTAGGTACTTATACATAATTCCATACACTACAAAGTTGTTTCACGAGGTCAGTTGGTTTCAGGTACGTACGTACTCGAATAAATATGTTTTATTTAATATATTTAAAAGCGATTGTTGTCATCATATTACAAAATCAAATAACGAAGACGCATTTACCTACATAAAACCTGATTCTACACGAGAAATTATTTCACAAAACATTTTTAATATCCATTCACTACAATCTATATCCGATTTCCGAAAACACATTATGCAGTTTGTAAGAGTTCAAGTATAATTCCAGTATAATATACACATTATTAAATTTCTGGTTTATTTATAGATCCGTTCGCACGCTCAGTGTTGATATAATATTGTATTTTAAATGCAATGTGACAACGCTAAATAAAAAAACAGAATAAAATTTTGCTGCTTCTCCAAAATTGTCAGACCCATGCTTACTATGGGTTAGTAGTATCTTAAACTCACCCATGTACGTATATAACGTTTATGTAATATGCGAATTTACTATTTGATGTAGACGTGTATATAGTTTATAACTATTACTTAGGGCGCGCCGACGATTAAATGTCGTAATAATTTACGATGTTATTTATTTATTTATTTTTTTAAAAAACTGCAAAGTCAACTTTAATGATACTAAGCAACTCGTCCGGAGAGTCAATAGAAAACATATTCACAAGACAATAACGGTTATTGAAATATTAAAACGAAGTGTCGTTTACCCACTACAAATTATGTTATAAAAACGTTTAAATTCCACACAGGCCGGTCTTATTATTATTATTATTATCGCTGTCGATTACAATATATTCATCTACTCGTCGATATACTGCGCATTATTAGCCGGGTACGCTTGTAAAAAAATGCGAGAAACCGAAATATTAATATATTCGATATTATATGAAAGAGAACCGCGCGTTCACGCACGAAGGCCTGTTGGGACTGGCCTACCACTGCAGTAGTGGTCGTACTCTGCAGCGTTCTACTGTACATTTTCAAAATAACAAATAATACGGCCGCCGCCGTATAAGTTCCGGACAAACCGGAGGGACGGCGGCGGACAAAAGAAAATCCCTGACCGGAATGATTTTACAAAGGATTCGACTGACTGCTAACACACCTCGGGGACAAGACCTACCTCGGAGTGAACTACTACTACTACTACAGTACTACTGCTACTGCTACTGCAGGACGACGCAGTTAATCAGATCCTGCGCGGGCGGCGGCGGGCCGTGGCGAGGATACTCGACGCACACAGGGGACTAATCACCTTTTCTGAACGCGACTTTATATATATATATATATACAATATGAAGGACCCTCTCTCGGCAGTCGGCGAGAGCTTACCGCGCTGTAGTCATAATAATAATAATAATAATAATAATATGATATACCTACCTACCTACTAATGCTTTATATCGAGTTGTGGTGCTACTAATTTTTTGTCGTTTTTCATCACGCGATTGCCGCGGCCGTCGGTGCGTTTTTCGTACTCGCGTTTTGTCGACGACCGCGTTGTTGAACTTTTTTTTTGGAATTTTAATAAAATATGTTTAGTTTTGAAATTACTAACAAAGTTTTGCGACGACCGTTTTTTTCGAGACATTTGTTTTTTTTTTTATAGAACGACTTTAAATATGATTTATGGCATTGGTATTCATGACGAGAGAAACCCAAATGAGGTGCATATTTTTGACGGAAAATGTTTTTAGCTAAAAAAAAAAAAAACAAATATTCGTTTAAAAAAAGAACATTTTCTCAATTAAACTAGTGAAAAAAAAAAACTCTTACTCATACGGAAATTACTTTTACGTACGGTTTTAATGATTACGTTTTTCATTATTTTATAGCTGCGTCTCACCGTTGATGATAATATTTAGATGCGAGATTATTTAAAACTCTAGAATCGTCACAACTCACTCGGTACTGGGCGGCATATATAAAGTTCCTAATTCCTATGGCTGTTGTATTATAGACCATAGTACTACCGACCTGATGGAATTGATTAGGCGTATCAAGAAATCAACATTAGGTGCTAACTTCGTAGGGTTTTCAAACTAGAAAAGTGTGTTAGCGTAGAACACAGTGCGGCATTGTCATAAAATTATAATACGCACATGCGGTCCGCGGTAGAAGAGACCGAAATGTATTCCTGTCAGAAACACGACCAACTTATATTATGTTTTGTTTCCAAATAGGTAGCGGTACCCTCCAGATTAAACAAAAGTATAAATGCAACACGAGGACGATAAAATATTAAGCACGGGAGACGACGTTTTATAAACTTTTGGTCACGACATTTTTTAACAAGACGCGGCGAAAATACAATGATGTATAGTAGTTGTATACTTTCATGCACAGCACTGCTACAGAACAATAATAACTGTTTAACATGAGCAACAGCCGCAGAACGGTGGATTTCGTTTAATACACCACCTGTCTTGTCAAAATCCAGTTAGTTTCTGCACGAAACAATATTATGTGTTTGTCCGACAAGACCTTTTTCCGGTACACGTATGGTATACAAAATATGTATGTGCGCTATAAAATATCACGAAACGTGTACGATTCTAACTTTCCGATACGTTTATGATCTGTCTTCTTCGTGTGTGAATCGTATATATATTTTATTTCACCGTAATTATTATTACATCGTATTTCGTTGTCATATTAATATTGTAGTGTTGTATAAACGGTTCGAAAACAATAAGGCGAATCGGCGAATAGACACTACGCCAATAATTCTCACCACGACAAACTCCAATAAAATCTTCTGGTTTTAAGTTCTCCACTAGGCGAAAACCAGTCGGCTCACGATGCAGTGTGATGTTGAAATATTTTTTAATTCGAAATAATCATTTGATCGAACTAGTGACTTTTACTTCATGGAACACTGTTGTGGGTCTTATTTCTTACAGACATATACCAACGAAGGACTTTTAATGTTATCGGACGACTTGGAGTGAAGTCGTTTAATAACTCTATTTTTCGATTTCACCTGTACGGTGTTTGTTAGTAATATTATGTTCCGGTCTAAATTTAATTTCAAATTTATTATAAACACAATAAGTCATATATTATCATCCCCAGAATCAAATACAATAAAATCACTAACGTTACTCAGATTCACTTAGAATAATCGACCGAATCTCTACACTCCGATTCTCCGTTAGGTGAAATCGACACGGATGCTTTTTACAATATCGCCCGACTTATAAACCTATTGTGAATGAACATTTCAAATGTAAATATGTGAAACATACCTTAAAACACTATACCACTTATATTATGTAAAATAATTTATGATTTTCAGGCTAATTACCTCATTGGTCAAAGATTGTATTTCTAATAAATAAGAATAACATACAAGTTAATTAATTGTTTAGTCAATTTCAAGCGTTTTTTTATTATTCTATTAAAAAGAAAAATGTATAAATTGAATAAAGTACCACTGAGATATCGAATGTAGTTATTTAATTTAACTTTAACAACCGAGTGAAAATAGGTTTAATTCTTACAATACTACAAAATAATTACAAAATAATGTAGATTTTAATATTAACAAAATTAAATTTCATGCATTTATGATTATAATTATAAATTTATAACTAATATTATATTACTAAATTGCAGAAACCAATGTCAAAAATACTAATTACATTTTAATAACGATTCTTAATGTTATAATATATATATATATATATATATATCAATTTAAAATGCATAAACTGTAGTGATATTTCTAAAATTTAACTGTAAAATCAAATACAAATAATTTCATTTTTCAATTAATCTCATAGAATAAATACATTTTAATTATGAAATTGATGTATAAATCGGACTTCAGTAGGTATGTTGTGTATGTACCTTTCCGTGTGTAACTATTTAAATCGAAATTCTTAATGAATATTGATTATTATTATTTATTAAACATAAGTTACTCTAAATATTACTGTACATCATTCAATGAATGTATCTTTTAAATGCAATTTATTATTGTAACTAATTCAAGTACGTAGATTTTTTACAATTTGATTGTCCTTGATTATTTCAAGATTACATTTTTACATTAAAAGAGTTAAAATGATATAATGTCTCCACTTCAATGTTTTAAATACAATTATACATTTTAACTCATTGACTTTTTATTTACTGATTGATTAATCAAGTTTTACAGTAGATTATTCAGATTAAATTCATTTTAGCCGACTTTTGCCAAATTTGAACTAATATACATACGTGTTATTATTATACAATAACTACTTTACCATAATTTCTTTCAAACTTTGTATGTCGACCAAATTTATAAATAGAAAATATCTTATCATATATACAACTATAAATCTTGGAAGACTGAATAAGAAATTATTGTGAGAGATTTTTCAACCGTTTTTGTAATATTTATTTTTAAATATTACAAGTATGTAATATGTATATATATAAGTTCCTACACCAATCGTGATTAATTGTTTTGTATTAAAAAAATAAGTTTAAAAGGGTTAAATACCGCTATTCATGGTTTATATAATCTGTATAGGCACTTCACAATTTTTCCCACACAGCTATTTAGTTGGTAAATATGAATGCTGAACTGAACTAAAATGAATGTATATACCAGAATGTAACCCTTTTGCAGTTTTAAATACATATTTTATTCATTATGAAACAATGCAAATAGTATCATAATAAAGAAAGGAATTATTCTCTTTGAAATAATTTTTATACAGTAATTACTTATTTGAACAATCAAACATAATAATTTTTCTCTCAATTTAAATATTGTGAATATACAACCCCGACGAACTGTCGCGGTCGTCTGCACGTAAAAAATAATAACTGGAGATAATTTTGGCTGTACCCATCAAGGTTAAGGAATATTCAACGTTGTGTAAAAAGTCTTACGAAAAAAATAAGAAAAAAACTTACAAAATATTATACTAAATAATGTCAATACACTGTTATTTTATATTACGTAAGAAATCGAACTGTTTGGGTGTCTTGAATATCATGCATCATCGTGATCTAAAAATAATCGAAAGAAATTACGGGACGAGCACATTTTATGGTAAGTATCTATACAATTCGTTACAACCGTAAATTTTTTTCGGCGTTTTAGGTTTGGAATTATAGTTTTCATTTGGTAATAACTTGGAAATAAAACACTGGATTCACAAACTATGACGAGTACTAGCTAATACATAATATAACTGTTCCGTAGTCTATTAGTCTGTATATAGGTAGTATACTGCTGACTTATTAAGAATAGTGCAAATGTGCAATGTGAGTTGAATAAAGTAAACCACCATTTGTAAATAAGTCACGTGTCTAGGTGAATACAACAATACTTGCACTCTACGGTACAGTGTACACTACAACAAATATAAATGTGCATTTTTGTTGTAAATACTAACCGAAATAAGAGAAAAAACCAAAAGTCGTGGAACTCGCCGAAGCATCATTAGAATAATAATTATAAAATACATAACTGTATAATTATAGAAGTGTAATAGTGATACCTATACTGTCGTGTACTCTATCTGAAGAAAACAATTTTCATGACAGGCGTTAACACGTTTTTATAATTATAAAACTAAAATAATGTTAAATTTCAATGTACAATTTTAAAATTTAAAATATATTTAATAATTTATTGCCTCGGTACTTAGAGATTTATTTTAGAATTAAAATCATATTTATATAGTTACTATACTACTTAATTTCTATAGGTAAGCGTAATATTATATTTTATAATTTGTCCTGTGTGAAGATCTTTTATTTTTAATATAGTCACTGTTTTTTTATTTAAGGTATTACTGTTATCATTAATTTATTATTATGAAGTACCTAAGTAAAATACAGGTAATTAGTTATCTTAAAATGAGTAGGATAAGTGAAAAGTACTACAGGTAGCTTAAAAAAACACCCTCCTTTACTCAATAGTTCTTGTTTTGTGTCATTAAGAGTGTAATATAAATAAATTATACATATTAAAATACAAATAGTATAATATTCTGTTCTTATATTTTTAATACTAAATGGCTTTTGAGTACTTACCTCTTATATAATATTATTTCAAGTGAAAAATATTAAAAGTGGTTGTATAGTGTTGTTACGTATGCTAAACTGAGATGATTATAATTCGTGTTTCGTATTTCATATTTTAATAAGTAAATATTATACTGGATATAAGAAAGATAAAACTATATGTTAGGTATACTGTGCATACAGGTACTGTTTGAAAATGAGTTGATTGAAATCGGATTTATAATTTATGGTTATTGAATTTATATGTAAGTTGAAATTGAAGTTATAATAATTTAATATATAAATAATACTATAGGTACCCAATATAAACCAGACAAAACTCAATATTTTGGATTGAATACTATAATATAATAGGTACTCAAAAATCAAAATAAATATTATGATTACATTACTGGTTTTTAATAATAAATACAAAATTCGACTAAAGATATTATTATTGTACGAGTTTCGTATTTTTTCATCGTGGACGATGATTGATAAAAAGAAAGAATAAATGGACGACGTGGTTGCATTTCTTTTTGTTATTGTTGATTGCTATTTAGAGGAAAAACAATTTCGTTCTGCTGATCATTATCCTTTGTATTTCGTGCCAGTCAAAAGGTATAATGGCATTATTATAAGTTAAATTATTTTGCTTTTATCGACCAAATGACAAATATATTGTTAAGGGTGGTTTTATTCGGCTAATACGTATTGAATGCGGCGACAATAAAGCTAAAAAAAAAAGAAAGTTTTACGAAAGAATATACAAAGAAAAAAAAAGAAGAGAAGCGAAAAAAGGTGCAAAATTGGAATTCGTTATTCATTTTGTAAAGATTGAGAGGTGATTGATGACTGGCCGACCGACGTTCGTTCGCTTTTTGACACAATACATTTTACTGCGCCCAGTCTATCCCTACACTATGCTTTCATTCATCACCATGGCGAAAAAAAACTCCCTTTTCCTTTAACCAATAGGCGAAAATTCGACGGTTCCCATTTCCTTAGTCTGATAATTCATGTTATTTGTCGCTGATATGTGAACTTTCTACGGTACCTGCCGGCTCTTTATAGATGAGCACAATCCAGGTTTTTGATCGGGATTTATGATCATCCAAAAAATAAACAACGTTTACGAGCACAAAATAGCGTGAATTTGGTCCTGACATAAGTTGATGTTGTTCCCGCTTGATTTATAATACTACGTACCGGGACTAAAAGTTGTATTTGATAAATTTCAGGTCTCGAAAAAAAAAAAAAAAAAAAACATACAAACTGCTTATAATAATTTAAAACCGTTTTATGAGCACCGTATTTATACGTTATACATTTTATGTCGTTTAGAGGAATATACCTACTATCGTTTGAAAATTTCAAAAAATGTAGGTCAAATGGGTAAAATGGATCATTTTTTTCTTTTTTACACAATCATATTTTTACAAGAACTCGAGTAATGCTTTTAAAGTTGTTAGTAGATATGTAAATAAATCATGATTTTATTTATTCAAAACGAAATAGAACACAATATTCACAGGGAAATATCCCTATGTCTTACTAATGGGCATTGGGGGTTATATTTTCTCGTGGACATGCAGTTGGTATTTTTTTAAAATTATTTTTATAGGCGCTGTCTCAAAATAATAAGCCTCGTAACAACAGTTCAAAAAAAAAAAAATAATAATAATAATAAGCCAGTAACACGAGATTCGAATGAATTTTCGACTATTGCGACACTGACGGAGACGTTTCTGATAAATATCAGATCTCAAAAATGATTCGATAAGTGGATCTAACCCAACTAAACGTTTACCATACGATAGTGATTGGGCGTGCATTTAATGTTTTAATTCTTAAGGCAGCGTCTCAATGTGTGTTCAACTCCGTTACGACGTGATCGTTATACCTATACCGGCCTTTATAAGTAATATATTTTAGACGAACGCAACTGATTGAATTTGCGCCATTCTTCCGTGCACCGACACACATACACACACACACACACACACACACTGGTTAATTGGGATTTACATGATTGTCACTATCCAATCACGTTTATACACATGATCGTGTATTATAGAGGTAGGTAGGTACATATTCAAACACAACAATCGAGACGCACATACCATACCGCAATCAACAATCTAATTTAGGTCCGTGTTGTGGATATCGGAGGTTTTCACCGCCGCCGTGCCGCGGTGTTATCTTCCGGAACTTCTCGGTCTCGGACTCGTAGTAATAATAATAATAATAATAATAATAATAATAATAATAGCCGAAAATCGCCGCCGCTAACGAGAACGGAGGCGATGAGTGGAGGCGGCGGCGGAGCTCATTTGCAGTTTCGAAGCCAACTCGCATCACATAGTTCGATTAGCCTGGCTGTAATCCAATACACCTAAGGTTATTTCGTTGGCAGTGTTGGTAGCGTCTCTGGCAGTGTCGACGGCGTCGTCGGATCCCGTATTGCCGTTCGTCCTCACCACCCCCTCCCCAAAAACGAATTCCTCCGATTTCGAGATCCGGCGGGGGCCACCGAGCACCTCCCCCCCCACCTCTTCGACCGTTCCGATGTATTCAAATCGGCCGCGACGGTTTGGATTTGATTACCACCCCCCCCCACACACACACACACACTTGATATATACCTATAATATACCATTCATCAGCTGCTTACCACCGCCCTTCCTCTGAGGCCGTACCTGCACCGCGCGCCTGTAAGGCTTAATGCCCATTTTTGTCGGTAGTAACGGAGAAATTAATGACGTTTACCACCCGGGTGGTGTAACAAGACGATACATCCGATCGCCGCCTCGCGACAATAACCACGTCAGTCGAAATAATACAAATTTCGTCATGATTTTATTATCCAAATATTATTATAACTTATATCTCTATTACCTATATCTTAATAATATACGCGTTAAATTATATACAATATATACACATTTCCGTCATATCACTACGGTATATTTTGTTTATATTTCCCTCATAGGTAAACACTGTCGTTCTCACCATTATTATTTGTCTATAATTATTCAAATTTGGAAAAAAAAACCATACCGGGCCGAAAGAAAATATTGGTATTCCAATAATTAATAGATTTCAGGCCAACGTCGCGAGAGGTGAATATCCGCCTTATTTCGATCTTCAAATACAATAATAATATCACTCACTTTTCTGACGTGTTTAATACAATATTTAAATGGATTATGCTATTATCATTCATAATGGTTTTAACGATAATAAAAATACTATAAGACTCTGTACAACTGTATAATATAAGCATACTAATATTAATATACAAAGTTATTTCTACATATGGAACAGCTGTATGGCTAGCTATATTATAAACGCATTTAAAATACTTAAAAAATATAAAATATCATATAACCTCAAATATTATAAATAAATTTAATACCAACTAAAATTAATCAGATGTTTTTACTAGGAACTAGAGGAAATTACGTATATGCAACTCTTGAAACGCCTTTCTGGTAGTAATAATATTAATATATTAACACGAAAAACAGTTATCAACTAAAGGCTTCCGCTGTTTATAATAACCGCCACAGAACAATATGTATACATAAATACTACCTACATAGTAATACATTTTTTATAAAAAAAAAAAAGGTTAGGTCACCTCAACATACGGTATGAATATATCTATTTTTTTTACCTAATAGAGTGTCATTTGCCAGGGCTTACAACAAAGTTCAAATTAAAAGACACTCACCACAAATGTTCAACCAATGAGAATTTTTCTCGACTATATTATTTGCAGTACAATAGGCTATGCCTAACGATATCGTCAATAAAGGGATCACTTTCGCAGCATAAAATAATAAACTTAGAAAAAAATACAAGTTTTCAAATTACGATTACAAACTCAAATCGGTGGAGAAAAAAAAATTCAACTTATGAACGTTCGAGTTATCGTGGTTCAATTGTATTATATATTATATTATCGCGATATTAGTTTAAACACTATAATATAATACATATCTATATGTATGTGAATTAACTTGTGGACTAGTGTACATTCAAGCAATTACAATTCGTACAAAACAAAATAATTTCTTTTCGTTTTCTCCGTATTAAACTTTCTAACAGTTCATTGTTTAAACTTAAACACCAAGTATCACCAACGAAAAGTCCTATGATTGAAAATGAATTAAACTTAATTTAAAAATTGTTTTTCCACAGTACCTTCAGGGAAAAGTTATATATCATTTGGAAAACTTTCATTGCCAGAATAGTTGCAAGCACTGTATTTATAGTTAATGCAATTGTAATAAACTATTTCATCTTCAACGTTTTAATAAATATAGCTTATAGTGTTTCGTAAAATAAATATAAGTATAATGAGACCAATAAATAATATATATAAATGTATAGAAAAAAATGTCTTTTACAAAAGGAAACTGTCAAATATTATTTTGAAAGATAGGTAGAGCTGTTGTAATAAATGTCAGCGGATGTTTTAAATTTATAAATAATAAGCTAAAAATGTTCCGGTTGAAAAGTTCTGACATAATTTTACCATCGTTTACCGTTCTAGAATATTAATGTACAATGAATATTAAAAATATCACAGACGCAGAGATTGAGAGTTTGAGAACTCGTCTTGATTTGCTCACCTCCGCGCAAGTCAGTTTAGATGTATAATTTAAAATCTTAAAAATATCCTAAAGCAGAAATATAAGATTACATTTGAAAAAATGGTACTTCACTGAGTTTGGTTAACAATAATGTTTGAGGGATATTTATTAAACTTAAGCGCTCGTGACGAAAAATGATGAGTACATTATAATAATATAGTCTTAAATCAAAATCGTATTAAAAAATTCATAATTAAGTAAAAAAAAATGCCACCATACTGATCGTGATATTAAAATATGTATATATTATAGTTATAATAATTAGGACCCGGAAGTCGTAGCATTTAGCATTTTCTTTTTTGGAACTTCTCAGACGATGCTTTCCTTGCTACAAATGAATTTTAATGACATGCGATTCTAACTAAATAATTTTTGTTTTGTATATTCTAATTTTTTTTTTACTATTTAGGTAATAATTCCAAATTTGTTCAGTGATTTATTGTCAATTTCATTAATTTTTCACTATTTGAAAAAAAAAATAACGAGATTATTTTTAGAAAAAACCATCTATCGTTCGTCAAATAATATTGTCATCGTTTATTATCGACTGATCCCAGCTGATCGGCATTCGATATGTCAATTAGTTAAGTATGCTAGAAATGATAATCTCAAATTACTAAATTAGTATCCGATTTAGTACCTTGTAAAAATACATGTGTTTTATTATTTGTTCGGAACATTTTTGTTTGTGTCGGAATCCGAATAATATATGTCGGAATATAATATTTTCTTCGGATGGTACAATTCTTTATTGAAAAGTATTTTAATAGTGAGGTAGCTTCGGTAAAATTAAAATCACTATTGAACAATTACAATAAACCTCTCGTATAAAATAGGGATGCTATGGAGCGTAGACACTTATAAGAGAAAATTTTTTATTAAAATCAGTTTTATTTCTACGTCATCGAAAAAATTTACTTTTAATTGCGATCTATGTCAAGCTCTTTTATCAAAATATACAATATATATTATCATATATCCCATCAAATAAAATATCGAACTATTGCTTTCCAAACTTTAAAAAAAAAAAAATATAAGCAAAAAAGTATCTATTGCTGATAAAACAAGACTACGAAAAATCTAAGTTACGAAGAAAGTCTCAACAAAATAAAATGCTAGTGCGAAAACCAAAAGCTATGGACGAGACGGAGCTGTAACTTGGTGCTCGACAACCCACCAGAGACAGGTATCACAACTTAAACTGGTGCAACATACGTTTTTAAAGTGTACACTTTTCAGACTATCGATTGCATGTTCACCACAATATGATCATTATCCAGTACTTTGTCACCTATGCCACGCTTGCTGACAGACAAGCTCGAACAAACCTTTCGTTTTTGCCGAAACTCATTGACGTTTGAATCGACTCACCTGCTGTCCTATTGGTCAATCATAATTTTAGAATCCCAACTTTCAATTCACGTAGAGTTTTCACCTTCCATAAGGCATTTTTTTCTGTTAGCTATATTATGCGAAATAATGAGGACGGTGAACGAGGACAGGTCATTCCTATTGGGGGATAATCGAAAATGATCCCCCGAACATGTCGCACCGTTTATGATAACTAAATAAATGTTACTGTATTATAATTTTTATAATTAATACTTTTGTGTATTTTATCTTTAAGATTACTATATTCTGAGATTTGTATTGGGCTCGTTCCGTTTCATAATAATGATAAATGCCTGAGATTTTCCGAACCTTTCAAAGATTTTCAAACCCGTCTGAAGATACTGTGGAACCAAATTTTAACCACGACTTTGAATTTTATCACAATAAATATCATCACTTTTTTATTTGAGATGAATATTGTGTATTAAATCATACAATGTCAAAACAAGCTTTATTTTGTAACATTTATAAAAATGTATGTTTAAGTTTATTTTAATAGGTTTGCAATTATTATTTATCAACGTTTTTGAAGTATTATTGGGTACACTTACCCTTGCATCATTTATTATTCTGTTTTAATAAATAAAACATCTTCTAAGGGACTTTGAAGGCAGGCTTCACATTAATAAGCAAATTAAATGAAAAAAAAAACCATAATAATAACTTTCCTCGCATAATAAAATCATCTGGTATCCGAGTGCAACAAAAATGTTTATTTGGAAAATATCATTAATAATGTACATATTGTAGCTGATTTATCGATAATATACAACATTAAAATTGTTTTATCGTTTAAGTCAGAAATCGGTAGTTAAAACAATAGTATTTATAATAAGAATAAGTATGGTTTACCATAAGAATGTTTCCTTACTTTTAAAATAAACTTTAATTCATCCAACCCAGTTACACACGTACGTTTAATTTATAATACAATATTTCATAAATATATATAGTTTCAATATAATATATTGTATATATATATATATATATTATTTAGCGTAATATTATACATGTCGTGTATACAAAATATATAAGTAATAAATGAAAACGAGCGTTTATTTAAATGTGTTACGCGTAGTATGATTTCTTACGGTTTATTTCGAGTGACGACTGACAACTCATTTGCGAAATTATAAGGTCATTAATAATAATATACTGCTTGTCGGAGTTCATCCTCGAAACGTATAATATGCTCATCCGAGTCGAAAACATTGCATTGCATTGAAATCGTCAAGAGTAAGAGAAAAATAAATGTTTTAAAAAAAAAAAAAAAACCACGCTTGAGAGGAAATACATTTTAAACACCCCAATGGGCAATTCCCTTGGTAATTTTAAGAATTTAATTTTCTGAAAAATCCATTTATACATGTCCCCCGCACCGAGGAACACATTACATTTTACAGTCTTTTCAATATAAGTCTTCGAGTGTATTTGCATTTTAAGTCCTTATAATATACTGTATGACGACAAATAAATACACATAAATAGTGTCGTCCGTGAGCAATATAATAAATGATGATTATTATGGCGGGAACCGTTTGAATTATTTTTATTTCTTAAATCTTAAATTCAATTATGCAAACGGTTATATCTTTTCAATTATTTATTCTTTTTACAAACAAAAACTACTTTACGTAATTTGCCGTAAAATAAATGACCATTATTACTTCTCATAATGTGACTGCTCACTAAACGATTTTGATTTTGAGTTTAATACTTACTACTTACTCATCATCGGATATTTCTTCATATTATTACAAATGCGACCAAGAACAACGGGAAAGAGAAAATACGCAAAATACGCTTTTTAACAATATTATTCTTTATTATTGGTGGTTTATTTACAATCATTACAATACTCATCTCAGTGACAATTTAAAACATTTATATTGTGTGTTTAAGACCTTTTTTCTTTGCACACTTCATAATATTTATTTAATTTTTTTTTTTTTACAAACCCGCGGCAACAATCATGTGAATGATAATATTTGCAAGATTAAAACATATGTAATATTATAATACTAGTGTATTTATATATTTTCCAAACAACCCTTGCGAACAAAAAAATAAGTGTGCGCGATTTGACATTAAACGATCGGAAATCGCTTAGGACACCACGTGGAACGATAAGTTTTAACTACTATACAATAATTAAACGGTCCTTGTAGATGGATTATGATATATTAACCAGAATGAGTCACGAGCGAGAAATTTCATGGACGTTATTATGTTAATATTATTATGTGTGTTATTGCAATCTTACACATCGATAAATCTAAAAAACGTTCTGTTCGAGGTTTTTGTGCATATTTTATGTACATTAATAATTTATGTAATATGCAAATGTAAAACGGAAATATCTCTGCCATCAAAATTAGCCATAATTTAAAGTAGCCAGTAGGGTTTTCGTTACATAATGAAATTATTTACAGTTTATATTTTTATTAATTTTGTTTGTAAAATGCAAATAATTTTAAAACATGCCATTTACGTCTTGCTAGAGAATGTTTTCGTGAAGTTTACTTTTTTAGCATTTACCTACCCTTAATTTTGATATTAAAACATAACTACATAAGTACTTCCCCACTATTACTCTTCTTCTTAGTTCACGAACATTCAAAATATAATTATTTCAAAAAATATACATAATATGTACAATATAATAATATATTCGTTCGATTAAAAATAAACTCGAATCTCAAGGGGAATAAAAATAAATTCGACATAACTACTTTTCAAGTTATATATTTCAAACACAACTTAAAAACACTTCATGGGGCAACAAAAAATGTGAGTTATTAAGGTTTTCGAGTTATCGAGACTTGAATGTATAATTATAATTACGTGCGATTACTATTTATTGTAGTGTGAGTAGATCGCTTTACAGCTAGCTTATGGGTATTATTATTCATTAGGTTTCATTATCAGCGTACAATTCGTATTGAAATTCGATGTCCTGATAGGTCTTTTGTACTAGTATATTATGACCAAAACATGTAATTTTCGTTTAAAACCATGTCCGAGTAAATAGTTATCAATCAAGAATTCGGAACATAATATATTGTTTTAGTCTCGATATCATGGACTACAATTTGAACAAAAAAAAAAAAAAAAAATCAAATCAATATTCCTTAACTATCTAATATGTTATTATACGTCTATTTGTCTGTTTGTCTATTTAGCCGATCTGCAGAATATTGTAACATAATAAAGCACCGCATATGATATCATCAGCATATTATCGCTGTATACTTGTGTAGGGCGAGGAGTTGTCGTCGGGATGGAAACGGCGACGTTGGCTTTATAACAGTTGACAATGTCACGACTATTATTCTGCCATCCGTGTTGTGTTTTTTTTATCTCTCATATTATTATTGTAATCGCTAGAGTAGTGCGCAATTTCAGTGTATGATGTATATCATTAAGTATTGTGTTTAAGTAATACATGTTTTATAATTTTAACCGTGCCGGAGACTATGGGAGAAGTAACTTTTAATTAGTAACTCCTCCGCTCGTCTGTCGCCGGGTGATTAAGAGCACTTTCAGCAATCCTATACTACTACTGCGGGGAACAATGGTGGTGAGCGACCGAATTCTTATGCAAAAGTACAAAGAAAATATATTTTATATACATTAACATCGTGTTTAATAACATTCATATTATAATATAATTAAAATCGTTCTCGAGTCTTCAGTTCAAACAGTTTTACAACATTACATATTTTCCTCTGATGTGATAATATGTGATTTAAAATTATATAATGGATTACTTTAAAAATAACTATGCCATGTTACTAAAAAATAAAAATAATTAATATTCGTGTTGCAATTATTATATTCATTTAAAGTTAAATAAAAATTTCAAAATACTTTTGGTTTCGTTTAAAATCGTATTGTATTATTTCTTATATTACAGTAATAATTATTAGTCTCTGTACAACGGTCATGTCAGGTGAAGAGAAAAAGTATAAAGGAAATAATATCATACCTAATCATTTTTCCGTTAGTAGATAAATTTTCCTTTCTTAAATCTAGTAGGGAACAAAAGTGACATTAGGTATATTACAAAATATAAATAACATGTACGCAGAAACCGGAAAATTAAAATTATAGTTTGTTTTAAAAATATTTCTTGCAATAAATTGTTTCTTTTGCTAACATAAAAATATTGTATAATACTATTTCGAACTGAGCATTAATTATTATATAGGAAATACACTCGGGATTAATTTTTGATTTAAATTATTTGGAAAAAAAAATTATACATCAATCAGGTGGAAGATGACTTTGAATCCAACGTAAAAAAAATGAATTGACAACTACAAATAACGATGCGAAACGTAAAAGTTTAATTAGATTTATCATTTCACTGAACACTGGTGTCGGTTTAATGATACTTAATTTAACTACAGTTCGGCCACCAAAATACATAAAAAACAAAATAAAGAAGGAAATATCCAATCCATACACATTTTTCATCATACTATTGGTTATTATAAAAACACTGAATATTATAAACACTGCCAACTACCTATTTGAAACGCTAATGAATGGAATAAAAGTATATTATGCATACCTCTATACATAGCGGAATGAATTCTGTTTTTAATTATAAAAAATACAATGTCATAAAATGAGTAAAAACTGCAGAATAATTTGGTTGTACCTTCTTTGAAAATATGATTCTTTAATTAATGATTTTTTGTTTAGAATTCTATTTTTTTTTTTGAACTCTAGTAAAAGTTACTAGGAGGTACCTATTTATTGAAATAATTTTTTGCAATAATATAAATAATTAAATTGAAATGAAATCATTTTGAAAATTAAAAAAAAAACACCTTATATTAAACTTTGATACAACGACGATTTTAACTGAATTTATTATAAAATAGTAAATATAAAGTTTGAATTTTAACTATTTGACTATTTTTCGATACATGCGCCTATTTGATGTAAATATGGTTTTATTATTACATGATAATATTATAGTTATAACCTCTTCTACTTTGATTCAATAAGCAAATAACTTTTAAAACTTCCCTGATATCATTACAACCCTTTCGTGTAACCTTAGAGTATATATTTCTGAAACTTTATTTCTACTAGACGTTTTATTTACCCTAACAAAATTGGAGATTTGTGTGAATTTCGTATTTAAAAAAAAAAATGTAGGTAAGTACTTAAATTTACATAAACTGAATTAAATCGAAATTCATAACCATAAGAATTAGTCAAGTGAGTAAAATATACCTATGATTTTAACAGAATTTTTCAATGTTATACTTTATGAACAGTTGGCAAGTATTATGCCATCACTTTAAGCTTAAAGCTTGAAAATGTTTTGCAATAAGCACATACAAACATTCATTTAAAACACAGTTGATTAAATTTGTTGTAGGTACACTAAGAATCTTATTTACCTTTGTGTGTTTTTATAAGCCATGACTTTTGATTTTTTACGTTTCGTGAACTTTTTAAATTACCCATTGTATAAATTGTTAAGTTATCGAGTTGATGTGAATGAAACACTAGTAGCAGATAGTTTAGATTTGATACACATTTTGGGAATATATACTATTACTATTAATCTAAATGTATAGAGACAAACAAAATAATTAAATAATGTATGGCTCGTTTAAATAAACAATAATTAACAAGTAATCAATAGTCCGTTAAGAAATTCATCATTATTTATTCGTAAAGCACTGTTAATTATTAAAATTCGCAATTAAATGAAAATATGTTCTATTAATATTGCACTCAAAAGATAACACAAGATAAACACAGCCTCGTTTTTCTTTATTTTTCTTTATCTCTATTTGTCTAACATAAAAACAAATATGAGTAGGTACAACATCAAAGGTTTGCTAATATGGTGACGAACTATTGAACAATGTGCTTTTGACTATATTTGATCTCAGAAGTTCAATTCTAACAATTTTTAAAAAAAAGTCCGGAACTTCTTTTGTCTGGAAATTGATTGGAAAATATTTTCTTAGAAAAAAAATGTATTCAAATTGTTTATTTTGAAAACGTTTAAGGTAGATATTATGCAAAATATGAATGTTTTTCTTTTCACAAATTTTTACAAATATTTAGAGTTATATAAATCGAAAGAAGTTTATTGTTGTATTTTATGCTGTTGTTGTAATTGCTGTTGTTACCTATTTGATTTGTAAAATTTTATTTTTTTGACTAAGATATTAAAAAAAATTATTTTTTTAGTAGAATATAAACAAAACACATGTATATTCCTTTTACATCATAATTAAATAAAATTAATTTTCGTGCAATAAAAAACTATACACGTTTGAATGTTATACACAGAAGCAAACTCAACTAACATATTTTATTATTAAACAACTATGTATTAAATTTTAATATGGCATGTTGTGTGTTTTTATTGTTTTCTTGTAACATTGTGAAATACACATTACATCAAAATGTACTATTGTACGGTTATTTTACAAAAATAAAATGGTTTTGAACATGAACACCGTTGAATAGTGAATACTTTTCATAGAGTTTGGATACAAAAGGGTTTAATTTAAACAAGAAATCCAATAAACAACTACAATATACCTGCGAATAATATACATGGTATAACATCATTTAATATGTAAGTATGAAACCCAAAACGTTTGTTTTTATAATAATTATTTATCGTATACAGGTTACAGGCCCGAACAAGTATTGCATATTGAAAGTATTTAGCCGTTTCTATAACTAATTTTTATTCAGCTTATTTCCATTCTAAACTATATTTGTTGGTGTTTATCATCACGATTCCATTAAATTTAAGTATGAGTTAAGTTAGCCATAAAGCATTTTGTACAAATTAGTTATATTTTCTATCATAGTAAACTTGAATTTAATGCTTTTAACGAAATTATTGAGTAGTACAAGTAGACGTTAGGAATTAATATTATATTTTTGCTATTCATTATTATACCTAATAAATCTGTTTCAATCTGTTTCATTATACAACTAACACATATTAATTAAGATATTAGTCTAATGCTTATGAGTGATATTAATGATAGTAAAGAGTAAAATAATAAAATATCAAAGATAACATATTATTATATCAAATACAAATCATTATATTAATATATGTTGTAGTAAACAAAACCAATGGAGGTAGTTATAAGAAGTAAGAACCAACCATCCTATATAAAATTATCATTTCAACAATGTTATAACGTCCTAGTGGTAAATGGTAATACGATATTACTAATAATTAGTCAGTTCATGGTATTACTCGAATGCAAAGAAAACTTGTCTCAGAGTTTAAAAACAGTATTGTGAGGATAGCTGACAAGTGCACACTCTAAATCGTTATTTTTGTATAATGCGTTAACTCTAAGTGCCGTCAACCTCAATGGAATATTCTCAAACCTGCATCAATCGACGTGAAATTATTTTTAGAAAAAAATATTCAGCTTCTATCGCCTAATCGTCAGCCACCACTAAAGTAAAGAGAATATTGACTGTGTTAATTCAAATAATTTTGTATTATAATAGAACACGGTTATCTTACAGCCACCTACATTAGGAGTATTTGAAAAGATAAAGCAATTCGTAAACTTTTATACAAAATCGAATACGTCTATTTTCTCTTACACAATATTATGTAACATGCATTTAGGTATAATATACGATTGCACAACACTGTGCTGCTTATTGTAAAATATACATCGAGCACCATAGCTTGCATATTGCCTATACATTATTATACTGCAACGACTTACAGCAACTACGACGACGGTGGAGGAGAAAGTCATTTTTCCTCTCGTGTCCTCAACTCAGATCTGTGGCCATTATGCGGATGAATTTTTTTCATTGTCCTCTACGACCCACATAAATTGTCCGGGTCCGTCCATTAACGGTATATATATTTATATATGCGAAAAAAAGTGTTGGTAACGGTCAATGGTCCGGATAACGTGGTTTCATTCTGTCGGGCCGTCGTAGTATAGTGAAATGTGACGTTGGAGAAAAGAGACTTCTTCGAGGGGGGAGGGTGAAAAACATCGGTGCGGAAAAGTACATAATATAGGGTGTGTCGAGCATAAAACTCCGTTTCCCCGTTAACTGCGCCAAATAAACTCGAGGAAACGGTCTCCTGGCGACTGTCGACCGCCGGCTACATCGCGCGTCATTGGTTCCAGAAAATTGTGCAGTCGACGTGTACGACGACACAATATTGATAATATTATACAATGTCAATATCAAAGAATCACTGGATGAAGTTCAGCCCTCGACTATAAATGATTGTTGGCGAAAATTATGGTCAGAAGTTGTGTTAAAAAGCTATAAAATTGACAATCTGAACACCACGGTGAATCAAATCGTAGAAATTGCTCGGAACGTAAAAGGTTTTGATGAGGTAAATAGAGACGACATAGAAGAAATGATGTTGAACTATGATCAGGAACTTACATTGGAGGATCTAGAAGAAATTACCGAAACCCCGAACGAACCAAAACAATCCGAGGATTATGAAGAGGAAGAAGAACCTGTGAAGCCGGATTTCTCCTCTAAATCAATCAAAGAGATTTTTTCATTAGCAAACCAACTAACTGAACAAGTTCTTCAGACGGATTCACTCACTGAAAGAGCATTAAAGTTTAAAAGAGGAATCAAAGAATTGCCTTACGAAGAAGTTCGCAAAGACATAGAAAACAAAAGGAAACAAACATCAATTACAAATTTTTTTCATTCTTCCTAATATATTATGTATGTATAAAGAATTAATAAATTATATTAAAAAAATAAATAATCAAATAATTGTAAAACATATTAACCTTTTTGTGATTTTTAAAATTAGATACAAAATATGTACAAAATAATAAAAATTAAAAATTGTATGTAAATAAAACCTAACTTCCCGTTTTACATTGCTTTATGGTCTCTTTATCCGCGGTTTCGATATCCACGCAACTTTGCTGGAACCTAACCTCCGCGGATAACGAGGGATTACTGTACCTATAGAAAACTATGCACTGCACTAGACCCAGAAAATATCGTCACGGTGGAGGAGGACTGCCGATCTGTCGATAAATGAAATTCGTTGGCCTTTGCGATAGTATTGTTATGCGCGTCGTGCTCTCTTCTCACCTGGCGAAGTCGACTGCGCAACGGCGACGATTTTACTGATGACGATGTTGGTACTTAATCGGCCAATTCGACGATGACGCCGTAGCTCGTGACGGATATTTCTGTTATCAAAGGCTGTTATCGATTTGGGCGACTGCTCACCCCCTATATTTACCAAAAATATGTGTTGTACGACCTTCAGCTTTTTGATTGATATCGATGTGTATAGTAATATATTACGTATAATTGTTTAGAGGCAACCTTTTTTCTATGCCTACCCGTGCCTCTTGTCGTGTCGGCCCTAGGCTGTTATAAACATGCGCAAATCCGAACATCGACGTCGGACGTCTCCGATGGATAGGTTTTCAGTGTCAGGGTGACCAAACGGAGAAACAATTTCTCCCGTATGGATGAGTTACGAAGGGGTGAGGACGAGAGTGTACGAGATTAGGTTACCTCAGGTACCTGTGCGAATAACGGAGGTGTTGAAAATTAGCAACACACTCACGTCCAACGTGTTATGTCCTTACGAGTCTCTTATATTATGCTAATATATAAATAAAGCCAAACTAAACATTTTACAGCCGTGTAGTATGCATAGCTTTGTGAAAATCCTGTGCAGTTTCTCTGGCTAGACTAAAACTTATCGATACAAGAAGATTCGATAAGTATTCGTTTTTGGTTTTTGTCAAACTTATTTATGTAAAACTCGTAGTAGAGTAATCTTGGCAACCAGATCGTCGTAAACGAATCAATGACGTTCCAAGGAATCACCCTCGACTGAGTTTTTCATTACAAATTTTATTCGACACAATATACCACTATGACATATAATATGCAATATTATACACAATATACAATAATAATTGTTGTGCATTATATTATCATACTGTACGCATCGATAGCTAAGAGGCCAAAAGTTGTATGTCACAAACACTACAGTTTACAGGAGAGCAGTTTTAATATTTTCAATTATTTTGAACCAAATAATTATTGTGTTGTTGTTTTCCAACTGATTTATTTTTAAAATATTCTGTAGATTACATAAACGATGACTACATTTAGGTCTTAAAATATTTTTCGACGTCATTAAAATGTTTCTATTAAATTTAAATAAAACTTGTTATCAATGGCAATTGTGATATATTTTACAGTGGACATATAATGTTTTGATGGACATATAATGTTTTGATGGACATGATAATATAATAAAAATTCAAATTAATTGACTGAGTCATTTTAGAGTGTTAAATGAAAGTAAAAAGTCCAAA
This sequence comes from Neotoxoptera formosana, assembly GCA_022818045.1. NCBI lineage: Eukaryota > Metazoa > Arthropoda > Insecta > Hemiptera > Aphididae > Neotoxoptera > Neotoxoptera formosana. The sequence goes on along the minus strand of CM040635.1, from coordinate 23,035,924 downwards.
CTTGTTATAATTGTGCACTAAAAAAACATATCTATCGCGAAAACACAAAAATTAAATTATCAAAAATCATGTTTCATTTATGTCATTATAATATTATAATGTTTTTCCAAAAAACGACTCAAATTAACCAAATGTACTTATAAAACAATTTTGGGAAAAATTGGACACACAACTTTTGGCCTCTTAGCCATCAACATTTAGGTAGGTTACATGAATCGTTTATCTTACACATTTACACAGACACGTGCCTCACGTATTTTTAATATACTAAACTATAAACAATAATTGTGTAGCCGAACAAAACACACCATAACGCTTAAAACCTACTAATTTTTAAACAGTGGACTTAAGTTATTAGATCTTCTACAGTTGAATTAAAATTTATTATTCCCGTGGGGACATAGGGTGTAAGACGTATGCCACGTTCATACCTTAATGCAATTTTCGTTTATTTATCATAAAATCGCGTACACGGAAATAACTCGAAAAAATATTTATATCCCCTCCCCTCGCCATAAAAATAACGAAAATATTTTTTCCGAGGTAATACTGAATGTGTATATAGATCCTAATGAGTAATAAACCGTTGTTTCGTGACCACCTATACAGAGGGATAATATTCGTCTTTATCCCTGATCCAGTCTCTCTTTCTCTATGATTATAGCCTTTGAAACTGTCAATCGAGGCCTACAAAAGGAATCTCACACGTGAAAAATGCCATACAGTAGCCGTGAGAGCAGTAATTCTCAAACTGGAAGCCGCGAGTATATTACTGGGGAGCAGTGAAATATTTGTATATATAATATTAATATTTAAAACCATAATAATTTTCTAATATCAAAATGAACAGTTAGCTTAGTTAGCAACTTTATCTTCAACGGAAACCGTTTTTTTTTCTTTAGGTCATTAATAACTTTTCATTAGGTCTAGAACTTAGGATGGGGGCCTTGGCTGACTTACATAACATTTAGGGGCCCCACAACAAAAGAGTTTAAGAAGCACTAGTGTAGAGGACGTCAAAGGGAAAATATGTTGTGTCGGGTATTCGTGTATAGGTAATGGACGGATTCGTATCTGATATTCTATGAATATTAGCAGTCGCGGAACGGAGCGGATTTCGCAAAAATGTTATGTTAATATTATACCTTGTCTCCTCCCACCGTACTAATTACTCCCATAATAATCCATTAGATAGAATGCTCCGCCTACTTAATAGCTCACGATCTGTAGCTTACTATGCTGCTATTTATCTCTACTGAATGTTTTCGTCCTTAGTTTTATTTTACTTTAGCATGTACTCGTTATAACTAAACACTGTTTAGTATAAGTTTAAACTTAAGTCTATAATTATAACTACTGTTTTCCATGTATATAATTTCATTGCTATCATTTCTTGTAATTTACTAATTATTACAATGTATCTATAAATTGCCGTTTGGCGTTAAATAAATAAATAAATAAATAAATAAATAAATAAATATACCTCTTATTCATTTATTATTGATACCAAAGCAAATTAAAATGTTTCATGTACCTACTCGTTACGTATCTATTATTAGTTAGTATATATTATATATACTAGCTGTCCCGTCTAGAGATGCCCCAGCAAAGGTGAAGTTAAGATTAACCTCAAGTGTTTTTCACGTGACTTAGCCACCTATAGGTAGGCGAACCGACTGCGTCAGTCGTGGACGACATATGAGCAGTATATTATGAGGTAGACAATCCACCTGCAGTGGATTGTGGAACCCACGAGGTGCGTAAGTAAGCGAAGTCCAAATTAGGTACATGAAAAACATCACGATGGTTGGATGTGCCACAGATTTGTTGTTTTTAATAAAATATTAGTTTGTAAAAAAATCTGAACGCCATAGTTCTACAAATTATATATTAATAATAAAATATGTAACCAATAGCAACCATAAAAGAAAAACAGAGTTAAACATAAATAAACAGAGTTTATACATAAATCCCACTGAAAAAAGCACTTCAGTTTTCAAGAACTTTTCAATTTTCCGGGAAATTTTTCCATTTTTTCTTTCCGCAAAAACCTTATTTGGACTATTTTGAATATTTTCAAAAAAAAAAAAAATGAGCTGAATCGGTCAGTCTGTTTTTAGTGACGCGCTTCCCGACGAACTACAGCATTTCATTTTTATATATTTATTTATCACGTATAGGTAGCAGGGATTGCAATAATGACTTATAACGTTACTGTATAATATGACAAAAAAAAAGATTGAGATTTGTAAACGTATCTAAAACGGTAAACAAAATTAATTAAATATCACAAAACAAAACATAACGAAAATGAAATGTATAGAATATCATTAAACGAAAAAATAACACAAAACGAAATAATTTATAGTCCATTTACTTGAAATTTATAATATTGGTTTCTTAAAAAATGTATTCCACGCGATTTATTTTTATCTTAGCAATCAATCCAAGAATGTGATATTTTCAGTATCCTTGCCATTCCCTCCATTAGATATTATTTTAAACGATAAACTCAAAAGTTCTACAACGTTTTAATAATTCTAAATAAAGATATTTGTATTTTGGATAAAATAAAGTGTAGTTATCTTTATCCAGATGATTTTTTTTTTTTGTCATCTGGTCCTAACACTGTTTATTATTCTATTAAGATTATAATAATATTATCGCCGTCACTACGTCATGTAGTGCGATTAATAGTCTCCTCCGCAGCAGTGCTCGTAACGGGACAAAATTAGAAGTTGGGGGGGCGCAAAAGTTTAAACAAAAAATGTACGTAACCGCTGATCATTAAATAAAATATGTCTTATCGATTAGGAGATAATATTAGAATCGGTAAATATTTTCTAAAAAAAAGAGAGACTCCTCCCCATCCCGGAGTCCATCCTATCAAATTCGAGCGCCGATCTTCCGTCTTACGATAAGGCGCTCAAACGCGTGTAAATCCGTTTGTAAATTAATATAATGTTATTATAATAATAATTTACTACTCACCGAGTCCGTGCCACACGGCCCTCTCGTTGCTGTCCGACCACTCGACCAACGCGCCTCGCCGGTCTTTGGCTACGAATCGGCCGTGCACGACGTCTGCAAACAGCACGTAATACGTGCCCACCGTCACCGTGGCCCCGCACGCCCTGTGCCCGTCATCCGACAAATCGTTCCAAAATCCCGTCACGTTCATTCTCCTGCAACGATCATCGTAGAGTCAATAAAAAAACAAAAACAACAATGCGACGTGAACGTATTATTGGTAATGCTAATATTATTACTATTACGATACAATATCGTAATATGTGTATAGGTGACACTATGCGGCAATACAAATAAGCTACAACTTGTACGATTATGCTGCCGCAGACGAGTGTTTATTATTTTTTTTTTCATAAAATATATTATTGTTTCTACGCGTTCAATATTATAAATTTGGGGCAGGTATGTAATAATTTTATTATTTTATTGAAGATCGCCAAGACGGGTAGCAGTGCTATATTATGATACGAAAAAGTCGTAGCACTCGAGGTCGGATGAATATAATAATATTATATATAATACCTACGTAAAATATAGTACTCGTAATGAAAATGTGTTCTCGGTGTGACGGATCGCTGAAACGTGTAACATTATAGTGTTTTTGATATACCGACCAGAGCGGCGGTGGTTGGTATTTTAGAATTTTTTTCCGGCCGCAAAGAAAATAAATTACAAAAAATACACGTGGTGCAACGTTTGTACAGGTCGGACATTGGACACCGGTTGTAAAGGACATCTCGAAAGTACTATTTAAGAGGCTATTTTATTATGTTACTCAATAATATTTTTACAAAACAGCAAATAAAAATCCCGTCGTATAAATATAATATCTAAAAACAAGCACTTTAATTTTTGAAGAATTCTTGACCATTTTTTCGGTGAATCAACTCTACTCAGAATTTTCCCTTTTTTTAATGCATTAAATCGCTGCTTCATTTATACTAAAAATAAATAGCGATAATACCTACATCACTATCTGGCACCGAGCTCAGACTCTGTTTTAAATTGAATCAACAGAATATTATAAGAAAGTAAACAAATCGTCCGACGGTGTCGAATAATTTACATTTTCAATTTACATTACACCTACATATTTTCTTTTTCAGTTAACTACATTATAAACTATATTCATAAACCTTTTTGGGGGGAATATGGTATTTTATTAAAACAATATTATATTGTGCTTACTCGTAAATATAAAAGTTTCTCGTGAAAAAAAAAATAGTTTTTCTGAAGTTACTGAAGAGATTTCATACTATATATTATTATTCCCATCAAATATCAAAGTGAATTCAAAACTTTTGGATCGATCATTTTGAATATTAAAATTCTTATTATGGAGCCAGGAGCAACTTACTAGTAAAATAGTTTGTTCTGAGTACCTACCCTACATATATACTTGGTGCTAGGCTATAACGGGTTGATATCGGTAAAATATTCATCGTAACTCAATGTATCGTGTTATATATATATTTTTAGCACAAGTAATCGTGCGTACACAAAATACTCAAGTTTTGTAATGCCATCGTGATATAATAAACTATTATGTAAGCCATTAATGTTTTTTTTTTTTTTTTTTTAGGTACGTCTTACGTATATTTAAATGCAAAATCAAAAATGTGAAATGTTCTTGTTCCGAAATATGATATAAATAAATTACACAAAGACAGCAAATTACACTAGGTAATAATATGTATATGCGTATGCATAAAATAAATAGCTTAAAGCACATAAATACAAACGAATTATTATTGCTACGTAGTGAATATTTGTATAATATTATTATACCCGTATATTTTATATCGCCTCAAATTCACCGCACAGAGATGAAATACAGTTAAATTGTTTTTTTCTAAATTGTTTAAAAACATTATATACATAATATTATGTTTTTAAATTCAGTGTAATATATACCAACTCCAACAATTATTTTCTTTGTTTTCTCTGAAAATTCGATCATTTTTCACGGAAATAGGTCGATAGACGAGCGATAGGAACACCAAGCACGCGAAGGTGTCGGTAGTGATGTGCCTTCATAATAATATTATTACTATGCATGTTCGGGTGAACCTCACGGCCATTGTTGGCCACGGCCGAGAACAAAGTAAATAAAGGACGACAAGAATGTTTCGTTTATAGGAAGCTCTGATGACGTGGTCGGACAATGGCCTGGGGATTGATGGGCACCTGCAGGTGGATGCCGGGACGTAATAATAATAACGATCCCTTATTATACAAATTTTATCCTTTAAACCACGTGATAAAGGTGCTAATAAGTCAGAAAATCCTAGACTAGAATATCCCCCGCCAGTATCCGATAAGAACGGATAATATTACAGCTTAGGCGACCGCGGCGGCGAGGAACCCCCTCCGTACTGTAAAATGTTATCTAACGTATAAATCGCATTTAAAGCTGAATACCTTAAAAGTTTTTCTCTTTGGCCACTACTCTATATCACCTACGCACACAAATTACGCCAGACCAACTTCCATCCGCCTTCATTATACATAAAAGGATTCTTTTTCTCTTTCATCCGGACAGGATGCTTTTGAAATGTATACCACTGGCCCCGTTGCGCGAGCGTGAAAATGAAAAAAAAAAAAGAAAGCATCTAATAAAATATCCGGAGGGGATTTAATGTGGCCTTTGACAATTGCCTTTTACCCACCACTATACTATATACCGAGACCACAATCACCGTCACTACCGTCACACTGCAGCATATTATATATACCACAAATTGACTGCGTCCGTGACCGCCAATACCGCGTGGTATCCTACAGCCGTATAACGTGTATGTTACACATATTATTGTATACATACACATTACACACGAGACGTCTTTACTTCTCACCGACGGCCCAAAACTGTAATCAAATCAACCGAAAGCTGTCAAGACATATTTTATCCTTTTCGGCTCGTTCTGCGTTACATATTGCAGTCCGGACGACATCTCGCGGTTTAACTAAACGCATCGTATAAAATATGCACGCGACCGTGGTTATTGTGCGTGCTTTATAATATAATAATAAAATATTGTACATTATTATTGTCATTTGTTGGATTTATATTGTCGATTATCGATTCATCAATACATTTTAAACGATATTGTTTTTTTTTTTTTTAATTTCAAATGCTCGCCTATTTTGCAATAGACATATTTGTTAAATACCCGCCTAGGTGTATACCATAATATGGTGTCATCGAAATAATAAAATAAAACCAGAGTTAGTGCTATAGATTATTTGAATAAATGCATATTATGCAATTTCAAAACGAAACAATATACGACGTTTTACGAATAGGTGTTTTTATTCGTAGAAGTTATTGGGGAAACAAATTATTTTTAGAGAAAATACACTGAAGTGGAAGATTTTACAACTTAACGTGAAAAATTGTTTGGAAGATTTATTTAAGCGTATTCAAATCTTCGCGTGAAATTCAGCTGACCTGTGAAATGGCTTATGGTATTTTATAAGTGAGCAACTAAGCCAGTTAAACCAAACAAAATGGTTTTAAAGTTTGGAAACTCAGAAGTTTGTTTTTAATTTAAGAAATATATCACAGCACGACACTTTGGTATCTTGTTTATTTAAAAAAAAAAATACGGACAATATTAATTATTATGAATAATAATAATCTAATGCGACAAACTACATAATATTCAATAATACTATATCAATCAATATTTTATATAAAACTTTGTATTATAATTATATTCATATAATACCACTTATAGTAATGACTTAGAAAGTTTATACATACATTACCTACACAATATTTTACATGGCCATGATAATTTATATAATTAACTGAAATATTGTAATTGATCATGACGTGATAAACTCACTGCACAAGTGTAACATTTTTAATAGGTTTTTTTTCTTTAAAAAACAGTAAGGTTAGTAAATAAATCAATGTTTTTTTTTAAAGGTACGCTTTTATATTTATACCAGAATGGGTAGGTAACTACTTATAAATTTAAAATACGGCGGTGAAAGACTGCATGGAAATGTATTACAAGGGGGTTATTGAAAACACTTTTAAATTCGATAATCATAAAAACATATTATTTTGAATGTAACTGACTATAATTTTAGAAAATGTACAGGCAACTTAAAATTTCATATTAATATATTATTTTCTATTAAAATATAGCATTATTATTTCATATCAACAACGAAATACTATTTTTCGTAGTATACCAAACTCGTTTCCTGCAAATGCTTTTACTTCTCAGTTCGTTTTTTATTTATATTCAGGGTTCGGCACGTGCAATGGGGACATAATATCAATTTTGGCATTGCAATTTCTTCAATTGCGTTCAATAGAAATTAACCTTTTACATAGTATAATATTTTGAATAGGTACTGCAATAAATTTCGATACACATTCATAAATATTAATAGAGTCTTGTTAATTATAATTGTATATAATTATTAATTAAGGTAAACAATAATTTGAATATTGAGACAAATTTACAAACAAAATGTGCACAAAAACGGTATTGATTTTTCACTAATTAAGTAAAATATACGACGTATTGCCAGTGTTGATAACAGATAATTATTTGTTTATCTAGTCTAGATGAATATAAAGATATTAGACCAAAAATCTGTTGAAATAATCTAATGTAATAAAAATATATATTTAATAGATAAAAGATAATCATAATTCATCTAGATAAGAAGCAGATACATTTTTAAAACACAATGATTTAAAATTAAAATTGTATTTGTTAAAAAAATATATTAGGCTCATCATGTAAACAACATAAAAAATTTGCTTAAGGTGAAATTAACTAAAGGAAATTTGACTCGTTGCACCCATAATAGGCTGCACGAAGTCGACTGATTTATTTTTAGCGAAACAATTATTTTTTGGTTATTTATAATTTCTATAAAGTTCAGAGTGTCCATATTTTAACATCGGTCACTTTATTTAAATAGCTTCATTTCGGAGTATGGAACGACTACAGACTATATTGACTAATGAGTAATGAGTAGTATCATCTAAGATAGATACGTCATATAGATAACATTTAGATGTATACCTAGATAAGATAATAGATAACTATAGATTTATCTAGATAAGTCTCAACACTGTGAATTGGACACCTACACATGTAGCTCGAGTTCCGATGCAGTACAGCAGAATTTCGTTATGCGTACTCGAAAGTAGATTTGTTTTCTAATTCTAAAACATTTAAACATATAATTACATTTATTTTAGGCAGCAATCGTTCTCGGTGAGCTCAACTATTCGTTCTATCAAAAACTACATAACGAGGACTGTTCTCGATGAGGAACAGTGGTATTGGGAGGAGACTTGATACATACCCGTACAAAGGATTTGTTGGCACCGGGTCTTATGCTAGAGACACGTCGATGGAGGTGGGAAGCGTAGTACGCTGGTAGTGGTGTAATAGAAGCACCCCATTGTGCCCTAATTTACACTTTCAGTGAATCGATTTTTCTTATTTTTTTTTTTCCAAACCACCACCACCACCACTACTACCTCCACAATACCATACCTATCACGGTGTATATACCTATTCTGCTCGAAGAAGAAAGGACGGATATTTTGGCCAGGGTCTAGCCAAAGTTTAATAAATTAATCGGTAACCCATCAACTAGATGGAAAAAGCAGAGAAAGCAAAATAATAAGTTTTCACGATAACTCTTTTTTTGCCTTGTACTCCACGGGTAGTGGGTGAGCGGGTGGGTGGCAGTGGCGGTGGAGTAACGCTTTGGCATCGAGTTGAAAATACTGTAATTAAACGATGTCAAGTTTTACCGGTCGGACGCCAATAAGAATTTGTAATATAGTCACATAAAATCCAACCGTAATTTCACTCTTGTGAAGACCAAAATAATATTATTTTATAATATTATACAGAACGTTTCTGGTGTGCCTGCCATCATCTATATTGTTGATAAATTATTATTATAAATGTTTTTTTTAAAAAGACATTATTTGTTTCATAATTTTATCAAATCAAAACTTTTAAATGTTAATATGTATAATACCTACCTATTATCTGTTATAAAAAACAAATAATTAGTTTTTTTACAATCGTACCAGGCCATAAAATATTATAGTTAATATATTATACTAATAATACTATACTGTTTGTACAACAAGACATAACGATTTTTTTTCTTTATTATTTTATTGTCATTTTGCTTGATTTCAAATAATTTTTAAACTCTTATAACATAGGTTTTAAAAAATTAAAACCAGTGTTGTTAACGCGTGTCAAGCAGTCCAATATCGGTAAAGCGGTGCATAATAATTAACGAAATTCCAAGAAACCGTGAAAATATTAATTAATTGTAATGATTGATTAACAAAAATATAGACGGGAAACGTGTTGTTTAAACAAAATAGGAAATGTATTATCGAGATACAAGAATATGAGTAATGTTCTTCTATTATAGCTCTGCGATTGCCGAAGAATGACACGCTAACGATTTATTGGAGCTAAAATGTTCAGCCAAGAAACAAATTATAGCTTTAGAGGTAATTGAATAATGTGTCCGGAGAACGTTCAGTACATAGACCGATCGGGGGATTCCATTAATCTATGACCAGAGGAAGTTCAAAAAGAGAAATAGAGAAAAAGAGTTACTGTTGGTGATAGAGATATTTCGTAGCGAGAAATACGAGACGGGCGATTGCTTAAATTTGTGTCCAGTGTGTGTTTGACTAGTAGCAATAATTCAATTTGACACTACAGTTATACAGCTGCAGTAGTTCATTTCGTTATCAAGCGAGAAAGGAAAAGAAAAAAAATATATTTTCGTCATCGCACCACTGGCAAAATACAAAATTAATACTACGACCGTTCGACGCTGTAAATGTATGGTTAAATAATTGACAATCCTATAGAGCTTAGATGATCATAAAATATACATTTTTAAATTAACACATTTCTAAACTTTAGCAATCATTAATGCGATAATTAGTTTTCAAGCGTTATTCAAAAGGAAATCGAATTATTTTTGACCACGAAAAAATTAATGATTATTTTGCATGTCTGTCCTAATATTGTTTTATAGTTACTAAGAATTTGAACAATTTACTAAAAATATGAATTTACAATAAATTATTGATTTTAATCTTTATAATTATTATTTATTAGTGCTTGAAATATAAAACTGTCTAGTCCAGAACACATCTATTTTTTATAAATACATAATAACGTAAATATAACTCTATACTAGGTATAGAAAATTCATATTTCGTATTTCATGTGTTTGTATAAAGTTTGTTTGTGAACAATAATGATAGCATTCATTTTTCCCTCTGTGAACCGGGTATGCACAGCGGTCCATTCCGAACCCTAGATTCTGCACATCCTTGGACACAAGCATAACTTTAAAGCATAATTTCATTAAATTTCTGTAGATACATAGCATATATAACACTTGAACACATACAATATTGTCATTATTCTGCAGTACTGACGATACTTACCGAGTGTGTAGTTAACACAAAACTGTTGACAAAAAGTAATAAGGTCTATGCAAGTAACTATAGTAGCTAATGAATTATTATAAACACTTTTTTACTTATTAATGACAAAAGTATTTAGTTTAATAATATTTGTTATATAAGTTTGACAGTCTGTTCTACTTTACTAGTCTTACACTTTTTTAACAACAATATAAATTACCACGGTGGGATGAAATCTTATTATATTTTATAAAATAGGAGGACGGCAACTGCCCCCTCCCACTACTGAGTATAATTTATTTTCTCAGAAAATGCCAATGTCAAGTGCTGTGTAAACACGTCATGTACGTGTTGTGCAGCGTCTCATTGACGTTTGGCCCGCGATGAGTACGCAAAACATAGGTTTGGATTGTTTTTTTTAAAATAGTCTTAGTTATCAACAAACACTCATGGTCGGTGCAGGATCTAAGTCCCGGAAGACCAGGGTGCAACTACTAATATTGAAGGCTTCTTAAAAAATTGCTATTTTTAAGTTATTTGATACATCGATTTCAATTTTTTTTTTTGGTATTTCATAAAAGAAATCATTTCAACTAGGCGGCACGTCTTGGCTTATACCAAAGAAGCATAACACCAAGTTGATAACAGTTCAAAATAAACGGGAGTGGTTGTTGCTTAAAATACTTTTTTTCTTGACCATTGTTCAATATTCTTAATAATTTATCACTCTACAAAGTTAGAAAATCTAGGACCTCGATCTGAGGCCCCCTAAAACAAACTCGCCCTCGAGGCCCCGGTGCAATCCTCACCGCTGCGAAATCTGGAACCGATCGATCGTTATTCCGTGAGCTTTCCGCTTTCCGCTCGGCGGCCGAATCGTTTATTTAGTTTTAAAAATTATTTATTATTATTTTGCCACTGCGCTTAATGGGTTTTCGGTGACGCTGACGCGCATCGGTGACGGGGCCTGGGGACAATTAACTAGAACGCTGGCAACTGTGAGTAATAATCGACGCACAGGGTTCCTTTGCCCGTCTCGGTACTGATGTTCATCGATTTATGTGGGTTGACGGATATTTAAAATGTAAAAACCGAAAAAAAAAACAACCGCCTCCGTGGTTCTTAATTCCCGCCGAGCACTACCAACCGTTTCCCCCCAATGACACCGCCAAGCTTTCAAGTTTTTCGTACGTATACCTACGACTATTTATTCCACCTTTTTATTAAGTAGGTAGGTACTAATCTGCATAACACAAACAGACGGTTGTTTGATTTATGCAAAGATAAAAGTTCCGGTTACCTACGTAAATTCGACCCTTATATTCATGTCATACCAAAAGTCGAGATTTGTTGTAGGACAGCTGGAATTTTAACGACGTATTACATTTTTAAACTATATTATAATATTCGAAATGGTTTATTCGTCGTATCTACATTTTATGTAAGTCACAACATGACCATTTCAAACCGAGATCAAAGTAATACTCAAAACTCACAATAATAATTATCATGGCTACGCACTAGACATTTCGTTGTATACGTTTATGTTGTGTTTTGAGATTTTGCAAGCGATTTAAAATGAAAAGCCTCACCAATTTCCAAAAAAAAAACTACATAAATGAAAATTGTATTATAATAATTGAATTAAAAAAATTTCAAATATTTTTAAATAGCAACAAGAAAAAAGAAGCCATAATACTACGAAAACGATGTAAAATCTATTAATTGCTAATATAAGTATTTAGTAAAAAATTCAAATCACAACGGTTATTTGTTTGATTTTGAATTACATAAAAAAAAAAAACAAAAACAAAAACTGGTTTTGCGTAAAAGTTTGCTTAAAAGTCCGGTTTTAATATCTCTAGATTCAATTTTCTACTAGAAATTATCTTCAAAGTTGAAGATCGAACAATTCTTTCTACAATAAAACTTGTAACAACACACACACACAACAAAAAAAACAACATCTTAAATAATTAAAGTATGATGGCTAAACACTAAATCTTAACTAATAATTCATTATTGGTTATTTAATTTCAAATAATTGGTAACTAAATAAAATACACTTTATTTGGGTGTTAACTCAATTTTAAGAGGTACTCAAATAGTTAGAAGTGTCTGATCCTAAGAACATTTAACTGGGATTTGTGTTTTTAAATTTAGTATGAATATGAGTTTGCGTTAATTCAAGTCTGAAAAATTATAATTTAAATAAACATTATTTGTTAAAGTATATACGACCGTAATATTGAAAGAAGTATGAACTAAAACAAAATGCTATGCTTAACATTAATCTTTATGAAAAAGAAAAAGAAATGTTAAATATTATAAAGCATTGCAAACAAGTCTTACAGAAATCCGTTGACAGCAATTTACTAATGTTATTTTATCGCATCTTGAGACTTGGTGAGTATTTATTTGGTTGTGCTTTTGTTTATTTTTAAAAAATCTTTTAGAATGATGACAAAAATGGAAATCATAAAAACTTGAATAAACATCCTAAGAAAAATATGTCAACTTTACTTTCATATTGGTATTAAATATTAGACAAATGAACGGATATAATATAGACGTTTTAAAACTAAAAAAATATAATATTTGAAATAGCTTTAAAACTAAATAGAGCTACGAACTTAAAAAATGAAAATATTTTCTTGGTGATATCGTTTACATTATTGGAATTCGATAAACGTAAAATTTAGTTCAAAGCACACATTGAATTATCTAAATATACTTATCTACAATGTTACATTATATTATTATAATATATTATATATTGTAATATGCAACATTTATTTTGAACAATTTTTAATTCGGCGTGGAAATAAATACATTTTGAATAGTTGTATAAAACTGAAATAGCATTATAACGTATACTAAATAGTAAGTTTAAATATTCTTTATATGTTGGCTGATCAATTCAAAAAACTGTATTTGATTGCTTATTTTTTAAAACCTTATAATTTTATTAAATAAAATGAAAATATATTATACAATACAAACTTTTGGTTAAAATTTGGTTATTTTTTTATGAACCTCGATAAGTTTCTGCTTTCGGTGTAGAAATTAGTTACCAACACCTTAGAAATGTATTTGTGTGTGAGTGTAGAAACAGAATAAAGGATAACAATGCGTAAATTATGCTCAACCAAAGTCTGAAGTTGAAAACATTGTTTGTATACTAATCTTATTCTTATATTATATACTTGTGAAAGTTTTTAAATCGTGTGTATATAAGTACTACATGGCTTTTTGTAGATTAGATCTACAATTTGGTGAAAATTGACATGATATCAACTTTATTATTATTATTAACTAAGAATAAACTCAAAACAAAATAATTTTTGATTATGACCTCTTCTGTGAATTCCGCCATTTATTGAGTATAGTAATTGTATTATGTTGTCAGCGATGCAAACAAAAAATAATCAACTCAAAATATAACATATCAATAGTTATAAGTTATTAAATTAAAGATATTATTTTTTTGTGCCATAATTTTAAATTAATTTTGTATTATATGGATTAGATAATATTATTATTCAATTAACAATTCCTACCTAATAATTATTGTTCTTCTTAGTTATAATTGTTTATACCAACTAAATACATCGAAAATTCTAAACAATATACTTAATATTAGTATAATATTGTTTTACAAAAATGTATCATCTTATCTGAAACGTAATTACTAATTTCAAACATACACAACTTATCTATTTACCACGATTAATCAATTTTTTTTATATACCTTACATGAATTTTATCTTTTATTGCAATGTTAATCTTACATTTGATTGATAAATTTTATAAATAAACGAATTCAAAAATATTTGAAATATTTTAATTCATTACAATTTGATTTTAATAATTTTGAAATGCAAATATTATTATAAATCAATCATTTAAATTATACGCCGTTAAACGTAGATTGCAGTTGGGATTCAAATAATTATGATCATTAATCAATCTACCAATATAGTTAGTAACAGTTTTCAACGAGTTACTTGCCGTCAGGCTAGTAACAAACTTTAGTCACACCTATTTTATACGGCGCAGTATGAGCACAGAGCGTTTATCACGAAGCAAGCAATATGCATTATGAATAATTATTGTTTGAAGTTTAAATCGCGTATACAATGTTTTACACTTCTCGGGATTCGCGCAGGAGTGGTCGTAGATATGCTTTTCGATTCGCTATGGGTTTTTTTTATTAACACTATCGTGATAATATGATATAAAATTTCAGATATTTTGTTGTATGCATTCATTTCAACTATAATCTACATTTTTTTCTCTCGAAAAATGTACTCTATTGATTTGCTTCGCGAATAAACGTCGTGTATCTGTGTCGTTCCCGCAAAATGTGATGTGTAGGTACCTAAATGTTCTAGTCTATTCTCATTTTTCTAAAATGTCATCTAAAAAAAAAAAAAAAACTAGATGGGTCGAATGTAAAAATCGAAAACGCCCTATGACTACAAAAAAAAGAGGCGCAACATTATTCAATGTCCCGTTATCGTTTTTTTTTTTTTTTACGAGAATGAAGATAAAAAAAAAATATTGCCATTCGACTTTTTATTTTACAGCAACGAAAACGGTGTTCTGGAGATAAATTGATACAGATTTTTACACGAACAGAGAATAATGTAAATTTTTCCAGG
The DNA here is from genome assembly GCA_022818045.1 of Neotoxoptera formosana. NCBI lineage: Eukaryota > Metazoa > Arthropoda > Insecta > Hemiptera > Aphididae > Neotoxoptera > Neotoxoptera formosana. The sequence goes on along the minus strand of CM040635.1, from coordinate 23,020,771 downwards.
TCGTTTTCTTGGGTGATTTTCTCTCGTGGTTTGGATTAGTGTTGTGAACTGAGTGTTGTCGATTTGACGTCCATAATAATATAATAATGTGTCTATGCTCACACCGTCGCATCGATGTCACGCACGTTCGTCATCGGCACCGATCCAAATATTATTTGCATAATATTATAACGAGCGTATTATATCATGCTTCATCAAAATTCAAAGACAATAACAAATAATACCGAGATAATTTGGACGGTTGTTACACGACTACTTAAAATTAAAGACGAGGTTAAGCGCGTACTCGGATGGTGTTGGCATGTGTGTTATAAGCAGTACTATCACGACTGACACACCTTCACGCCGTCATTCACACCGTCCACACGCTTTCTGCAAGATTATAACAACTGTAACTTTTGCTATTTTCAGTGCCATTTGTGTACCCTTTTATTGTTATTTTAATACTGCCACGCGCAGACGGTTGACGTAGGATCTTCATAAAATTATATTTACTAACAGTTTTCACAAAAAAAATATATTGTTATTATTTATTTATTTTTTTTTTTTTTAACACGCGAAAAGAATTTTTTACGTCCCGAAAAAATGTACAAGAATCCGGCAGACTGTTTATATAATATGTTATGTCATATTTTATCCAATATAAATTTTAAAAAAGCAAGTTACGAAAGCCCACTAGGCGGTGAGCGTGCTAATATCTCGGTTTCTAAAAGTATTTAGTAGATATCTAATAAACTATAATACCTGATATGTACAGTTTATAAATATTTTGGTGACTTGAATACGTCTATGACGTACATAAACTTTGATATGTTAAGAAACCTTTGATTTTGTAGGCAATTCTGGAAAAATCGTTCTAATTCAATGGTGGTTTTGATGCCAAAATAGCATCAGAATCTAAGTATATTATCATGTGAAACTAAAAATATTTTGTATAATATGTTTCTGTACAATATTTTGAATATATTATATATATTTTTTCACTCTCAATTTAGTGATTAATTTGTCATAGTTATAATTATTAAGTTATATAAATATGGTTAATAGATTACTATTTGAGCTCAATCTTATCTTATTAAAAATTTTGCAAATAAAGTTGAACATATTTTTAAGCAATGTCTTTATAATTAAATAACAACAAAATAGATTTATTTTTAGTTAACATGAATATTTTAATGCTCTTAATAATATTTTATTGTTTGTTTATTTGTAATACTATGTAGTTAAATAGATTGTATTAGGCTTTACGTGTAACCAGACAATATTGGCTTAATCCCAAAACAAAAAAAATAAAACATGAAATTTACCAAAACTCTTTTTGTACCAATGTACAACATAAAAAAAAAATTAACACCACCATCGAGTACAAGAAACTGTACAAAACACCAACTATCACGCTTCCAAAATATTTTACATGTTATGGTACTAACACAAAATCTGTACATTTTTAAACTTATATTATATCACACGATTATTGCATCAGCTGATATATTATAAACAATACATAAATCGAGTTATTAACTTTTTATTTGTATGTGATTACAAATAATTGTGCATGTAATAATGAAAACTATTTTATGATTAGATTTAAAAATATTGCGTTACGTATAAATGTATATAATTACGCAGAGCGATTACCCAAACATGCTCAATGCCATTTTTTCCTTTAATAATGAATTTATTCAAATTTTGAAATATACTTAAACGCCATATTTTCAAACTGTTGAGATTGTTTTTCTATTAAGAAATTTATCAAACCTTTGTTGTTGTTTTTTTTTATTGAGAATCCTCCTTTTTCAGTTACGTATTGAAATGTTTTTTCTAAGGATAATAGTGGTTAAAAATGGTTTTATGAAAATATAAATTATAGGTATTTAATATCGGATCTAAAATTTATTTGAGATATATTTTTGTTTTTTATAAACTCTTAAAAATAGGCAAGTCAAATAATAATCATAATAAGATACCAGATATTAATATCGGTACTCCATACCTATACTCATCTATACAAATCAATTCATAAAAACTGGAATCAACAGAAACTTAGCGGGGGGTATAACTCCGACTGCATTTCCAACACAAACTAAAACATTCCGTACCTATCGAGAATTCGTTTACAGTATAAAATGTACTACAAATTGTAAAAAAAAAAATATAATTTATTTACTCGCAACGGACGAATGAGTCTATTCACAGATACATACCACCATTTCGTTTCACATAATACATGATATGATTACGAAAACTTTCTGACACGTGGATTCGATTTGAGAAATACAGCTGCACCAGTACCTGGACGTTTTAATATCAGTCACGACGACGACGATAAACAAAAAATAGAAGTGACTGCGGAAAGCTCGTGCACACAGCGTGTTGACTAAAAGTTTTTAGTGCCGACCCAATGGCTTAACAAATACATACACACGCCCAGACATATATATATATATATATATATATTCTTTTGGCCGAACCGCAATCGGAAAACTCCATTAAAAAGTTGCACTTTGGGGGAAACAAAAAATTAGACCTTAAAATAGTGTTGTGTGTGGCTGTAGCCGTGTACGCACACTATAATGTCAACGCACATCATGGAGTTCGTTGTTCCCCGGGGTGAAATTTTCCATAAAAAAAGCAAAAAAAAAACAAAAACGTTTTCAATCAATTGGACCCCGCAGCAATCGCGGTCCGCGATTCCTGATGCGATAAGTCCATCGGGTGCGTGTGGGTGTGCTCGTTCGGCGGCCATAGGGTCGAAAGTAGGGGTCGGGGAGTAGGGTCAAATGACTGCGCAGCAATACCCGTCCGGCGCACACACACACAAAATATATCACAAAGTATAATATTATAAGTATTATGCGTAAAATGGAGATCGAGTTATTGACTTTTGGACGGATTTAATCGCGTGGGCGCGCAAAGGCAACAATAGTAATAATAATAATAATAATAATAATAACAATAATAATAACAGCAGCAGTATATACACGTGTACCGCGGGCGGCGCTCCGTCGTTTTTAAGCGGCGGGTGCGGGGCGGGGCGAGGAGTGGCGGGTGCGGGAAAAACGACTGTGGCGGAAGTGAAATCGTTAGCGAACGTTACGCGGCTCCGGTGTGCAGCGGTGTGCAGGCTTCGGCGGCGGCGGTGGCTTACGCACTGGGCAACAAATGGAAAGCAGTAAATTCGGATTTGAGCCCAGCAGAGAGAGGACCCATTAAGATTTATAATACGCAGTGGCCGACGCCGCCGCCCGAAGCCGCTCAGGGCGAGTGTGTGTGTATATATATATATTATATACAAGAGAGACAGCCACGAGCTCTGTAGTATAGGTAACTATTGTATATTTTACCTACCAGCCGACCCACCCGCCAGGCCCACCCGTCCCACCCGCTGCTATCACACTCGCCGCCCCGGTGCTGCGATCCCATTAAACCGATGTACCGGCTAATAAAATCACGCGTATAACTTTGCATTATTCCGGTTCGGAGATTTTCGAGGTCATAAAAATAAATAAATAGATATAAGTGTGTAAAAATATATATAAAAAAAAAAAAAACTAACGCGCGCTTTTCTTTCGCGCTTTGCGTTATAACAACAATAATGCACAGCGACAAATGGGTGACTAAATGGTCCGAGGAAAAATCGTTTTTTCGTTTGTCCCCCCCCCTCCCGTTCCCTCGTGCTAGAAATCTTTACGCGGTTTATTCCGTCTGCTCTGTGCCGTATATACAATTATCGTTACAGTGAATTACACGTTATATTTTCATTTGAACTGCAGATGACAATGGTCTTTTCGGCCATGTATATCGTTTAATATGTCAGACGAACGTTCGTTTTTTGCACCGATCTCTGGTCGTTAATAGGATAGCGATAATGACGTAATATTATAGAATATACGGACATTATCCACAAAGTAGAGGTTTAAAAAGATTTTGAAAATAATTAAAAAAATTGTGCACTATTTCGATTCACTATATCGATGTCGAAAACGAATGAAACTTTGGTATAGAAAACTCGCAATAGAACCAAGCTAACTTACGCTTAATCCAGAGCGAGTTTCATACGGTATTCCGATGATTCTCAATAATGTATTTATTTTTCGGTACTTAAAGTCGAGACGAAAAGTTAAAAATAATTCAATACTTCACACTGCGTAGTCGAGTGTAAAGTAAAAACAGTAGCTGCAACTCTTTCTTGATTGACAGTCATTTATATAAATAATACCTTTTAATTAATAATTGCTATTAAATGATAAAATAATAGTTTTGCGTACAATGAGCAAGTCGCTTTTTTGGATGAAATGAAAGTGTTCAGGTTCATAACATATTATTATTGCTGTTTTAAATTGATTTGAATTCATATAGTTTTATTGTATTAAAAATAAACAACATAAAATTGTTTCATTACAGTTATATTTGGCCAGCCAATCACTAATATTTTAAAGTATATATTTCTTAAATAATTTTTGTTTTTTTTTCTTCTTTGTGAAATATTATTTTCGGAGTTAATAATTAATGGCGCTCGATATCCAGGGGTCACATATTGGAATAATAATAATATTATAATATGTAATATCGAAAATGTGTTCATATTTATTTCAAAACCCATTAATAACAGTTTTGTTACTAACAATATGCCAATAATAAATCTTCATGATATACATAAATAAATTATTACTAGCGAACGTGTGAAATAATGATGGTTGTCGGATATTGTAAATTACGTTGAAAATATATTTCATTTATTATTTTATGAATCAATTTAATTAAGAAAACGGATTTAATTATATTGAGTTGTATTATGATAAATGGTTGTTATAGAATAGTGTACACCATACATAATATTATATTGAAATAAAGTAGCCAATAGATACTATCAGTGGCTTTCTTAAATTCCAAGTTTTCGACATACCCATTAATCATTAATCAGTTCAATCAGCATTTAAGTGTTGTGCATTGTGTATAGTACAATATTATTAATTAGTAGATTATATTACATTTTCTTATTTTAATTTATATAAAGAGAAATTTATTTATTTACTGGTCTTGGAATCAGATATAAATGTACAGATTTTCGAATCAAATATTGTTTGATTTTGCATGTTGAACTAAACTGTAAAAAAAATCTTGGAAAACGTTTATGTATTTAATGATAGCCATCATTGGCCATGTCAAATGTTAACCATATTACAGCAAATTAAACAAATAAAGGTGTGTTCAAAAAAAGAAAACTTTATAGAATTGACTTTTTTAAATGTACAAGATTTAATTCTAAAATCTGTACACCTATGTCCAGAAAATGTCCTAGACGGTAATCTGTTCTCAAAATTAATACATTTATATGTCCATAATTTATAATTTATATTTGAAACAATACATTTTAAACTAATATAATTGTATACACTGTTAAGTAGTGTCTTATATTTTATTGACATTAGTCTTTCTTTATGTAGATAAACTTCCATAATAATAATCGAGTTATATTTTAGCTATACCAACTAAATTGTTGATAACGATATACGCTACGTTAATGATAATAATATATACACGTTTATGGTATATTAATAATGCATTAAGGAATTATGATGTACATAATGAATACATAATATTATAATCCTATATATTTATAGGTAGGTACCTATATTTAAAATATCCCTACATTGAAAAATAATCATGATAAATTAATTATATTATCTAATTGTGTAACCAGTTTATAAAACTTTTACTTCGGGTTAAACAATTTACAAATCGCAACAAGTCTTGTTTATTTAATTATTTATGTTATTTTTAAGGAAAACATTTTCGAATTGATACACACAATTCTCTATAATATTAGTCGGCTTTCATCGATCACATAAAATAATGTTTACAAATAATTTAAATGAGAAATAATAAGTTATTATGTTAAACAAGCTTTTGATTTTCTCGAAAAGCATTTAAAGAGATAATAAATGCAATACTGTTATTTTTTTTTTTTTAATATTGAATGAATGGTTGGGGTTGATAGTAATAATTCAATAAAAGTTTTGCAAAACTCTTCAAGTTGAACACTAAGTTTGAATGTTTATATTGTGAACGTTACATTGTTACAACAGTAAACGTCTAACTTGGGGTACTTAACCACTGTATAGTATATATTCAATGAGATGCATGCACTGTGTATGAATAAACTATAAACACGAAACTGCTAAATAAATAAATTAAATGGACTAGGTCAATCGGTGGGCCCATTAGCTTGCATTGAATATATTACGCATTTATTTTTTATTATTATTTATTAGTTATAGCCAGAGTTAAAGCAAATAATACAAGTTTATCCATTAAACCACTCACTATATATTTACGGCAAACAAGTAAGATAGGTTAGCTGTTTGTGCTTGGTACATATAATTCCTAAATACATTTCCAGAATAATTTGATTACGAAAACGGAAAATTGTGATGTCACAAGACGGCTAATTTCATTACACCGAGAGTGGGAGTTAATGAGAATAAACATAATTTCAAACCTACGATTTTTATCGCGTAACATATTATGAAAAATAATACATTAATTTCAAGAAATTAATAATAAGTCTCTGATACATATCGTCTTAATGATTAATTATTAGTTTTTAAATGAGATGAACGGTTATTAAACTCGGCCAATGAAAATTGTATGAAATTAATCAAAACCGTAATAATAAGTTAAAATATAAACAGTTAACTATTAATTTATATCGACTTCAAATTATATTATAATATTACATATAATACAACTTTGACTACGATGATGTGTCGTTTTTTAAATAAAACAACTGGTTTAGGTTGATAATGAAAATCCTTTCGTATTACAGACGATTTTATAGTTATGGAAATATAATGATTAAGTTCAGCGCATGAAGTCATCGTAATTATCAAATAGTCCAAACATTGTGGGTAAGTTTTGAATGTATTATATATAAACTACGGGATCAATTGAATCCCAATGACCCAATCTACTCATTTTCATATCCGATAAGTACAAATTGGGTTTTCTTATTCACCTGTATACTATTTATAGCCATCCTTTTAGTTTTTTTTTTTTTTAAAATAAGGAATAAATATAATAAAAATAAAATATATACAATAATGAAAACTAACCGGAGGATGATTTCGATAATATAATTTACCAAACACTACTGAGTCGAGCCAATCAATGACTCTCATTTGAATTCAAAACACGCACAGCATTCTGTTTTTATACTATTATTTTTGTTGTGGTATAATATGTACCACAACCTTTATTTACATTTTTAGTACTCGTTTTTACAAATACTAAAATAATACAATTCTCAATTTCATTAGGATTCATATACTGGTCACATAAATATGAAATATATGTACATACTTATACAATTTTGTTCAGAAGAGTTTTTTTATTCAGCTCCTGCAATGTACTGCAATTTACACTTTTTAAATTTATACTATGATGTATAAAACAATTTATGAAATATGTAAATTAAATTGTAATAAGTTTAGCTTTGAATGAAAAAAAAAACATATTTTATATTTTCATATTTATATTAGTCTTTTGTAAAAACAAATAATTATTTTTTAAATTGATTTATATTGATATACACACAAGGTTATGCGTGTTTTCAAATATGCTATAATAAGAAGCAAAAAAATACGAATACAATACTTTAATCATAATATTTATTTAATTTATGATAACTTTAAATTAAAATGTTATAAAAGAGTTAATTTATTACTGAATTAATTGTGTTGAGTCATTTTACCAAGATTTATCAGCAATAAAATTTCAATATGGAACCAAAATCAGTAGTTATTTTTAACAATTTTACATTTAAGAGTAGTGAACGAAATGTATTGATTTTACAACGATGAAAACGTAGAAAATGCATTTATAATGATGTATCGTAATTCGTGGTTGATTTTTTAACTTTATTTAATTCAATTAATGGCACACACATAATGTATGATTAATAAACATAATATACATTCAATTATATACGCGTTTGTGCTCGACTTTATTTTTCAAACAATTAATTAGACCATACAGCAATATAGGTATTGAAATCAATAATTGTTGTAAGTATACTATAGTTTTATTTCCTATTAATAGATAAACAACGACCTGACTTGTGATGATTTTAATAATTCCATTGTATACGATAATATAACATGCCCTAATAATGTAATATTGTTGACATTTGAATGAAGTTATTGGCGTCCGGAACCGGGTCAAAACTGCATTTAATAATATTTTCAAATTATGCGTAAAAAAACAAACTCAACTATCGAATTTAACCCTCGACTGTTATTATTATTACCTTATAATTATTATGGATTAGTTACTGGATTTTAGTATAAAAACAAGTTTGTGGAATATGGAAATATTATACATAATATTATATTAGATCGGCCTATAACTTTTTGGTGTATTGCCTACTGTCCCCGCAGGTCTGACGCCGACTTGCATCTGTTATCAATGGCAGAAGGATAACTACTATTGCTGCCGGCAAAACGTTACACGCGTTACAGACGCCATAGCCATATATTATGGCACGTTAACTTTATTACGGTTCATTTATTCGAGTTCCGCGCGAGGGTGTGTGGAAAAAATAACATGCAGGAAAGTTTCTCGTCTCCCTTACTCGCTCTCCCTCTCTCTCCTCTCTCTCTCTCTCTCTCGAATCGTGTATGTATATTATAATATGTTAACTAAATGCATTTTTTGCACGCACTTTGTCAGGTCTGTAATACTACACCGAAGTAAAAAACTAAAAGACTCGGTAGAAAGATGATAACAATTTTTTTTTTTTAAATCACCAATTTTATTGGCGTGCTTGAATGATGTCCAATGTTTGTTTTCATCGCCCAACCTCATTTCGTGTTCTTATTCGTCTTTCGTATCTCACAAGTGACCACTCTAATATTATCCAATGATGTTTCACACTGCAAGACACATGCATGAATCGTGGTTTTCCGGGAAAAGGATAAACCTAAATGATTTACAAACCAACCAACTACCTAAAAGTTGATAGTCGCCACCGCAGTTGGTACAGACTACGACTACTTTGTTGTTTCAAAAAAAAAAAAACGAAATTGTTTATGTGACTTAGCATTTACGAAACTAAAGTCAACAAAATGTACGATCTAGGTATTAAAAACATTACTCTAACGCTACAACAGAAAAAAACTATTTTAACTTGCAGTTTAAAATGATCACTAATTACTGCACGATCCATACATAGCGTAATGAACCTTTATGTATAGAACTATAGACGTCTTTAATAAAGTATAGGTACAAAACAAAAAATAGAAACTATGATTTTTGAAAATTTGATAATAAAATGATCATAGAATAGAAAAAAAAATTTATTAGGAGGTAGATATTAGATAAAGATTATTGTGGTATTCCGGCTATTAAAACGTATCAATTGTATCATGTCCCGTGCATAAAATATCAAATCACAAATAAATATTCTTTGTTGTAGAAAAATATAATAATTGCTATATATTATTATAATTCCATATTATAGTGGTATTTCCGTGTTTCCGAACAACCCAACATTGAAACGGTATTTTTTTTCCGACTGATTATGATATGTTCTATATAATATGCCAACGTCAAGTTAAATTACATTTTGTAAATATAATAAAAAACAGTTTATATATTTAACGCATACAAAAATATTGTTACAATAACTCGTTTTAAAATCTATTATAAGATAATGGAAAGGAAATTAGAAATGTCAACGTCAAAAATAAAACTATGACGGCGTTATGTATAGGCAAAACTGATACATAAACAACTGGCTTCTATACCAGATATAGTTTCTGATAAGTCGCCACATAAGTACTATACTAAAAAGAAAAAGTAAATGATGAAATTGTTCATGTACCAAAAACATTATATTATGAAGATCGTTGTTTAAAATTGTGCTATAATATACTAATAAAAAAAAGTTATATTGAATGATAATTATAATAAAATAAATATGAACCAAACTATCAAATTAACTAACGATTATTAAAAAAAAAAAAAAACTATTGGTTTATTTTTTAATTTCAACTTTATACAATGTCTGAAGAAACTGAGTGTGCTTATTAGTTGTTGTACTCGTATGACATTATTCTTGTAGTCATTATTAATAAGATGTCTATTTTTTGTAATATTATAATATATATAATTATATATTTTTTAATTTGTAATGCACACTGTTAATATGGGTATACGTAGTTCACAGTTTTGAAAACGAAAGGCGCCGGCTAAATATAATAATAACATCTTTCTCTCTCTCTCTCTCTCTCTCTCTGGTGTTTATTTGGAAAAACGAAAAGATAGAACGAGAGAAAAAGAAATGGAGACTGTTTTACATGAGAAACGCGTACTTATCGCCGACAACGACGCGGAATATTAAAGAGTCAGAGCAACTGTTTACGTTATGACCTCGCTTTTACCGTAGCGAACATTTTACGACAGGACGTCCCCCCCCACAACTGCCCCATCAACTTATTATGATTAAAGCATTTAAAAAAATATATAAAAATAAATGTATAGATATGTGTATTCACGTCTTTTATTGCCAAAAAGGAAAAATTGAACACAGACCATAATTATTTTTGGTCGACATTAGTTCGCCGACCCTAACTCATTGTTAGCGATTTCAACGAATAATAATTAGTCCCATCCATTATCTAACTTTAAGCAACGAATACAATGAAATTTCCTTAGAAACAATAATTATTTGAAACCCTGTTGGAATAATATTGCTATCATCACGACAATTGCATACAGTATTCTATAAATAAAATGTAATTGTAATACATTATGCAACTAAAATGACATCATGACCTAATATCATATTTACCTACTGTTTTTGACAGTCTGTATTATAAATTATTCAAAGGTATTGGATATGTAAACGTCATAATTATTATTATATAATAATGTTTAAAATATAATTTTTTATAATAAATTGCTGTTACTAATAAATATGAATTATTGTAGTCTCTGAATTGTTGTGTTAAAATCTAAAACTATAATTAATACATTTAATATGAGTGATCAACAAAATTGACGAAGATGATTTTATCATACACATATTGTAATTTTCAAAATGTATAAAATGTATGGGGGCTTGGGTGAAGAGGCCATCCATTGATAGAACTTCTTGTCATAGTAATGATTAATAAATAGTTTAACACTGTTATCAGTCCGTACTTTTTAATTTAATTATGAAACTAGTTTACGAAAACTTCAGTCTTAGTTTTAGATCAAAATACTTAAGATAAATGTTAACTCAATTTTTCTCCTCCTTTATATTTTGAAGCTTTTTTATGGAATATACTAAAGGCAGACAATAGGTTACAATAGATGTTCCACGCCATTACAGTATGCTTAACGATTCTGAAAACAACGTTTTTATCTATTCGAATTTCGAGTATAACAAAACTTCTAAAGATGTTGTGTATCAAAATTTTTCTTAGGTGTATTTAATCTGAGACGAGATCTGAGTTTTTTACCTTGCGTGTCCTATTCAATTATTTGTCTGTCTGCCAATGTGTACCCCATCCACATAAAAAATAAAACAACCATATAGGTCATGATTATGTATAGCCAGACAGAAACAACTTTATTCACCAAAGATCTGGTAGTCGATTAATTATTTATTTGTTAGAAAGGTAATTTATTATTACTTCGATCACGATATGAATCAAATCAGATTTTACGGTTACTGCGTCAAATGGGACTATGCAATTTTTTTGACAACGTGACTACGAAAATAATCTTTACAGGCCATGTGTACCCATCTAATAATACTCATAATATACGGAAAAAAATAGGATATAGTTTCAACATTTATTTACTAATTTTTAATTTGTAATATTCATGATTCTCTTAAATAAATTGTGTTATGCACAGCAATAAGAAAAACATGTGCTTAAAATAATGAAAGTATTCAAGAACTTCAAGCTACCCTAACTCTCCACTTTTTATACTCCTTTGAAAAAATGTTCAATTGATTTATGTCACTTTTGTGGTTATATTGGAACAATCATTCATCATATTATGTTTACAATAAATTGTATTTATTAATAATAATTAATACTTGAATAATTTTCTGTAATATGATTTTGATAAAATATGATTCGAAACAATTTGATACAAATTTATTATTAACATTTAATTAAAGCTATAACGAGTATAATGTATAAATAATTACTAAAAATATCATTTTACTTTCAAATATTGCAGGGAAATATAAGTTTATTTGTGTGTAAAATACTACGAATATATGAAGGATATATTTTTAATTCATTTTAATCTTAAATAAATTAATGCAAAACATTGTGGTTGTATACCTGCCCCTATTTTTGTTACATTTGTTTAGGTAAATTTAAAGAGTATAAACTGCGAAATTGTAGACACAACGAGGTGAACAATAGTTTAAATAAAAGTTAGGTTTGGTTAGCTAGGTAAATAATAATATAATGCCATAAATTAATGTGAATTTTGCTGAATATCCTTTGTATTACCGCACAAACCTAAATTTGTTTTATGAAAGAACTTGTGTTTTTGTTCGAAGTTGAATGATTTTTTTAACAACTACTATGAGTGCTATAAGTCCGCGTAAGTTATTCATACGAGTGTAGTTAAGTGGAACGCATTTTTGGATTTTCATTTATTCTCATTGACGTTGACTATGAGTATGATTATTTTTTTTTTTATTAAAATGCATTGTTGTATGACAACTAATAATTCATTGTGATAATTTGTACGACGATAGAATTTGCAAAAAAAAAAGAATTTTAAAACCCATTATTGGTGGCAAAGAAATACAAGAAATTGTACACTGCTCGACTTAACAAATAACGCGTACAGTCAATAACAGCAAAACTCAATTCTACATTTCTACTATTTTAACCACTGCACTTGTGTCCCCGAAGTATCTCTGTTTGGACACTAAATCTTTTCAATACTGTCGGGATAGTTTTTAGCACTCGGGGAATTTGCCAGTTGTTCCAGTTGATGTTCACGTGGACTGAAGAGGAAAACTTTATAAATATAAAGCGTTGGCCGAGGTCACCTCGAAGGACGTTGGTCTAGCCACACTTTCAGTGGAAATACATAACGTCCATAGAACTATGTGTGCAGTTATATTAAATCTTTCTACAATAATATAATTTGTCCTTATAAATAAAGGGACAGGGGTGAACGTCAGTTAGTGTACCTATTACCTATTGCACAACCACAAAGATGATAAACAATAATGGCACGAGTATATTAAATTCAATTTTAAATTTGCAGTAGCTTGTGAATGTTAATGACCACTATTAATTGACAATTGTAGACAATTTTGAACAAAATTTAAACTTGAAATGCATAAAAAAAAATGTGCTAATGTATTTTCAATATTTTTGAATTATTATCAGAACAAATTATGAAGAGCTTTGTATTAAATTTTCAAGCTTTTTGATACAATGACATTTTTTTATTGATATTTATAAAAATATAATTTAAAAAAATAAAAATAAACACACATCATTTTAAATTCAATACATTCTTCGCTTTCGCAGATAATCTAAAACGGTATGAAAATAAACAGGTTGCGAGAGATGAACACAACACATCGTTTACATTTTAAGTGGAGTGTTAGAGTGGCATATAACCATGTGAGAGATAAGGTATAAGAAGAGATTATTAACAAATGTTACATATTTTTTTGAACAATCTATTAAAATATAATGCCAAATACAACAGATTGTAATATTAATCTGCTGATTGCTACCCAACAGGTAACATTTCTATTTTGTCTATTATTAATAATAATTATGAATCAAACATGATACAATAAACACGTCATAATGATTGAATCTGACTTATACCTTTCAGATGATAGATTTAGCCATACATAATAGTATGTATTTATAGTTTAAACATATTTTGACTGGTGACTTAAAAATAAAATACGTTTACCATTTAAAATAATAAATGTACCTATTTACAGCCATTTCATAATATAACCTTAAAAAAACCTAAATACTCCTAACCTAAAAACCCCAAAAACATTTTCAATATTAGACACTCATCTCATTTTGTTTATCTCGTCAGAAAATAGTATTTAATTTGTATTACAAAATTGTATAAGACAATTTTAACTATCAATCACACAGAAAAAGGGAATTTACTTAAAAATAGCTAAACATTTGTAAATAATGAACGTTTTATCGCTTTTCTTCAGGGTCATTCGCAGTTTTTTAACGCACCTTTAAATTAGGTACTGGAAAAATTGAAAACTTATGTAATACTTACTAATTTCAAATTTACAGACGTTATGTATGAAACTTTTTGAACATTCCAACTGTCGCAAAAAGTTTAAACCAATATCAAAATGTTTTTGAAAAATAACACGCAATAGACTGAAACAGTAGCTATGGATGTACCAAAGTTATGTTCTAGACGAATTTGAGACTGTTATTAGCTTTTAAACTGTTAACATTTCCACCGCTGTACACCAAATACATGGTATCTAATTAAATTAGTTAAATTGGTGGTATGAATCAAAAAAAATCATAGTGTATACAATTAAAATTAAATCGTTAAATATAAAATATAATTGAAAACAAAATAATCACAAGTATGTAAATAAAAACATAATATATTATTTATGATAAATAACAATACTTAATATTTTCGAATGAACAAACAATTTAAATTGTTAAATTTTGTCAAAATTTGAATTTAAATTTAGCTATAAAAATCTATTTTGAGAATATTTTAGATTTAGATATTTTAGATTTTAGATTTGTTATAAGAAAAATGTATGAGAAAGTTTGGAATAAATTGTCAAGCCTTAGTAAGTTATTAATTTGTTTGTGATTTTAACGATTTTCGTCAATATTTGAACTCAAGATGCTTATAAAAATACAATTTTGACAATGTATTTTTGTTATTAAAAATTTAATTAAATTACTAATTGTTTATCATCAGCTATTTATATTTATAAATTTAAATTCAAAATTTAATAATGTCAATGATGTTAATTTAATTATATACAGACAATACATTTCTTAGAATTATTCAAAATTGATTTAAAACGTCATAGTGTATAGTAATTGATAATTAAATTAGTAGTGGAATGTTTAAAGTTTTTAAGATGAATATTGTTTGAATACAAATCAAATTAGTTAAATTGTTAGAAGAAAGATCAATATTTTCCGTTAAAATATCCAATTTTGTCAGTCTAAACTCTTACGCTCATTATAAAAAAAAAGTTTTTTTTATGGATTTTCAAAATTGTTTAAAGTCTGTAAGATCAACTTATGAAGAACCTCGTATTCAACTTACAAGATTTTTTAATAACAAACAACAATACTCTAAACATCAATAGAAAATGTGCTAATCTTAATATTTGATGAAAATTTCAAGTACTTACAGTTATTGATTTTTGAATTATGACGATAAAATAAATATTCCCGTAATTGTTTTGTTAAGTACCCAGAATTTAGTACAAACGAGATCCAATTTGCTACCACGAACAGCCTGCCGATATTAAAGGTTAAAGCATATTTTGTTTCTGATATAAAAATTGTTTTCTGATACAAAAAAAACACATGTTTGTAACAAGACGCTCCTCCCAGTTCAGAATTTAAAACGAGTACGTTTGTAGGGTGCCATCCATAAGATAAAAAAAGTTCTGTAAATTAGTATATTGCATTTATGTTTTTGTGAATTATGTAAGCATTTTAGATCATCGTCTAATTGTTATATAATATTTAAACGGTTCAATATAATAATATATGGGTAAATTTGTAATAGTGATTAGTTTAAGTCATTAAGTAAAATATTCAAGTATATGGTCTTACGCCATTGAAGTCTGCTGTAGCACTCTGAACTATATATTTCATTGAGATCAAATGGATGATAATATAATTTTAGCCAACAAAACGACTCGATATTTTTCACTAAAGAAATAATAATAAAATAATAATCTCGATAATTAATTTTATAATGTAAAATAGTCGTATTAATCTCATCATCAAATCTGGGTTAAGCAGCACGGATAAAATAATTTCATCAATCAACCAATGTGTCACATCAGTTTTGATATAATCCTTTATTGTTCTTGAGATATTATTATTCAGTTATTCAAAATATATATGAAAAGTAATAGATGATCTATTTTCGTAAAGTATATTAGGTCAATTTCAAATATTTTTAAATTAAAAAAAAAAAATGCAACACTCATAAATCATGATGCAACAAAAGAAAAAATATGTTTCAATTACCTACTTGAATTACTTAAGGAAATACATAATATTTATAATAGTCAATTATTACTTAATAAAAGTATACATTTTTGAATTTAAAAAAAATAACATTAAAAATGAGACAAATCACTCTTATTAAAAATGATTAATTTAGATTTATTCAAATTAAATGAAAAATGTCATAAATAATTCCACTTAAACAATAATTTGTTAATCTCGAAAAACTCTTACTTTCAATTGTTGGTTCAACTGTGGTTGATTCCAGAATTTATTTTTTATAAAATGCTCCTATAATATTATTTAATTTCCAATGATAATAATCAATTATATTTAGCTATATTTAAAAAATGTTAAATGATTTTTTTTAAGACATTAAAAACTTAAAAATTATTCAGTTATTGTTTGATGTTTTGCACTATTAATCATACAACATTATAAGATATTGTAATACACCGAGATAGTTAAGTGAGAAAATCAATAATTACGAGTGCCTAACACTTATTTAAATTGCGTGTATTTTTATTTAACTAAAAAATTAAACCTGATTGTAAGTCAACAGTTTTTAATTAATGCGTATAAATGCAATCGACTGTAAATTGTCACAGGTTGAAATTCAGAATACCAGAAATTAAGGGTATACCGGACCAGATTTTGTACTGCAATGCAGATACACGTGAAAAACCTCTGCATTATTGTTTCTTATACACTGTACAGTTTTAGTAATATTGTAAGTTGTAATTACCATGGTTCAGATCATATAGTTTTCAATTCTCATAGAACTTTTAAATAATTTAATTGAAAAGTCTGATTTTAAATTACACGAATTTGTTTTATGTTTTTATGTATTACAAAATGCTACATTATATGTTTAATCCAATTAACTATAATCACTTTAATTACATAACTACTAAACGAATTATGTTAAAAAGAAAAATTGGCTTAATTGAGTTAAAATCTTTTCGAAGAATGTAAATTAAATTATCAATATTAAAATTAAAATTATTTTTCATCTGCATAATACACTATTTTAAAAAACTATTTAAATTAATGTTTAGTGTTATATTATGTAAGTACTCACAATAATGTATATTAGGTGCCCAAACAAATACGTTATTACCTATATTATGTATAATTATTATAAGTAGTATCAATCTAATAATTATATATTAACTAACTTTTCTTAATTTTCTTAAGTGTAAATATCTACAATCGTGGGGACGAAATCAAATATTTATAGGTACCGTAATAAAAAATATCAGAAATATTAAAGAACGTATAATTTTTTGAAAAGAATAAATATTCCAATTATCTACAATTGGAAACAGGAAAAAAAAGATTTTTGTTTGTGTACAATTAGTTTAAGAAAGTGACTTGTCATATTGTGAACAACGTTGCATTAGACTTCTAAAATGTATTAAGCATGCCTCAAAATATATTTTAGTCAACTCAAAACCTAAAATCGTAGAAATAAATAATTTATTTATGTATTGGTATTAAAAAGTGTACTAGCACATTATTATATAATGTACTAAATAAAAGATTAATATTTAGATTTACAAGAAAATGTACAATTATGCTAATTACCAAAATTAATTTGGAAAACTTTTTATTTTTCACCTCGTCGAGTGCGACCTCATAAATACTATTATTGTGTTAGGTAATAAATAAGTAACTTGTTTAGTTGATTAACATTGTACACAATTACAATATCATTCAGAATAACATGTCCTTTTATCGGTGCACTAATATATTTATTTTTTAATAATACCTTTACAATGATCAGGTAATGTAATTGTACTTAGGCAAATCTGAAGATCTGTCTCACTGAAGCACATAATATGTTACAACTCACCGGTCTTTGCCGAACTCGCTGGACGAGCACACATATTGTTAATCCTCACGTGTAAATAAGTTGAAAAGCTCTCTTGCCGAATAACGTTGGTAGGATGTATGCAAACGGTTTAATTAGTATAGGTACCTCTTATCAGTGTCGGGTGATTAATATGTTAATGATGAGTTTTCACTAATGATATTTGACATTCAAGGTTAAAGGGTGGCAAACCCCGAAATCCATTACTATGTGAGTTTGTGACCTACGCGCTGCACCATTGCAATTAGTTTTGTTATTAACAGTTTATATTATGAACATCGTCGTTGCTTGAAAACATGTTTTCAATGTGATGAACAAGATAAGGACACGAAATTGGATCTCAAATACAAGTTCGATATTATAATATGATTCATAACGTTTACATCAAAGAATAATGTATACGTTTATAATATGAATACGATTAAATCGATTCGGTACGTGTAGTTTGTTTTTATTTTTGTGTGTGACAACACGTTTTGGTGCAGAAAACTTGCTTCAGTCATCGACCTCGAGAGTGATGGTTTGTGGTAAATGATTGTATGTAATTAGCACTTTGAAGCGTCAAAAGTAAAAATCTAAAGTATATTTCCTTATCATAGAGAAAAACTCACAAAAAACCACGAGAAAACTGGAATATTTCGGCAATACTAGGTTTTGATACAATTTAATTTGTTTTTCTGTTGTGATAATTCAGAAAGCAATAGTTATTGACTGTAAACTTGAAATGTTATCAAAATATTTATATTAAAGTTTTATATACACAACGTATTTTATATTTATACTAAATACTAATGTTATTTATAGTCATTCGAAATGTTCTAATTTTTTTCGATTTAAGTTGGAGAAATTCTTGCTTGTCAGTCAAATAGCTTGTAAATGTAATCTCTATTAGACTCCACAAGTTTTTAAAATATTTTTTTTTTTAATATTAAAAATACGTAGGCACATTTTTTTTATAAACCTTTGGAGTTTACAAAATTGAATATTTTAACGAAAAATAACTATTTTTTTTTCAATTAATTTTAGTTATTTTGCTGTAATTCATAAAATATAAATCATGGGACATGACAATTTCTACAGTTATATATATTAATATTTTATAATATTTCCATACACTTGAAAATTAAAAATATATTGTAATTAACAATGTATTTTACCACTGTCCTATACTCATACCTTTTAACAGTAGGTATCTACGTCTTAATTAACTTGTATAAGGTGTACGCATATGAATTATTTTTGGTAAAAAATAGTTAACACACCTACCTATAGTTAAGAAAAAACCTAATTATAATAAAATAACATTTACTTTCCAAATAATTTCTAATAGAAATAGATAATGAAAAATTCATATCCTTAGTGTTATTAAAACAATGATGATCTGTTATTGAATTCAAATTTAACACGATATATACATAACATACTAAATGTTGAGTTACACTCAAAACCTTCTATGCAGGTTATCAAATTCCCTGGTTTTATTTTTGAACTTACAATAATAATACGTCAGTATTCCGTATAAAAGTCGAATTATTTAAAAAATAATAAAGAAAACACTAATTTTACTTCAACAGAATTACCATAATTGCGTTAGCAAAACTTTTCAATACAATCCGTAATGTAAGGTTGAAAACATTAATTAAGAAAATACATAATATACATAGTTAATAATAAAATTCAATTTGTTAGTGTATATCATTATTAATATATATCATACGTTCGTACATAATACATTTAAAACTTCTGCGTGGAAAATAATTTGAAATATTATGAATAAACTTTTATGTGGCTATCATAATTGTAAATAAAAAACCATAATATAGCGGTATACTCGTTTAATTCGTTTATATTCGATGTATAACTACAATTTGGAGTAATGTTAAGGTGTGACTATATACTTTATAGTGACTATAGTGTAAATGTATAAATGCCATACATTATTAATAATATAATTTTTTTTTTTTAAACATCCCCTATGGTATATGGGTAATAAGTTAAATGATTTATAATATTTTAGTACTCGTATGTACGAAGAAGTCATCAATAAGCGATTATATTCTCGATAGAGAATACCTGTGTGAAATAAAAAATCGTATCATTTTTTTTTTTAAATTAAAATATAAACTACAAATATTTTCAAGAGATTATTGTATCATAATGACCACAGGTTTAAGCTTAGGTTTGGATCTTGTATTAGAGTGATTTGTGTATTTATTTTTATACGTAGAAGATAAAATATCACGATGTAATAGTAATAATTATATAATAATTAACATTATAGACATTTCCAATAAATGGAAAATATTAAAAAATTGATGTCCATATATTACACTAGCAAAACAGATAATAATATCGTTTATATCTACATGCAAATTAGAATAAAAAAAAGTATGTATGACAGCTATATAAGTACTACATTAGTACGACTAAATCTTAGAAGAAAAGAGTTGTAAAAGAAAAATTAATGTTTAAATACACTACTAAAAGAGGAGCATCTCTAATTGATTCACAAATGTTCTGTAGGTATAACATAATATATAACTAAATTTACTAGTAAAATATTAAAATAAAAATTTGTTTGTATTCTTTAAGTTTCAAGTACCAATTTAATTAGTTATTTTTTATTCTGATTAAAGCCAACTACATACACTCAATTATAAAGTATAAGACAATTTTAATAAATAAATTGTCATACTATGACGACAAATTAATTGGACTTGATATTACGGCTTAGACAATAGTTGTAATATTATTTCAACGAAAAATTAAAATATGGGTTTGCTCACAAGGAGTGGGTATCAACATTATATATTAATCTCTTTCTGTATATGTTTATAATATGTTTGATGTTAATAAATAAATGATATGTCGTCATAATGTTTTTGATTGCGGAAAATGTATTCAAATAATTATGACTATAATAATTCTTTTAGATGTATGCTTATTTGTAAACCTATAAAAATGAATATATTAAGCGTTTATTCCAAATAAAAAAAAAATGTTGAAACAAAATTGTTAACTTCTTATGATGTTATGTAACCAAATATGGTAATATAATATCCCGAAAATTGGTGATTTGCATTTTCAAAAATATTCCTATATTATAACTACCGGTCATTCGATAGTATACCGTTGTTAGTAGTTTTGTTTATTATTATTTTTTTCGATTTATGTTAATATATAATATTACACACATCGATTGAACATAAATACATCACAACGCCATAATAATTATTATGACCACAAGAAAGTCAATAAATTGCAATCTTAATAGAATACTTGGATGCCGAGATAATATTTTAATTCGCGGGCACACAACATTAGTATTGGCTCGCAATATAGGTCGATAGGGTCATAAATAGTAAATATTGTTAAATTATACACAATACGATACCAGTTTGCTGAACACGAACGTTTTACCCACTCGAGTATAAGCTACACCTAAAACTACTGCAGAGACTGTATAGTATTATATTATATAGTTACTAGAATTACTACTCAATACGGGAGAACAACGCGCGTAGTAAACGTAATAATAATATATACGATTACAGTTGTTTGTGTTTGTAGTTGCAAAAAAAAAATTTTAAAAATAGAGTGTAATTACATATAGTTGTAGTTATTCCTCCTAAACCGACCAGTGCCACATTTTTTCGGGGTAAAACTAATAAATAATGCCTCTGACAATCGTAACGTATTAAATCGCACGTATTACATTCAAAAAAGTCGCATATTAATCATTTGTAAATTATTATTGTCATAATAATGTAAAAAATCGATAATTCGTTTATTGGGCGTTTAAAAATATACATAAATAATATGGGTCTTAACTAGTGGTTATATTATACGTAATAATATTATCATATATTATTGTTAATAATCCTATCTATAATTGTGTTGTGTATAATATCGTCGATTATGTGAATTAGTTTTTTTTTCAGAGTAGTGGTTACTAATTTTACGCAGATCGTCGAATTGCTATCTATCATTGGAATTTAGGTTTTATTTCTCATATTATAATATGAGTATTGTATAGGTACTCACATATACTTGCCGCGGTTATAAAAGAATTGTAATAATATTTTGTTATCGTGTTCGTATTTTTAAGCAAAATAAATAACAAAAAAAACCTATAGCAAGTTTTTTCACAGATTGTATGGGTTTTTTTTTCCTCCACACAATATGCTGGCGTACGTTGTATTTTTTTTCACATTCACTTTTACATAATTTAAAAACAAAACAGTCCCATCAGTTGAAAAACACTCTTCGCCAAACTCTTATACTGAGTTTTTTTTTTTTTTTTTTTATTAATGTAGAACTGCTTTTGGCTTTAGTCATTTTTTTCGTAAAAAAATAACATCGACGCTGAATCACACACACTTTAAATAATATTGAAAACGTTCTCTGTATTCTACTATACTATATAATAATAATACGTAACCCTGTAGATCTGACAATTATTACTGTTGTCGCGGAATTGGATACATTTAGTGCGAGACCTGTCATCGATCGACCATCAATTATCTCGAACGCAAAAAGTGATAATAAAGTGATCGGTAATATTAAAAATTATTACCATATTTTTGTTTTTTTTTTCGAATTTCTTATTTTTTATTATTAGGTATGTCGTAATAAAAATGTTTATATGACCTATAATAGAGTGATGATAAAAAAATGAAAATTATGTTTGTTTCCTCCGTCTACACAACCACCACAACTATAATGCATTACCTACCTACTACAATATAAAATATCGTAAAATGAGTATGAATGGAAATCAAATTTTTTCAAATCACGAAAAATTGCACCGAGCCCCTATTGTTAATAATTTATTATTTTCAATAACGATATCGTTATTTTTCTGGGACAGTATAGCTCCAAACAGAGTATTGCTCACTTGTCGTGCATGTTGAACAAGTCTGCGCCGCCGACGCGCAACACGTTTTTCACGGGCCGGGCGCCCTTGTAGACCGCCATGACGGCAAAGTGGCCGCCCGCTAGCCCGTCGGGCTCCGGCCACACGCGCATGGCCAGCGCCTTGACCACCACCTCGGACGCGCGGGCCTGGGCCTGAAGATCCCTGGCCGTGTGCAGGCACGCCGCCCGGACGGCCGGTAACGGTGGCCGGAAGCAGGCCAACACCGCGACCGCGGTCAGCGCGGCGGTACGCATCGTCGTGGCCGCGCGTACCTCTGTCGATCCGTTCGCGTCACCACACTCGGCAGATCATACGACGACGACAACGGACGGCGGACGGACGTCGTCTACCCGAGCGGCAGCGGAGGCGGCGGGAAGATTCCGTTTTTTTTTTACGCGCGAAAACAACGATATTCGACCGGCCGGACTTTCGCGGGTGGCCGGAAGCCGGAAATTACTCGAGAGGATCGGCCGCGTCTCGATCGGGAAAACCGGAAACGACGTACGGAAAATCGGACGTGAGACGGTCGATTCCTCGAGCGGTGCGAAATCCGTTGGGTTCCGGTGCGGCAGAAACCTCGGTCGGCGAGCGCGTGTGGTCGGCACGTCGGGCGCGAAACGACTGTTGAGCTCGTGCCGCGCGCTGCGTCCCATTCAAAGGGGCAGAGCGGTGCGTAGTTACGTACGTAGCCCGTCGCGCCGCCGCCGCCGCCGCCGAATCACTCCGCGGAAAGAGAAAAGGCGTAAATGCCATCTGGCGACCGGTACGAGAAGTGGACCGCGGTCACGGGTGACCTTGCGACTTAGGTTATGGTCCTCGCGATAATAATATAATAAAATATATGTAATTGTTATTATTATTATTGTTAATAAGAGTTTGAGATGAAATATTTTTAAACAGCATCATAATAATATGTTATTATTATCATTACAATATGATAAATTGTTTTCAACCGATGATCGAGAACTTTTTTTGGGGGGGGGGCACGCTGAGTTTAAAATAAGGCTAAAGAGCTGTAAAATGTTATTATCACGTTTATAATGATTTAAGTCGCTTAGAACCAGGAGGAGACGGAGGCGAGTTCTAAAGCCAAAGTCCGCGGCTCTTCTGCCGAGTCGACTTTGAATCGAACATTTCGTAAAGTCACAAGACCACCGCAATAGTCAATCGTTGACACAATGTTTTACTACAAACATTATACGTCTCTTGTAATACTGAAATAAGAATTAACGATTAAATGTACATTAATACATGGCTGGTACAGTTTACATAATCGTTTTATCACTTGTTGATTACTTTTATTAATTATAGTTGACGGTCGTCTAAACGTATGAGAAATCGCACAACATGTCTCTATATTATATTTTATAAGAACAATAATATTGCGGCTTAATAATTTGAACTCAGACTTAGTGAAAATTGACATTTACGAGTATAATAATTATATGTATGTATCGTACATAACGAATTGTTGTAATAAAATCTTAAAATAAACCAAAACTTATCTCTAATCGAAAACTCTATTCGATGATGATTTATAAAAACGGTTAATGATATTGAAATCATTCAATATTTGATAAATATCGGAATCAAAATTAACAATAAAAAAATTGTACGTACTTACCTTTTCAGGTTTTTATATATTATGTACATTACAGCGTATGCAAGATTTTTATAAAACAAAAACCTTTTATTTTAATACAACTTTATACTATTTTCTATGGAATTTTCAGTATATGCACTCTTCAACATATTGACTACATACGAAAACATAATAATATTACGTGAAAAAAAAATTAAATTGAGAATTTTGAAGTAAGTTTTCTGAAAATCATATCGACTTGTAAATTAAATAAGGCATATATTTTAAAACTAGAAATTCCAATAAATAAAAATATAATTTTCAGCTATAGTTGACGGCAAAGAATCAGTGTACACAATTTATTTATAGTCGTTGTCTCATATACTTCAAATAATATTATAGTCGAAAAATCGTTGGTAGAAATAAAAATTGGAGCAATAGAAATAAAACATGAATGTATAATTATCGTCGAAGGTATTTGCTCACCAATATTATTGAGAATGGATGTATTGACAAAACAATAAGTAATAGTAAAACTTGATAATAATAACATGGTTTTTAAATTTAAAAAATCAAAGTGAAACATTTAAGTGGGACGTCAATAAAAGTGTTAAAGTAACCCAAGTGTTTCCTAATCAAAAGTTCAAAAATAACGAAAATTATCGTAAAATAGTTAGTTTGGATCTAGTTCAATTGGACAGCTCTTTTAATTAAAAAAATGAAAATAATAGTAAACAATATATTAATGAATATGTTACACGATTTGAAAAGGGGCCATAGGTACCAAGATACGACGATCGTGGTGCACACGTGTTAAGAATATGTTTAAAAACATAGAATTTTCTTTATCAAGTCTAAATATTTTGAAATGAATAGGTATTGAACACAAAACAATGCAAATGATTTGCGGTAGAAAATGTACTATGTCAAAAAATTTCAAATGAAACACTAAACTAGGTGTGTTTCTAACATTACGAAAAAATGTAGGATGCCACCAGAGTTAGTTGAAATTAAAAATAATAATACAATTTACTTAACAAAAGGAAACCTTATAAACTGTACAAGTGACGAATTGACGTATAAAATTGAAATACCGAGAAAAATAAATAACTATGAAATTAATTTTTTAATTGACACTGGGGCAAGTTTAACTATTATCAATAATAATAATGTTTATTTAAATTAAATTGTACCATTGGAAACAGATATTAGGCTGAGAACAATATTAGCTTAAATATTATTATACTATTGTTATCATTCAAAAAAACTATTTAGCTTTATAATGGTTCTGAATTGAAATAAATAATACCTTATTGGTACTTATTTCATAGATATTTTATCATAATATTATAATAATAATAATATACATATTATAATAGGGACTATTTTTTTTTTTATATAGATAAGTACTATTTATGTCGTTACACCGCCCGACCACCGCATGAGATTTACTTTCGGTAAGTATAAAATAAAATTATGTATATTTTTATAAAATATAATAATGAGATTATGTGTATGGTAAAGAAATGGCTGACAAAAGCGGTGCTGTGTGCCGAGGGAAGATTGTTAAGTCGTTAAGGAGAGGTAGGTAAATTGAAGCAAATTATTATCCCAATCCGTTCTGAATCTAACGCGTTCTAGACGGATCGTTTAAACAAATTACTGTCGTAAGTTATATTATATACTTACTGTAAACGGACGAAAAAAGCGCTCCGACCCACCAGTTGATTAGGTGTTAAGGGCCTGTATATTTATTTATTATCTATTATGCATTTATACCGGGGTACGTTTTACGGTTCAAGAATATCAATTATTCAAGTGCCTGCCGGAGATAACACACATCCTTATACCAAACAGCTAATTACGGGTATACTTTTTTCATTAATTAAATAAACAAAAGCCGGTTATAGACAAGTATATCTCATAATTATGTGTTTATGATTGGGCCTGCTGGCCTGGTATAATATTATATTGTGTAATGATATAACTGAAATACTTACTCATGTATAGTTTGGAGTACGAAATAAATAAAATGTTAATCATAATTCATAAGTGTTCCAATAAATCTACAGTATATATTAGGTAATAATATAATCTGAAAAATATAATTTGTATGTATGACTGAACAAATCTGTAACGATTTAGAACAATTATTAATCCTAACTTTGCTAAAATATAACAGCATTATTAACGAGTAATACTATGACGTGTAAGTAAATAATTTTTAAAAAAACCACACTAATATATATACGAGGGCTAGCAGTGTTAACTGTTATCAACTATAATTTCCTTTAGCATTTTCTGTTTTATTATTTCAAGATTCTTTGCTTATAATTAACGTTGTACACAACTAATATTTAGACTCAAATTATTTTAATTGGTTAAATCTTCAGTTAAGTCTTAAGTCTTTCTATAAATACATAAAATGTACGATTAAACTCAGGGTTTATACCTACCTATGAGCTTTTAACACCATAGCGTTTGTTTGAACAACAGTTTATACTCTGTCGAACTATGTAATTATGGCTCATAACGTATTTGTTCTTTTTAAAACTTGGACATCTATTTAAAAAAATAAGATAACATTTTTTTATAATTAAATTAATCAAATTTTGAGGTTAAAGTATTAATAATTAATGCTTCTTGTAATTTGTATCAAATCCTATTTACTCATAACATGTCTAATGTACATGGTATATATGCCCAATTTTATTTAAATACATACGTTTAAATAAATTATTCATACACAATACATTTTTCTTAGAAAAATGTATTTATTATTTATACTTTGATGCTCACGAACAACTCGTACCTAACAGATTATGCCTATAATGCACATTATACAACCAAGTATTTCTTTGATGATGAATCTTTTCTGATTTTTTAACTTTTAAAATATACTAATAAGGGCCTTATTTTCATATACATGTGTTATGATTTTTTTTAGATTTTTAAACCATTTAAGGAGTGTCATGTGGCGATACCGGGTTTTTTTTCAAAATGAGATTTACCTGTTTCCAGTAAACTTTTAATCAGATGACTTTCTTGAAAATGTCGATTTATAATTTATACGCTGAACGAGAAAAACCATCATGAGACGATAAAGAGTGCACTTTTCCCGAGCACATTCAACGGAATAGGTTAGCCTAAGACCACCAATTATAAAGGTTCCTATAAATCATAATTTAACACAACAGTATACGATGGCGGAAGAGTTGTGGGCATAGAATATAGTAACTATTAAATTGAAGCGTCTAAATTCCGCAAAACTCATAACTTATGAATCAAAAATCTGTTCGTCCCTTGTTTTAAGCTCTGGTGATATGCGGTAGCAACCTATTATATATTAGAGAATATTCAAGCTGAAGTAGAAGCCGTGGCGTTTGTCGCACGCACTTTGCCCATATTAACGGCCAGATCGGAAAAATGAATTAAATTAATTTATTTGTGTATTTAATTACGGTCAGTGAGCCCAATATAATTCACAAAAATATAATATACTAGCTGATCAAGTGCACTTCGTTGCCCATTAAAAAAATTAATAATGGCGTTACGTTGAGGGAAAAATACATACCATCCTTTATTTGAACCCCTTACAGCCCTTTTTTAGTATTAAAAAGTAGCCCATGTCCTTTCTCAATGTCTAAACTATCTATGTACCAAATTTCATTTAAATCGGTTCAGGAGTTTCGGAGCCTATTTAATACAAACAAACAATCAAATCTTTCCTCTTTATAAATATGTAACCATTGACAACAATATAAATAAACCGTACATAGCAACCATGGTTACCAATAGCAACCATTTATAAACAAATATTTCCATCGTAAATCTCAAAATCCCTGTGTGAGCACCTCGCCTCACCACACCACCGTATGAATCTAAACCATCCAGGGTGTCACCCAAACGCATACAAAAAAATTAATTCAAATCGGTCTAGCAGTTTAGGAGGAATTCAGTGACATGCACACGTACAGTAGAATTATATATATTATAAAGATAATTAACCTAAGTGGGAGTTACACTTACCCAACTTTACAAGTACCAATTGTATAGTAAAAATGATATATGGAGTAGAATGTGTAATACAATAATACAAAATATATGACTTAAGATACATAAATAATTAGGTACATATAATATTAATATAGCAATATTTATTAATATCTATTAAACAAGTGAGGGTGCTCATTTCCAAGGCGCATCATAATATCAATATTCGTCGGTTTTTTCCGTAATTAGTATTGTGCGGAGTGATGGCGAAGGGAGCGGCCCCTAGTTCGACGGGATGGAACTTTAAAACGAACTTGAGCGAGTAGGGTAGGAGCATCAATACATCCATCAATTAATTTGTGTAAAAAGAGTAGGTTAGTAGGTTGTGGTAAATTCACAAAATATTAAAACCAAACCAAACAGCTCCAAATATTTATGTAGGTAATATGTTATGATGGAATTCGTCTTGTTTTGAGACAGATTTATCAACATTTTTTTCCCGTAAAAGAATCTAAAAAAAATACATTTTTCACCAAATTATGGAGTTGTCTGGTTTTTCCCATACGAAAACTATTCAATCGGTAATCTGTGTGTTCGGTCGATTTCACTTATCCGTAAATTCGATCAAACCGTTTTCTAGTCAACGTTCGCGTATACAAGGTATTATAGTGTTGTGCGACTAAATTTCGGCGAATCGAATCTCAGAAGAGCCTCCACGAATAGACGAAACGCGTCCTGCTGGTTGCAAAGATAGCTAAAGGATACACATCAATCGTCTAAAATATTATTATTCACAGGATCTTTGTACGAAATAGGAACAACGTGAATTTCGTTCCCCTCTAAAGCAACTGCAGTCTGTGACTTATTTAGAATAAGTTTTATTTTCGTACATAATGTATGCATGCGTAGAGTGTACTTCTATAAAGTATTGCATAGGTTTGGAAAATCCGAGTTTTATCTTTGTAAATTAGTCTCATGTTATGCAATATTATTACCGTATTATAAGTAAATTAAGTAAAATTGTGCATTATCGTCGCTACACGTATTGTTCAACGTGTATAGAGTCATATCAAATCAAATTAAATCTATAAATTGGGTAGGTATAATACTATATCGATTTGCACCAGACTGCACTCTGCGGCATTATTAAATTATAATGGCTGACTGCGACTTCAGTGTAATAATATTGATCTTTGGATAAAGGCATCCAAGCAGGTATATCAACTACAATATTATGATACGAATTGATAGAGTATTGCCGATCGAGATGATAATATATACAACTGGGCAGTGCAAGAACTTTTTTTTTATATATTAAATATTTATTATAAAAAATGTAGCATTTGTGAAAATATAATTCTCATACAGATATAATATGTAACAAAAAATAGACAAAACGGAAAATTTAAAATGACTCAGAAAATATGTGTGTATAGATTAAAGTAATTATTTGATCGTAGTTGCTTATTTATAGAATTATTAAAAATATGCAAATGACGAAAAATATATATCTTGATTTTAAATATGTGAAGTAGGTGAATCTATTATCATACAATGATAGACTTGGTACTATTATGTATAATATTCATTAGTTTAGGTATAAAATGTTAAAATAAATATCTGCACAGAAAATTATTTATTACCTTTAAAAATGCCATTATTAATTATTATTTAGTAATAACAATTTAATGAAATATGTGAAATATATTTTACTCTGTTAATTAAACATACAACCCACTGCTAAACATTATGATAGGAACAATACTAATTATTAAGTTTGTTTGACTTGTGCTTTTTGTGTGTGATCCTTTAATCTTTATGGTCTTTAGATGTCAGTGCTTAAAGCATTTGTCGTATTATTTAATTTAATTTAAAGGTGCTTTGAAAATTATGAAGAAGTCTGTTTAGGTTACCCAATCTGTATTTATTTAATAAAATAACTAATTAATTAACTAGTAATTAAAATAACAAATTCAACAGTCCTTACAACTTTTAAAGTGTTGCACTCTGGTGTTATCATTGCAGGGTGACTAGGTATTCATTAATCAATTTATAAGCGTCGTATAATTTAATTTAGGCCATATAATAATATTATTATGGTTATTATTGCATTTAACTAATTTGGCCATCAAATAATTATAATATAATTAATTCTACGAGTATACTTTTTCACATAAAATACATCTATATTATGGAAAACATAAATATAATTATACAATATATAATATATTTATGCATTTTATTTTATATATATTTTTTTTTAATTCATAAGATAGAACGACTACCGGTATTTTTGGGGGGAAGTTATTTTACGAAACTTTTGTGTATGACCTAGCTGATATGACACTTGCACGCATATCACGAAGATATTACTTCGTCATCGTTAGTCTTTCGTAGAAATATGTAGCGTATGTACCTCAATTTAGTTTGAAATTCGTATTATAAATCACTGCACAAAGTAAACGGTTACCACGTACGCGTTTGGTGGTCGTTGGTTCCGAGAAATCGTGTCTGAAAACGGCAATGGTTCGACTAGAGACTAAACCACGCGCATACGATACCCACACATAAAAATTTACCAAAAAAATACCACCGAATGCTGTCAAAACGTGCAAAATTATTTGTTTATTTCTTATTTCATAATAATATACTTTATATAGGAGGTAGTATAAGACCATTTATAAAATTATAATTTATAGTAGTAAATAATACATTTATTATAATTTATAACCAACGCCGAAAGAAATCAATTTTGTATTGTCTTCTTGTCAACCATATAAATTATACCAAACATAAATATAAAATATTATAATAAATCATATTTTGTGGATATTAAAACAATTCGATTAAAAAATATATATTGGATTGATATATTATTATATAGTATTATCATAACCAATTTTTAGTAACACTTAATAGAATAGTTTTGTGTTTTTTTTTATTGTTGGAAAAATAAATGTCTCTTAGAAAATATTTAACCAACCATGCAATCCTCATTGTAAATAAAATTTAAAAACAAATAGTTTCCTCCGTTTCTAAAATAATAATATTATATTGTATTATATTTTACAATCTACGCGTAAGGCGAAATGGTTTAATGTACTTAGTTTACTTGTATGTGTAATATATTGCATACACGATAAACTCAGTATTTTGGTTTTCATTAATTTTTATATCGATAAGTAATAAAATATAACGATAAGTTGTGAATTTTTTTTTATACAAGACATCATTAATCACGTATTTTTCATATTTATTAATGTCTACTAATGCAATAATAAATAATACTAACATAGTTCGTTTAATATATTAATAGTAAATATTATATTATGCCAATTGTATTTTAATTTTAAAATTAATAAAAATATATAATATTTATAATAACGACTTGACTACATGACGTGTTCAAATTTGTGTTTTCGTCTTAAAAATAAGATCATCAACCGTGGACGTTACTAGATCACATTCAAGTCTTACCGACTAAGTCATTCTGTGCTTCGTTGTATATGCTTGTGCCTTTGAAAAAAAAAATAGATTTTCATTAAGTTAACGACATATGAGAATCGATTTAAATGTCCAGTGGTGTCCAGTTTAGTACTACCTATAGTGTTGATCTTTTTATATTATTATTTATTAAATCTGTTTGTATAATATATATATTTTCTGCAGTGACATATTTACCGTTTTTTATTTTGTGCATAATTTTGTATTCTATTTCGTCCATAAATACAAAACAAGCCAAAAAAAAAAAAAAAATGGAGTTATCGTTTATAGTTAATTAATGTAAAAAAAAAACAGGGTAAATATATACGATGTATAATATACTAGTATTACACAAATTAGAGTAGAAAAGAGGAGTCATGGTTTTAGCAGTACGCATTAGAGTATTAGGTAAATAATTATTGGAGAATGTTAAGATAGTATAGTAAGCTGGAGATAATGAGGGACATGGCCTAGGGAATGTGAATGGTTCAAGAGGCAAAGTACGTTGAAATTATAGTGATTAATATCACAAGCCCCTATAGAATAATAAAAATACAACGCCCTAGTAAAAATCGCCAGAAAATCACATAATATTTACAAACTATTTGATGTATGATATCACAATTTTGATTTCGTATTACATTTACCCACCTAGTCATTATTATTTGCTCTGTCATAAAAAATATTCTTCTTAAAAACAGAAATTTTCATGGTCAATATTTTAATTTTTTCCTACTTTTATATGTTTAAGAAAATATATAAATGTATAATACGTTTTCTGAAATGTGGGAAACCTTACCTCCCTCCCCCCCCTCACTACACCGCCACCGCGGCAAAACGTATCACTTGATTTCTTTATGTACAATACTCATTATTGATGGTCACTTTTAAGTTGAATTATTAAATTATTATGCTCATCGACTCGTATTAAGTCGTTATTATCAAAATTTAATCATCAGATTTTATAGACGTTTCGTGATTTTATGACCAGATATTTGTGTATGATTTTCTTTCTGGAATATTACGTTTTATGCCATTGATAATTTATTTTTACAACGGATAATATTTATGAATAACTTTTTATTGCGTGTCACCACAGTATTAAATAAGTGATAGTAAATTATATTATTATTTATATTTCTGTTATTCAAACTAAAGTTCTGAAAATATGATTTTCCATATGCAAATTGTAAATTGTTATGAGAATTTGCATAAAAATGCATAAAAATGCATGTTATTATTTTTATAATATTTAAATTTACTCAAATTAACCTTTAAAAAATAAACAAATGCAATATAAAACGGGTTTTCGAAAGATGAGATAAAACAGTATTTTTTTTTATATCTTCTGTAAACTACTATTTTAAAATAGATTTAATATCTGAAATGAAATTAAAAATAATTATTCAGAGAATGATATGCATATTAGACTTCCAACTTTCATCTTTATACACTTGCATGTATACAATAACTTGAATAACTAATAAGTAATTTATTATGACATGAATATGATAAAGTCATTGCCCATTGGTGCTTATTTAGTAGTGACTAGTAACACAATTACACTCAGTCCTAAAATTTATTATTTTTAAGAGAAAGAGACCGGTTCTAAGTTTTTAACAGTTTTTTGATAATTGTTTTTAAATTTTTACTGTAAAAATAACGCTAATTATTAAGTATTTAATAACGGAATAAATACATTAATTACTTAACTAATTAAATTTAATCCTACTATCATTTTATCTTAAAACCAAATACATTTTACCTACTTAAATATAATTCTCTACTGATTCTTAGATATTTTCAGTAGAAAATTTAATATATTAGTATACATTTTAAAATATTCTAGTGATAATATATTTTATAAGACATAATACGTACAATTTCCTTTCGTAAAAATTATATTTCATAATGGCTTTGTAATCTAAATTTCTTGAAAGATAAATATTTGAAAAATCGTATTGATGTAAATTAAGTTTATCCAGTATTAGTAGTATATAATCTTTAAAAATATAATATTATTTCAATACTTTTTCTAATAATGTTACAATTTTTCTATTTTTCTATAAATTCATTTTTTTTTAACTTTTGATAACAGAATTAAGTTATATTCTGATAGCTTGTTTTATATTCGCCATAAAATGTACAAATTCCTTCATGTAATACAAAAATAATCAATTTATAACTTGTGCAAACCAAAAAAATGTAAGAACATATTTTTATTGTTGTTACACCAAAAATGTTAATTGATTTGAGACTTTATAGTAAATAATTTCAAGTACAAACCCAGGCAAATTAATCTTAATAGAAGAATACCTAAGATTTTGAAACATCGTAAAATTAATAGCTGAGTTTTTTGATTCTTTAAAAATAATAATATAAATACTATGTGATCTTAGAATCGTTATTTTATTATACTTTTCTGATAGTATTTATATATTATAGTTTTATTCGTACAGAAGATAGATTTATTGCAAGGTTTTATTCTAACAAAATTATGATTATAATTATATAATAATATTATGTATAAACTATTTACATACGTATAAAAAAAAAACATAATTTACAATTTTCTTTTTTTAACGTCGTCGAAAATGAACGTACACGTGCTACCAATTCGGTATTCCAAATAATATGTATAGGTATAGTACTAGCGTCACGGTTAGAGTCTACACAAAAAGACTCGACCCCGTGATATTATAATGGTAATAATAATATATATATAACTATGTGACTGTTTGAAGAATCCAAGGTACGAATTTGGAAATCCTGGTACACACGCCCGGTAGATTTGCCTCTGCGCATCCAATGCCCCAACTTATGATGCCGGCCAAAAAGTAACGGCCGTCTCTACCCTTGACTTGTAACGGACCACCGGAATCGCCCTTAAAAGGTCAATAAAAATATCGTTTATTTTTCGTACTAGGTACATTTAAAAACATAATATTTGGATACTACTCACTTGACAGGAATCACGTCCACCGTCGTCGAATCCGGCACACATGAATATGTCTGGTATATACTCATGTCTACCAGCCCTCAAAAACATGCTTTTACACTTGTCGTTACTGACGATTGGTACACTCACCTATACAATAGTAATAACTTTGTTTTATAAAATATAAATTTATATTTACAATGAAGATAAACCAAAGTAAGCATTAAGTACGTATACGTAGAATTATATAGTATTATTTTATCTAATTTTTCATTAGGTACTTAAACCATATTTTATTGACAGATAAAAATACCTATGATTCTAAACTAAAATTAAGTTCACATATTGTTAATAACAATTAACAGTGTAGCTAAGAAACTAGTAAAGTACGCAGACAATGTATGTGGAGGTATTTTCGTGACACAAACACCTCTTGCGCCAGAATTATGCGCTTTTATTTTATGAAATCAATAATATTATAATTTTTAGTCTCTGATAGAGAACCGATATTTTTATTTTGTGTCAAAAAATGTTTTCAAGTAGAAAAAATGATTGTAAAATTTCGGGTGGTTTACTGGCAGAAAATTGGATCTAGTTTGTACTTGGGTGGATTAAAGTAAAAACGTCCCAGTACTTATCACAATATAGGGAATTGTAAAAAAAAAAAAAATAAGAACATATTTGTTAACATTTTAGTAGAGATGTTTTCATAGAGTCATTTTTAGTATAAAATATTATTGGTAAGTATATTATCATTGAATTTAAATTTAACACATCTATTACAGGGACCCAACTAATGGTGAGGTACACTGGGCACCTACTGTACAGCGGCGTGGTTATCTTTGCTCGTTGAATTTTTTTTTTTTGTTTTTGGATGATAAATGATGTAGTTTTAGAGCTATTAAATGGTTAGGTTATATGATAATATCATTCACTCCTTAGTTTATAAGAAAAGAGTTATTTTTTTAATAAATTGTTTTTTGTTTATATTAAAATTAATAAAATGTTTTGTCGAGTAAAAATAAAAAGCAAGCACGCCGTAGAATAATCAAAAAGTATATAATAATGAACGACGGAAAAATCATGCGCAATATTAATGTACATAAAATTATTACCTCTTGTAACACTGAAGGTAAAGTGCCACCTTCGCTTAATCGTCCCCAGCCAGTTACGGTGGCATTTTCGCCTATAAGAAGGTCGTCCGAGCCAGGCAAACATATGGGGACTATGTGAGGTGTGTATTTTACGGGTGCTTCTAATCGCACCATGGCCAAATCGTACTCGTATGTGAAAAAATTGTACTTGGGGTGCACGATTTTCCGGGCGACCGCGCGTTCCACAAACGGATATGGCTCTTGGTCGGATGAAAAGTCGTACTCGCCGACTCTTATGCGAATTTGTGATGTCAGCAAGCTGTGATTATTTTACAAAGTAGGTGATTATTATTATTTTTATATTACAAAAAATCAATCTCGTCGTGTACTCACTCGTCTACGCAATGGCCAGCTGTTGCTATCCAGTTTTCATTTAATAAAGCTCCTCCGCATCGATGCGTGCTGGAAAATCCAAAGAACGACGTCCTCCGCACAGACACCTACAATTGTTAATAGTATTTATTTATTCGTCAAATATACGAAAATATCGGTGAAACGATGTGTGGTCGTTTCAGTTATCGTGTATGAAAAAAATTGAGTGTGGACGATATATGTTTACCTGCCATGGCCAACTACCAAACGCTGAGTTTCTCCCGCCGACGATGCGGACTTCGTGCCTGGGGTGCAAAGGAGCCAAACCACAAGCTAAGGAAAACAAAATCGTATTAATATTTAATTCCGAGCAAAGCCATTTATGCCGATAACGTACGCATTGATTTTTGATTGGTCTCAGCCGATACACCCGGCTTGGCGGTATGTTTTTCTGGCTTACCCGGAACGGTGGTGGGCATTGCCACGGGACTAGTCGTTGTACTTATAGCTAAAGGTTTACTAGTGGTAGTAGTAGTAGTAGAAGTGGTCGGTGGTGCGGGTGCGGGAGTGGTTGTAGTCGTGCTCGTCGTCGTAGGAGGAGTTGGGTTAGTAGTTGTCGTGGTAGTGGTAGGATAAGTGGTTGTGGTCGTCAACATCGTCGACGTTGGTATCGTATATTGTGGTCTGTGTTGAGGAAGTGGTTTTGGCTTGGTGATGAATGTATGATGGTTACCCATACTCGAACTCCAACTAGGTCTAAAAATGAAAACATATTTCGTTTTTAAGTCACACTAATTTAGTAAGACAGAGTCGCATTGTTTTTTCAGTTATTTATTTTAAAAACGCGTAGATACTCCGATTTGAAATATTAATTACACATAGGTAACTTAGAGTTTTTTGAAAATCGATTAATTACAATTTTCGAGTTTTACATTCTTGACTTTGTTTATTGATAGGTAGCTAAACACATTTTGTGTGCGATAAATGAAACAAATAATTGGATAAACTCAGTCATAATAAATAAAACAAATCGTTTCTTAAAATATATCGTTTAACGGGGTATTAAATAATAATAATAATAATAATAATTACAATATATCTTTGTGACTGCAGTGTACAGTGATAATTGGCACAGTGCCATAACTTGAGATAGGATTTGTCATTTATTTTCAAAGTAACTTATTTTTTCCGTAGAACGCTTACCTCGGTACAAATGCGTTTGATCGCACGTCATGGGTTCCAAACTTATAATTTAGGATTTTTTCATTTCTAATTCATTTTTTATGTTTTTCCTTGTTTCATATTATATTATATTGTATGTGCATTCTAACTATTTTTTATACATTTTAAACCTTTTTCCCCCGTAAAGTCGATGTATTTTGTTGATACCGTTCGATGACGTCGTTTTTATACAACGAAAACCTATTAAATCTGTATTATTATCATATACAATTTATATTTAAATAGGTATTTTATTATTATTATTAAAAATGTATTAATTGTATTATATTATATTTATGTTGTACACAACTGTTTTTATTTTATTTTAACCATGTTATAACGAACTCTTCCACTTCAGCACAAGCTTTTAAAAAAAGGAATAAGTCCAGCTCTCCCCCCCCCCAGAACTGTGCTCTAGATCCCGTGCCTAAAAACGACAATATCAAAAATATACGAATCGCTCGGTGGTCGCTTGAGCTTATCAATAACGCGTGTAAAAAATAGGTACGACCATAATATTATTATAATCAGTATTCACACAAACCTGTGCGACCACACCGAGTCAACTTTGTTGTCGTTATCGTCCACTTCCTGGACGGGCGGCCGACCGGAGGTGGACGTCGGCATCGGCTTCGTCGTCGTCGTGGTCGTGGTCGTCGTGTACGGCTGGGCCGCGGGCCTGGACAAAAAGTTGGGCCGGCTGTTGGATATAAAGTTGGTGGACGGCACGCGGTTGACGTGCGCCGACTGCGGCTGCATGTTCGGCGTCTGCTGCGTGGCCGACGCCGGCTGGTAGTGGTACTTCTTGTCCACCGACGACGTGCCGGCGCCGTCCGCGTCTCCGCCACCGCCGCCGTTGGGCCGCGTTATCACCTGGGACGGCCGGTGCGGCCTGTGGTGCGGCCGCTGCGGCCGCTGGGACACGCCGTTGCCGCCCGGCTGCGTGAACAGCACCGCCGGCTCCGACGAGTCTGGCAACATGGCCAGCTGCGCCGTGGTCAGGTTGTGCGCGCAGCAGCTGCCGAACATGAACGTGTCCACGCACATGCCGATGTGCCGGCCGTCGGTGTTGATGCACTCGTACACGAACATGCACGTCCCCTCCAGGCTGTTCACCGAACATGGTTTCTTGTTGATCTTGTAGTCTGCAACGTTCGTGAATATTATTGTCATTGTTATTGATTTATATTATATTGTTATGCTGTCGTCGGCGGGTTTGCAAGGGATGTGGGCGGTGCGGGTGCGTGATCGTACGAAAAGGCTTTTCGGAAGAGCCGCCACAGTCGACTTTTTTTTTTTACAAGTTTTTTACCGATTCGAGTGCAAAATATGAATCGATATTAATATTATGGTACGAAAATCGGTCTTTGAAAAATTTCAGAATAGATCGGGTACTTATCTTTCGTTTTGGCCGTTTCGCCTATACTTGCTCATTGGAGGTTTTACACTCGATCGTGTAATAGTTAATCACACGTACAACAAAAGCCGTTTAAAGCCGTCAACGAATCCATATAATCGAGTCGACAAACGTAATTCGTTGTGGTTCAGAATTATATTAAACGTGTTTAAACGTTGAAATGTTTAATCGTGGCCGAACTAAATCCAATTTTTAAAATCTAATTATAGTTCCGAAACGGTCGATGGGCATTGAATATTTCAATAACACTCGTGATTCATAACGAACTTTTGTGTACAATTTCAACTATATTTAATGTAATAAATTATTCTCTTTTCTTCCGAGTAAAATCTAATTAAAAATGTACTGCCAATAGTTTATGTATACAAATGATTGATTAAAAATTAATGAAATACCGTTTCACTTAGAGCCATCCCGGTGTTTGGATTTATTGTGTACAGTGTTGTATTTAAATGAATATTGAAAAAACAAGTTCCGGTGCACATTGTTTTTTTTTCTTATTGTTTTCTTTGTAATGGTTATACTCTGTAGAGGAACTACAGTCTAAAGAATTCGACAGTGTTACATGAACATTATATAATATGATGTTTTAGTTGGTTAAATTAAAAACTAAAGACAAATTAATTGATTGTAACCGTCATCGTGTTAGTATTTATTATTATCGAACAAAGCGAGATATCTTATTATTATTCGTATTTAACAGAAAAATATCCGAACTATCCTCAGATCTCGTGTTGAATATAATTGATCTTTTGTGATAAATATCAGCTCATAAATTTGATTCAGAATTGAAAGTAGTTTTATTCAATTGATAAATTACTAATTAGGTACTTTTTAAATACATTAATGTTTTGTTGTAGATACTCTATTTATATTATTATTTAGTCATATCGGTAACTTTTTTTTATAACTAAGGTTTAGGTATAATGCAAATATAAACATCCGTTGACTAATATTTGTTTACTATTATAGCTGTAGAAAAATTAATCAATCAATTTAAATCAGTATGGAATATTTATATTAGTTGTATCATCTGTGTGATGTTTTCGTCCAACATTGAATTTTTTAAACATTTTATCACTATACGTTTGAACTTACTGTTAAGAGCTTTGTGATGATCATGGCCTTGAGACGATTCGAATATGGCGGTCAGTAGAGACATGACGATCCATGAGGTCGCTATTCTCATGCTGGCACAGACCTATATAAAATAATTCAAAGTGCATTAGTACATAATTAAGCAACTATGGTTATTAAGAAATATAAAACAATATTAGACAACACAATAAAAAAAAAAAACTTTGGGAATGCTTTGCATCAAAGCACTATTCATTTTTACTATAATCGGTTTTTATTATTAGACAATTTTTTGAAAAACATTATTTATTTTAATAATTATTCGTCAAATTCATTATTGGCCATTTTTTTTTTATTTTACATGCTGACTTTGTATCTATTGACACCGAACAAATTCACTTGACCACTATAATATTATCATTGTTTAGATTTTTTTCTAATATTCAATTAACCTGTATTATAAGCACGGGTAAGAGGTACCAGCTAAATCGAAAATGTTAAAAGTACGGTCGATTAAACAATGGCCGTCAAAATATGTGCGCAAAATATCATTATCGCGGTCACTCGACGCATTTTCACCTATTAATAGAGTCGCTCTAACGCATCATTAACAACACTAACGTAGTAGTATCGCTTTAGTAAACGTCGTCGTTTTCGCTTTTCGCAAAGCCAGTATAACCGATTAGGTAACTGGAACACACAAACTCTGGTCCTCGCCCATCGGTTTCCGATTTATTATTATTATTAATTATCGACAACAGTAATTATTATTACGATCACCGCCCTGTGGTACCTGCGCGGACCTGTTGTTCGTCGATCCGTCACAGTCGGCTGATAACAGCATGGTAGGTATATGTCTACAGTTCTACACCTGTTGCTGCAGACGTATTAGGTATAACACCGACCATGCAATCCAGAAGGTATACACTTCCCAGACGTAGTATTCAATTACCTCACTTTCAATACTGTCTATAAAATAGTAAAATACATACCTATAATATAATACATAATGCACATTGTCATATTGCGATTGCTACCCGGACGATGACCTCACTAAGCAAAGTTTTCAAGTTTCGGTGCTAAATACTATATAATAGATACCGATAATATGATATTCTTAATAAAAAATTATTTAACCAAAAGACTTACACATTTTCAATTCGATAAATAAAAATAGCGTTTTCAAGTTGTTGAAAAAAATGTATATATACCATAAACGTTTTGAATTCGCATTTGCCAAAGTAAACTAATTAGACTTGAACAGCATATTATATTCTATCATAAAAAAAATACATATTACTAAACTATTGATATTAATATTTTCAACACGATTTTAAAACAAAACTACGGTTCATTTGTTCGTAGAAATAATAATATGAATTAGATTATAATTATATTGCTCTTATACTCATTTATTCCAAACACACAAGTTATTACGACGTATAATATTATTTACAAGGATTTTAGCAGTTTATACTCATCTTCCAGACAATATGCTCTTAAATATTTCAGAAAAATTGATTTTATATTAATACATTTTAGACCTCTTCGTTTATATCGTATTTAAAAAAAAAAATTACACATGATTACACATATTTATTAATGAAACTTTACCTAACTATTTCACAATTATATGTTATAATACATTTTATTCCATCTATTTTATTCATATGTTATACAATTCCGTTCCTAATAAGATTTTTTTTTTTAAAATTTGATATTATTTTCAATGAAATTAGCCACCACAATGGAAAACCAAAATATAGGATTTTATCTCAACAGAAAGATTGTTATGTTTTGCTTCGAAAATGTTTGCTTATCATTTTTTTACTGAGTATTATTAAATATAATATAAATTACTTTGGATTCTTATTACTGATAGTCACCGCGTTCGTGTAACGGGTAATCTAAGCAAATTGTATGCCTACGTGGTAATAATAACTAGTTTCGAGACGTATCCCCCCCTCCCCCACCGTTGACCAGATGAAATCAGACCTGGTTGTACTCTCCAGCTGGATGTGCTTCAATGTAAAAAGAAAGCCTCTATGATATTAGAAGAAACAAAATGATTATCCCATATCACATTTTGCGGTTTTGCGCATAACACGCGTGAATATACAATATATATATATATATATATATATATATATAAATACCATACATACCTATACCATCACATGCACTTCTTTTGATTCTCTATTCTTGGTCAGACTATGTTTAGCTTTTGACCTCCAATTTCATATTTCTGAGTTGTTCACTGTTATTTTTCCTTTATAAGTCGCTTATGAAATTTAATTATAACACGTCATATTGTTTTAATTTTTAGTTTATCTGTACTGTCTTAAATCCATTTCACTACTTATAAAAGAAATTTACTAAAAATTATTTCAGTTCAACCAAAAATTGCAATTTATTACTACAGCAATCAGTAAATTATTATACATTAAACGTGGGAAGGTAATTAAATCGTATATGAATATTATAAAAGTGAATAGTGTCTGTTCATAGGTTTTTTTTTAATGGTTTGGTTTTTCTAACATAAAATATACTACAAAAAAAATAATAAATAAATTACAATAATAATACTCAAAACCATAAATGAAAATTACTGTCGAATTCGGAATTTAATGGATAAAAAAAATTTCAATATCTAAAAGTTTGACACGGTCGACGTGGGAATATAATACATTAACGGAAAATAATATTATTGGGAATCCCGTTTCAAACGTCCCGATTAAAAACTACATTTCTTCGTGTGGCTTTTGTATTTGAAGTTGTTTTAACGACGTAACACTTATCCGAATAAAAATTTTAAACGAATACAATGTAACATTGTCCATCAGATGTGTATCTCTCGGTGGAACTACTATATATATATATATATTATATATATACATATATACATATGCGCACACGGCAGATTACAATCGTCTCATATAGGTACATTAGAAAGCGATATTCTGCTGTACGCGATTTGTCGTCGTATAATTACCCTATAACCTGCAAACACGTGTTTACATTATTACGTTCGATGAAATTAACAATCTGAACCATATTTTTGCTCATTCGACTGATTGTGCGTGTAAGACGTACTAAAAATTGAAAAAATATATTACACGTCTTATCGTTTACTTTTGAGGCATATTATAATGATCCGAATTGCAGCGAGTGCCGGTGATTTGAATGGATAAAAAAAAAAAAAAATCATTACACTATTGCACTTGATCGTTATTGCACACTTTTTTTTCCCCGCCGCGGCTGACTTAGTGTCGTTTTTCGCACCTTCTATTATAATATTGACGTACACCCAGTCGAATTATTTGAGAAGTCG
Organism: Neotoxoptera formosana; assembly: GCA_022818045.1. Classification (NCBI taxonomy): domain Eukaryota; kingdom Metazoa; phylum Arthropoda; class Insecta; order Hemiptera; family Aphididae; genus Neotoxoptera; species Neotoxoptera formosana. The sequence continues at coordinate 22,977,219 of CM040635.1, read as the reverse complement.
GCCCATTTCGGTAGGTAGTAGCAGAAACAACCTATCAATAACCCGGTGATGATGATCGACAGCGAAGTGATCTATAAGGTTACAAAGTGAAAGTATACCATGTACGTGACGGGTCTCTATCGCAGTAATTGTGTGTGTACACTGTACGGTATATAATATAAAGAGAATAAAACTGCATGGTCATTGGATGCCCCCTTGGACTGTACGTTTTGGATGCAAAAACTACCACGAAAACATGACAGGTCATCTGTGATGAGAATTCCATAGAAATCGTCGGATTGGTCGTATCAACGGGAGTCCTTATTATTATTATTATTAAGCTTTCTTCTTTTTCCTTTTACTTTTCTGGTGGATGTATTTTTTCATTCCTATAGAAAACCTACAAAGCTTTAAAAAATAATATTATTTTTTTTTTTGCACCAAATCACTACTATAAATGACGGTCGAAATACCATGTCTGAGAACAACTGCACACTTATTAACTTTTCCATTAAAATATTTGTATATAATATGCATACTGTTATTATAGGTTTGGTCAAATTAAAGTTTTAGTATTGGGTTTTTAAGATGCGCCTTATTTTTTAACACAAATACATTTTATAGTGATTACAACGTTTTACTGATAAATGTATTAATTGTTAAAATGTATATATTGTTAAAAAATATTTTTAAATATAGAAAAATCCATTCACCACAGTCATGGTGTGACACCATGCTTGGTTATATAAAAAGATTTGATCTCGCAATATATTTTAACAATTAAATCGGTATGAATATTAGGTACTAAAATCTGTATATTATTACATAATGTATCATTTATAGAAACTCTTAACAATTAAAATTACAATGTCTGTTTTGAGGAAAATTTAATAATTTATGTTTTGATAGTAGAGGGAAAGATAGTTAGTAGTTATCTTAGGGTTAGGGTTTTTTCTACCCTCGTACAAATATGTGGTGTAAAAAACATTGATTTTTTTTGTGCAGAGAAGACATTTTAAAATAGTTGATGTTTTTGTAAAAAAAAAGGTAGTTCAGAAGAATACAATTGATGTTACAAACTGGTGTATCTACAAAAAAATTAATTTAATATAAAATTAGGGGAAAACCGAATAGTTAAAACATAGTCTGTCTGCATGTATTGAAATTATTTATTATTTCAAAATTCTTAAAATGTTTTCAGTTTCCGTTTCATATATAATTAACTCTTGCCTTTTATGGATCAGGTGGCTTACATTTTGATATAAGCCAGAATAAATAAGTATACAGTTGCCAGAATACCTACCTACAACCTACTTATATTTTTAAAAGGTCTAAAACAGTTTTAAAAAAAAAATCACCACTTATTGACAAAATCGAATAGCGTATTACTGAAGATCGAATTAAGATAAATAAAATAATTTCAATAAGTAAACTTTTAGTAATCAGATTAAAGTATTTTTTAATACTACTGGACGAAAATAATAAATAAAACAAATGTTTTTCGTAAAATTTCCTTTATTTTTATTGGCATTCGTGCAGCTACATTTATTTAAATTTAATTCTTAAAATTATTTAATTCAGTATATTCTATAGGAAAAAAATAAAAGTAATTTTATTTGTTTTTTTTTTTTTGTATTAAATTACTTTAGTACTTGGATTAAAAATAATTAGAATGGTTTTAAGGGGTAAAAGTATCATTTGAACCAAGAGATCTTCTCGTTGTAAGCACCTGCTACACAGTGTTTAAAATTATAGTGGTAAGAGGTAGCCTATTGAACAAACGTGGTAACGAGGGGTTATCGTTAGTGACTGTTGTCTTAAAATCAAGTTCTAGATTTACATAACATGTACCTATTCGATAAGATTCATAAATAAATTTACTATTAAAAAGACATATAATATAGTATACATATATGGACCTAATTGGTTACTAATATAAACATACCTAATCATTTTTGTATTTAATTTATAAAAATACTTAAAAGCCTTAAAAAAAATGTTGGTAAATATTTATAAAATTTAGTTGTTTGATAATAGTTATAACATTTTCATTACCTTCTTTTATTTATCTACCAGTACATAAATAATGAATGTGTTAATATTAATACTACCATACTTTAAGAATTTAACAATTCCAATGAGGTAAAATTAATGTTTAACTAATGTTTTGATAGCCTTTAAAAGGTTTTTTCAATTGAATCTTGAATCTTTGTTAATCGTATAAAGTAATTGCAATATTATTTTTAAATGTAAATTTAAGGAAAATGTATTGAGTATATTGTACAGTAAAGTAATTGTTCTTTCAATATTGAATATTATCTCATGAATACGATTCCGTCGCTTTTACAGTCCAAAAAATAAATATGTAAAATTTAATTACTTACGGAAATTAGAATAAAAATAAGGCTTAATATAATTAATCCAACGAACAGAGAAATGGAAATGTTTTTTTTTTCTATATACATTTTATAATTAATTATTGTATTGATCATCATTTTTATCAGTATAACTTTATAATAATATGACATCAAATATGTCAAGTCAGCCGAATGTATTAATAATTTACAATCATAATGATAATTTATTTATTACTATTAATTTACGAAAAACTACATTTTATGCAAGTTTTGTTTTGACTGTTTCGCAAATTATAGCATATAACAATATAATGTAATAATAAAAATGTTTGCCGTGGTTACCAAGTCATTCATTTTTAATCAAAAAAAGTTTAATTTATCTAAATCAAAATAATTATTCGGAGGTTCTCCTCGGCTAGAATTCCCTATGTATAATTTTTGTTCTATCACATTCGTAATAAGTTTATAACTATAGGGTTGTAAAACTGTTTTTTTTTTGTACCTCTAAAAATTGTATGTTCGATACACAATCATATTATAATGAGAATTGGATTCGTCATGTCTGACTTCTTAACAGAGATGTGGTTGAGAACGTAATGACCCAATAAGAATTACTTCCCGGGTGCACTTCCGTTATAAAATATTCGAATAGACCACACAAGCCATGGCCTCCCGAGTATAATAATCATGTCTTATGCTCATTTTGAATTTGACACGGACCCCCGCTGTTATAATATGTCCTTAAGCCCGGAACATCTAGGGTTGCAAATGTGCCAAAAATCGTCAGCAGACACCTATTATAATATTTAAAATAAAATATTCTTTGAACTCACACATACCAACTCTGCCTATGACTAGGTAATAATCAAAGGCGACGATGAATCACAAATCAATACGTCTTACCGAATTTTGATCATAAGACATTGCAATTATATTACGCTTAACTAATTAGACGCGTCATACCGACCGTTTAAAATCGAAACAAAATGCATTTCTAAAATAATATTATAGTACGCGTAGGTATATTTCATGAACATTTTTTAAAATACGATTGAATTTTAAATTTTTCGTGAGACGTGTTAATGCACAAAATAGTCTATAAAAAAAAAAATAGGTGGAATTTTTACTTTTATAATGTCTTTTTAATAATTACCCTTTAAATTTAGAACGACTAGTACTATGAAGTATGAGTACTATACATAGTATATATACATTTATGATAACGTAAATTTAGATTTATTTTAAATCAATGTCCTCACATAATATTCATCAATCATTATTGTATGAACTATATTCAATACATTTTGAAAATGTTTATCCATAAATAAGTGTTATAAACACTTATAATTTTTAAAATGTCATATAATCTTCGTGTTTTTTTAATGAATCGAACTTCTCAGAATATTATTTTACGAATAAGATGATTTATAGTTGCTTTCAAATGTATAGTAAGTAACAACTAAACAATTCTACATTGGCTTTTACATAAGTAAATTCTGAGTCTCTTTAATTTTAAACTTTATATTATTATTTACTGGTTCAGAAGAGAAACTTTTCTACTAACAAAATAAAAATACATCTTTAAAGTGTAATTGTTTTTATTACCTACATATTATAAGTATTACTAGAATTTCAAATTATAATATTCTTTAATCCTATTTAAACTCAAAGCAATGTTATTTTATTTTGATTGTATTTGCATTCAAAACTACACACTGATGTTTATAAGAGGAAATATAGGAGTTGACTTTGTAGAAAATGAAGCAATACCCTGGCACAGGTGTTCTATTTTAGTTAACGTTTCGGTCTGACAGGTTTTTTATTGCGTTTCGCTTCAGATTAAACTTTCGTATTTTTCAAAATGTCACATCCTTTGATCACATTCAAAAATATATACACATTCATAATATGATACATTTTAAAATGAAAACTACAAAAATATTTTGTTAAGTTTCGTGCTTAATACAACGTAAGTCCAATTCCTGTGGATATAAAAGGAAACTATATTAATGAAAAGCGTGTTTCGTGGTGAAACCAGCTTGTTTCATTTTCGTAGGTAAGTTTGTGGACTCAGACATGTATACCGTGTTTATTATTTATTTAACAACTACGGCGATATCGTAAAAAATAATTTAAAAACTCATAACCAAATCATAAACTAATAATTTTTCAAAAAAACAAAAACACTTCAATAGTTTTCTCGTTTATGTACAATAATATTATAAGCTATTAAACTTGTATGCGTTAGAGAATAACATCACACGAATAATAGCAGTATATGCCAACTGTAAATGTGCGTATATCTATGAAATAGTATGTTTTTTTTTATAGTGTGCTCTGCATAAATAAAAATAGTGTAGTTTTCTCTCTATCTCGAAGTGAAATCGGTAAGGGGGACTGTTTAAATTTATAGCTGTCTCGGAACAACAGATATGTGTGGATGAAAAGAAAATAGCAAAGGAAGACGCGGGGGGGGGGGTGGGCGGGGAAACAGAACGAGACAGAAAACGGGCAAATAGTACCCCGACGTAGAAGCTCCTTTATTTTTACATGCATTGTATGTAAATTATCGATCAATGTCAAAGCGTTACGCGGCTTTCACAATCACAGCCAATATATACCCAATGGCGACCTGGAAAGGTACCCAAATACCAAACATGTCCAAGACGGAAAGACTGAAAGACGAAAAGAGGGAAGAGAGGGAACGCCATTTTTTTCCCTCCGTTCTTAAAACAATATTCCAACTTTCAATCGGACGGCTACACAACTTACAAGACACTGCAGGTGTCACCGAGGGGAAAAAACCGCGAAAATCGTGACCCTCGTCTGTTCATGCTGATATAACGTGACGTTTTATGCTAGATAAACACGTCAGAAAAGCGCTTAATATTATTATAATACCTGAACAGTTTTTTTTATTTTTTTTTTGTTTATACGCAGTCATTTGTCAGTTTTATGCAAAATAAAGTTTGCGTTTTGACCCAAAATTGTGTATAAAATGCTTCAGAAGAGCAACTGTATATAGTGAAGGAATGTCATATATTATGCTAGAAAAACTTTCAACTTATACCGCCATGATTCGAAACTGTGAATACTATATTATGAATGCTATTTTATTTATTGACAGTACAGTTATGTTCTTATACTCGTAAAATATTGTAATAAGTTATGTTATTCACTGTAATTCACTGTTATACGTAGCGCTTAGTGGTCAAAATTCTTAATTTAAATTATATGGTATAATCACACAACTTTTTTTTTAAAACAAAATCACCAGTTTATTTGTTTTTTTTAGAATAATATAAATAAGTTAGGGTGAAATGTATTACTATACTATAACTCAATCTTCGACAAATTTGAATTTTTAATTATATACAATATTATACATGTCTAATTATAATACAAATTTAGTGAGTCGTATGTAGCGTAGGTATATGGTATGTGCGTGATCTAGTATTCAAATAATTGAACTGTTGTTGTATGTGTGATAGTAAAATAAAAATAATAATTACAAAGGACATGCATAATATATGTTCAATATATCCACAAATTCAGAGAGACACCCGGCAAAAATATGACATACCTATCACCTCCCATATTATTCTCCAAACAGATATTAACTTATACAAATCGACTAGAGTTTGGATTTAGTATAAAATTGAAAAAAAAAATAAAGAATTTGAAAAACTAATCACAGAACAGTGGTATAACTACCGAGAATTTAACATTAATAATCAAAATAATTTTAAAAAATGATTAACATTTTTTTTTTTACATAAATTATATTACAGATTCTTACAAGAATGGTACCTAATAAAATGCTACTTGAAATATCCATATTTTTTAAATGAATTAAAACGAAAAGTGCTTTGTAATGGTTATATTTTAAGTTTAACAGAACATATATGCATGGGTCCTACAAAGTATTTTCGTGACAATCATTATGTTATGTAGACAAAGTGATAAAAATAATCCTTAAAAAAAAAAAAAACATACTCGTATGTTACAAATGGTCTTGTTTGTAACTGTGTCAATATTCTTTTCAAAAAAATCGCTGACAGTGTCATTGTATATCCGAACACGAGACAAGTACAAGTCGTACTGTATATATATATAATTTGATGGCCTTATTGATTTAAAACAGAAAGAAATCTATACTCTTCAAATACACACACAATTTATATTATATATTATATTGAGCTCGTCGCGATTAATAAATTACGTTTTTTTTTTTTTTTTATCGATGGTCACATCATCCGGTCAGTACGTCACAAACGAAATAACTCGAGACACGTACAAATAATACAATAATAATGTACAATAATAGCGCGTTTTGGTATTGTGTTGCCGCACACAAATGTATACGTAGGGTACGCGAAAAAATCGTACCAATGTAGGCCTCGGGACAACGGCAACAATAATAATATTATTAGAAACCGCGGTCTGGTGTCGTCCGAGTCTGTGTGTAAAACAAACCGTGAATAATGACCCAATTTAAACAAATCAGCGTGATATTCAATAATAACGCAATATAATAACCACGCGAGATGATGTTATTTTCGTCCATCTCTGTGTAAACGTCGTGTTGGGCAAACGAGAAGACGGAAAAAAACACCCGGAATAAAATCGATGTACGTACAATACATAATATAATACACTCGTATGATACTCGAACTACGGTCTAATACGAAATCTAGTATGAAACGTCTCGTAATTAATTTCCTCTCGACAACGTTATATTGTATAATAATTATATTAAAACAAATTATAAATACATATTATGCGTATAGAAATAGAGAGACTACCGCAACAGTTGAGTTGAGCAAAGACATAGCATAGACCAACGTATATTATTACGTGTCAGTTTTTGATAAAAAAAAAAAAAAAAAAAAGTGTAAGCTTATAAATGAATATTGTTATAAACAATCGATTGAAGCATAATATTATAATATACTATTTATAACAACGTCCAGATTTCCATCACTTCAAACTATGATTAAATGTGTAATCACTGATCATCACTTATTTTTAAGATCGAAACAAAATATATTATTCATACATACAAACAATAATATTGTATAGTTGTATAATAATTAAAATAAAGCTTACGTAAAATAAAACTGTACCTACTTTATGCGTTTCATGTTCTGTTTTACTTCTATAGTAAGCGTACTCTATATTAGACTTAGATAAAGAATACATTCGAAATAGTATTCTTTTTTTTCAAGGAGAACCGTCCAATATTATATCCTAAAAACATTTCTGGTTGAAACGTCATCCGTGGTTATTTGCAACGTGACTTTATTGATGGGATTTTCTTCACATATTATAAATCGTAAAGACAAATTATCCGACTCTTTGCAACTACCTTGATAAGTTGCAATGACTACAAAATAAAACTGACAGTGACTATTCCAGTAGAACACCATAAATCATTGTGTATCAGCTTTTAAGATCAATTTGTAATTTTTTTTTTATGAAATAAATCACGTTGTGATACAAGTAAAAACCTTTTTTTTTATAAAAAGAAAAAAATATAACTGAAAGTATTATTACGTCTGTATAGTTCTACCTTACAATAATATAATAATCATATTATATATAGTTTATAATACGATTACTCGTAAGACATATTTTTTCTTATAAATGTGATAAAAAAAAAAATACGTTTGTATTGTATTCGATGTCAAATTGTTTTTGAAGTTATTAATTCCTGAAAACGTTAAACTTAAATTTGTTTTTAATGTGGGTACCAAATTATTTGTACCCATGATATGGTATGTGTCTTCGTAAAAATTTGCATCGGCACTCGTCTTAGATATCCCCGCACTTGGCTAATGTTAGTATTTTATTTTCTCTTAGTATATGTATTACACACTATCGTATCTCGTATATGTATAATATAATATTCTTAAAATAGGACGGTGTTCGTTATATAATTAACATCGTATACGAGGTGCCCTTTTCTGTGCTGCGAGAGGTTTCGAAAAATAAACATAATAATATAATATTATTCGGATTGTTGCCGAACCAACAAGCACAATATCGCGACGAGACCTCTCTTGACCTACTACTACGCACGGCTGCGGTAGGTATATACGACTGCCGATACCAGCTATTACATACGTACTATATAGTACGAAAATATGACGTGTCGTCCGCGTTATTGTTGTATGAGTTATTATGTGACTTACGACGACGACAATATACTACCTACCTATGTATATTATTATTATTACGACGGTTCCGCTTTGGCGTTGCACAATTTTATGCACGTCGTCGCCTCCGCGAGCTTACGTCATCGCGCGTAAGAGGAAAGTTTTCTCGTTTTTACTCTCTCGATAGTAATAATATAATATAATATAATAATTATCATTGTTATTTTTTTTTTCCTTTTTCTTGTTTTCGGAAGGCCGTCGTGCTCGTACGCATCACGTGCTAGACGCGCGTGTGTGTGTGTGTGTGTGTGTGTGTGCGTGCGTGCGGACGTAACCGAATAATCGTGTGCGCGCGTGCGCGAGTGGAGACGATGTACCTATATAATAATAATAATAATAATAATATAACGTACAAGGCACAATGAACTTTCCACGACAATAGCCGTTATTATATCGTGTATGGCGTACCGCGACGCGCAGTCTTCGTCGTTTTTCAATGACGTCTGCCTCCGCCGCCGCCGCCGCAGCACGCGCTTGGACCTCGCTCGTTTGTCTATATCATCATCATTATCATCATCATCGTCGTCATCATCATTACGGACGACACGCCGGTGACTCACTTTCTATTTCGTGGGTTTTTTCGCCGAAAAAAAATATCATATTATCATTACAATATGTATAATAATTATTGGGCGGTCGTACTATCACTTAAGCGGCGGCGACCGGCGATAATGTAACAATAATAATAATTATATCCACGCGGCGGCGGCGGCGCACGTGTTGGATGTGCGGGCACCTGTTGAACGTATATATATATATATATTATATTATAATATATATTTTATAGACAGATAAGTATACAGTGGCCCCGCGCGGAGAAAACGAGCGTCCGGTAAAATAATAAGCGTCTCTCTAATCGGCTCCCGACACGACGACGATGGGATGCCATCACACCGCGGTTGTAGGTATATTATTATAATTTGTACGTTGAACGCAAATGTACGTAAAATCGATGATATCCTGAACTCGTAACTGATTTTTCGTTAGTTTAGGTTTCGATCTCTCGGTATAGGCACCCGAATGAAAGAAAATATTGTCACAATTCCTATATATACGTCCTAATTTATAGTTATTATCGGGAGGAAATGTTGCTACACATTATATATTGCAATCCACATGGGTAGGTACTTTGATTTTATGCACAACATAATATGTTTGACAATGGTAATTTTATGACGGGTCTGCGCGGTGAACTCGAATCAACGTAGATTGTACAATCAATTTTTTTTTTTTAATATAAATATTTTATGAAAAGTGCATACCTGAAAACATAATGATCGGTTTGCAAACATCGTCGTGTAAACATTCGTCGGTTTTTTTTTTATCTACGTTTATAGTAAATAAATATTATTATTATTATAACTTTTTTATTATTATTAAAATATATTCCAATGGCGTTCATTAGCATAATATGTAAAAGCATAATATTTAAATAATATTTATGGTATAAAGAACGATCATAATATAATAGCACGCACTTTCGTGTTTGTGCCGTTTAACGATGTCGTCTTTAATTCGTACTTTGAAAAAATGCATTGCGATTATAGCTAAATGTTAAAATCAATTTACTAAAACCGTGAAAGTATCTCGATAGTAAAATGTTCAAAAATAATGATAACGCATTACAGAAAAGTAATTTTTAAGTTCTTAATTTATACACTTGAACGATACGGTATAGAAGTAATTTTTATGTGCCCATTTTAATGGTATTTTATACATTTGTTAAACAATTTTTATATTATAAATCATTTTATGTCACATAGTATTTAATAAAAACGAATAAAAAAACATATATTCATTATTTTCTTAGACAAATCTATAGAGGAACCACGTAAGATATAATATTAAAATATACTAGTTAGTTCAATTATACAACAACTAATGTAATACCTAATTATATTAAATATTACAGAAGTATTTTAATATTAAAGATGATTTAAGTTAATTAGTACTAAGTTTAAAAGCCGTATAGAACTCAAAAGAGAAAAAATAAATGCTTTAAGTATCATAATATTGTACAATATAGTTCAGGTGTATTATACCCAAGGCCTAAGCGTTATTAGGTTTTATTTTTTAATTGTCATACCTACTAATTATTTGTTTCCAAAACGATAGTCAGACAAGTAGGTACCTACCTAAGACGGTTGTTCAACTTACTGCGTTTGATATAATAATAATAATATCGTGAAACTGATTTTACTGTGAGATATATTTTAAACGTGCTTACGTTATATTTTAAGTACAATAAATTAATCGTTATTTTAATATCACATTGTCACATTGTTTTCATACAATATTATGATCTCTGTTAAACTTTAAATGGTCAAACAAGCATTCGTCAATCGTCGTCATACAACATTATCATCCACGACTATATGATATCGCGTCGGACATCATCACGATTGATGTGTTTATCGTCCGGAAATGTAGGTATAATCATTCGGCGTTTATGACGCGTATTTCATTTATATTTGCGTGCAACGAGTAGCACCGAAAGTTTACTCAACGTTTTAAACCCATCCGCGCAAATCTTATTTGTTCGGATCGTCTGCGGTCGAACGGTTTTTTTATTTTTCCATAATTGGTGTATTTTTTCGTATTTTATTTTATTTTTTTATTGTTACCTTTTCCCGTCCAATTACGCGGGATATAACGAGCCCAAATAATACAGGTTAAGCTGCTGTATATATATATATATATATATATATATATACGAAACTTTATCAAAAAACCTTCGGATAATGGCCGGTCCGGATCGGCTGTTCCGAGGAATTCATACGCGTTTTGACACGCTGCGATAGCAGGTCATTAGATACGGCGTTAACAACCGTCTTCTCGATCTAGAGTAACCTGAAAACTTTGGTCACTTACTTGTGTTATTGTTGTTGTTGTTGTTGTTATTATTATATTGTTTTGTGCCAACGCGTATTGTGTTTTACGTAGTTACTCACTGCTTATACCGTCTAATTCGATGTGATTTGTCCTGAAAAATCGTTTTTTTTTTTTTTTACCATAAACTGTTAGTGGAGCAACGAGATAAAACGCAAAAAATCCACAATGATTATTACAATTTTCATGGCTATCTGGTTGGGAATTGGATTAAAACTATATATATTTATTTACTTTGACTATAATTACATGACACTGTGAAATGGATATTATATATTTTAAATTATCTATATCTCCCTAGTAAACATTATAATATTGTCATTTTTCTACACTGTGTATACATAGAAATTATCAGAGTAAACCAACTCAATTAGGTACCCTAATTATTAGATATTTTTTTTAAATAATAGAAAATACGTACTAAACACGTTGGGAGTGAATAAATCATTATGACAATTATATTTGCTACTTAAATTATAAAAATAGAATATAGTAGCTTGCTTTAATTATTACCTTTAAAATATTGTATTACAAATGTTAACTGCTAATTGACACTGCTTAAACTGTTCTACAGTTTACTATATTAGTAAATACTAATATTATATTTTATTTATTAAGTTATACAATTCTATTCAATTTTAATCGTTTTATGCTTAACAAAAGTAATAAAATCAAGAATAACTTATGAATACTGATATATTATAAAATAAATAAATTTATTTTTGTTTATATTAAACTATACGTGGTAGGTAATAGGTAATTAAGGGGTGTTATGGTGAAAAAAGGGAATAGATTAACAAACCAATCGATTAAAAAACGTATGCACCAAGTAGGGAAACTATTAAACAAACTGTTAAAGCTTTGATTTGCAACGACAAGTAAGACTGAACACTATATTAAGTAACACAAACTTCAAATTATAGAGTGTCATTAAATTGTTGACTTTAAAAAGTTGAAAAATATAGATAAAGTATGATCTCAACGAAGTAAAGAACTGTATATAATAATAATAATTGTTTGTTTGTGAATCGTGAATGCACTTCAATAAACGTGTCCCGCTTGAAAGCATTGAAATCGTGTGACTGAAATACCGAACTAACAGGTTTTCAATTGCAATTTTATGCTAGCCTAAGAAACCCTCCGGATGTCTTTTGCATCTTTTTAAGATTACTAATAAAGTTGTTTTCATCAGATAACACAATATAATATGCGAGTGTAGGTATTGATTAGAAATTTTTTTGGCAGTCAAAATCTAGTCATATACTCGTGTACGTCCGACCAATAAAAATAGGAAATCAAAAATTACGTTTATTTAAGAATTTTTTACGAAAAAAAAAAATATATGAATAAACACCGTGTACCTGCAGCAGTATTATTATAATATTGATTAAACGATTGTTTAGGAAAAAAAAAACAAAAAACCAGTGGAAAAAAATAGATAGGTCAACTCGTTTTCACGGACATTATAATAATAGTTGTTACTATTCAAAGAACCTAATATTTTAGGTACTTGGTTGGTTTTTTTTTTAAGTTTCTGATAATAAAGAGTAAATTTCACCACGATTTTCTATGTACAGGCACAGTTAGGTATACAAGGTCACAGTTATTACATGCACCAACATAAAATGTTTATCTAATATAAAAAAAAAAAACAGTAGGCACACATATTATATTAATTTGCGAATAATATTCAAACTTCACACGTTTTTTATACCTACCTTTATGGTTCTATTACATATATAATACCATGCTGATCTGCCACTTATATCGCGTGCATTAAATTGTTTTCTCGTTTTAATACGTTAAAAACGAAATTTTCAATGTTGTTTAAAAACTATCAGTTTATATTAATAATAATAATCATCAATAACTAACCGATATGTGAACCTCACACGGTACGTTTAATAAAAAACTACGATTTTATAGTAAAAAATAATTAAAAAAAATAAAAATAAAAACAACGATAGGTATATTTTGCAGACTCTATTATTGTCGTGTTTTCGTCGTGTCCGGTGTGACGTCTGCGATCATTTGGTCCGTTTCTGTCACTGTCAATTCAACACACGAGCCCCATTTATCTCATTCGAACACGAATCTTTTCTATAATACGCTGCTCAAAGTGCGCACGGTCATTCTAGTTACGGGTTTATACCTAGATACTACTTTATACCGATGATGGTAACCGGTAATCTCGTACACGAGAGCTGCTGTGTGCGTGCGCGTGTGAGTGCGCTCGAGCACATGTGTTGTAGGTATATAGAGAGCGTGCGCTCGCGAGTGTGCAGAACGTTCTCCCCCCCGGAGGGTCCGGTCGTTAAAATTCCACAAATCACACCCTGCGGCCCCGTGCCTTATTCGCGATTATCTTTCTTTTTTCATTTTTTTTTTTTTTTTATCGTAATTAAATTAAACCCGGTCGGAGCGGCGCAGTAGTCATTTCTCTCAGTTTTTTTTTTAGGGGGTCACGCCGCGCCGCCGTAGTTCGGAGCAGCCCGTAGCTATAATAATAATCTCTTATCTGGTAGTTTTTTTTTTTTTCATTTTTTGATGTGTAATTCTGACGGTTTTACTCTCCCCCGCTCCCCTCTCCCCTGACACAGCCGCCGAAAACGGCTTAACAAAAGCGCGATTCCCGCGGGACGCTTCGACCATATTATTATATTATTACCTACCTACCTATACTCACGTCGTAATAATATCTCTCGCGGTGACGTCCGTAATAGTACCTTAATAGTAAGGTGTAATTTTATTATTTGACAATATGACTATCATCGGGTCATATCAGCTACTGTTCTCTCAGTGAATTACGGGATCTGCACCGGTGTAGGTACTGCGATTTAGTCGCGATCGTGATATTATTTTGTACGAGCCAAAACGGGTTCGAAACTATTCGAACATTGATGAACTGTGAATTATTATAAAAATAATTATTCCCATGGGTATTTAATGAGATAGGTTTACGTGCAAATCTCGTGTAATGACACGAAACATAACACCGTCGCGGCGAATATCGGTGAATATCGGTCAACCGCGATTCTATCACAAATTGTTATTTCCTAACCGCAGTAACCGGTTCTGACGAATTTAATTGTAATATTGAACGCTCTTGTAATATTCTTCTTGATTTTAGAACATATTTGTGGTACATTTTTTTTTATAAACGATCTCGATTGAACTTGTTCATTTACATAGGTGTGTAGGTACTATTATAATCTGATTAATGGGTCGAATTATTGTTTTTTTTTTTCTATCTAAACAAATATATTTTATATTATTATCAGAACACTTTTGGTATCTGATCGTTTTAAAAACAATTTGTTTATGTGCTTACACCCTAGTTGGTAAAATGCCAACGTTTTGTAGCATAGACTTACAACAGTAGATATAAGCATTTTTTTCAAAACAAGAATGAAGATAATAATATACTTTAGGTAGGTATAATAGTCACGTGTTGATGTTTTCCTTCCTTTTTTTTACGACTCGTTAAACTTGTCATAAGCACAAATATATAGAACACAAAACAAAAAAAACGGAACAAAAGTTTGGCAAAGACAAAAATAATAGTCATTTTCTTATCATATTTCTCGCGCGCAGTATTATTATTTTACATTTTTACGTTTGCATAATATAATAAAGTATTAGGACGGTATAACAGTATTATAAATTAAAAAATAATATATTTTATCATAATATCGACGTCAGTGGTTCGAAAAGTTATTTTAAAATATCCAAGACAAGGCGACGATAATAGGTCGCGTGACGGGCGGACTGGTGTGTGTAGGCACATCTTGCCACCTGTTTAATATACGTTTCATTCGATAATCGTACCTAGTTTTTTAGTGTATATAATTGCGGCCGACCGCGAGTCTGTCTCCTGCAGCAACATGTTGTATCGACACACGGGACTTGTAATTTTCTCGTAAGTCCGTCGAAATCACTATTATTATTATTATATATTATATACTGTACTGTCGCAGCAGCTACTGCGCGGAGATAATATTATTATTTGTGTATGTGCGCGAATATAATATGATACGACCTGCGAGACGACGATGACGATCGTCGTCCATACCCGGAGACATCATCATGTGACATCCGGCTTACAAACACGTCTCCGGTGTTAATTAAAATCGTTATACATATTATATTGTACGCACCGTGCACATACTGAGTGCAGGATATAATAATAATAGTAATAATAATAATATGTGCACGTCGTCGGGCGTGTTGTATATGTAGGACGTTAATTTTCCCATCTTCTACTTAATTATTGTTGTTGTTTTTTTTATACATATATGTATATCATATCATTATTACTCGGAAAAACAAAGAGCAAGTAAATCGTTGTCTGCCGCAGAGTTATTAGAGCCAAACATATTATATTAGGTATATATTATGTACATTATTATAACGCGTTAATACACGTATTATAATGTATATAGGTGTGTGTGTGTGTGTATATATAGGCACACGAGTCGGCCGCGGGATCAGGTGAAAGTGTTCTCTTCAAAAGCTCGCAAACAATCGCGTATAATTCGTTTTAAAAGAAATTTATGGAAAACACTAGAAAACGCATATTTTGTGCAAAAACGGTTTTTAAATCGTGAAGGTATTACTCGTGTACGATTGTCATTTTGTGTGCCTTAATGAAGGCGAGCTATATAGGCTATATATTATTATTGGGTTTTAGTCGTTAGTTTATTATTACTTATTTATGTGTCAAATCAGTATACCGAATTTCTTTACAATACCAAGTTGTAAAAATATAATATTATATTTTCTGCACGGACGATATCCAACGCGAAAGCATGCCTGATGAGATTTTTTAAGTCCATTCCGTGTTATCATAATGCAATACGAAAATATAAATTATAACATGATAATATTATTATATAATCCATGTGGAAAAACGATTAATTTATCATTCTAAACGTTATATAATTATATATTAAACTGTATAGTTTTGTATAACTCAAACTCATCTGAATATTTCACTAACGTGTGTTTTCTATGACGTGTATTGGTATAATTTAATATTTGACGATTAATTTTTTCATTTATAGTAATGGTCCAAACAAATATTTTACTATCTATATTGACAACGATTTCCCGCCAAATTCAAAACCGTACGTCGTAGCAGTTGGCCGGTTATAACAGGTGATAATACTATTGCTCTAAATTCGGAGATTTTAACACGCGCGATTCGGGTTTGGGTGAAAATCAATATTTGGCAGTGGCCATTACCAAGCTAGCATAGTATACCTATATAATTATTATGATTTGCAGAATCTCTTTGAATACCCGATAAAAACCATCACACACACACGCGCACACACACACACACACACACTAGCCGCCGCCCAGCTGTATAGTCGTTTTCTAGGACACTATATAGTATTCATATTATTATTTTGTTTGGTTGTTAGTAGGTAGGTAGGTACACGCGTTATTATGTATAGTAAAACTCGCACTCCAACATATAAATTTGCGCACAAATCGTTATCTGAATTATTATTTCAATGGTCTCGGTTGTGTCCGCGTTCGTATGCGTATACGAATCTGCTTCTCACATATATAATATTATTACATATAGACGGATATATAATACGCATAGTCATACAGCTGGTATATATTATAATAGGTGCATGTACTTTTGTATTTTATTTGTAGGTATATGTAAATTTTTTTTTTAAATTTTATCGGCTGTTCGGCCCGGTCCAAAAGCGTCGAAACGGCAATAAAAACCCCGTACACAGAAAAATATATATAAAAGATACAATATATATATATATGTCTAATATGAGCCGCGAAAAAAACGAAACAGATAAATTGCGGCGGACGTATTATATATATATAAATTCGGATATGGCGCGAGCGTATCCCCTTTAAGTCCTCTATCCCGAATACTTTTTTCGAGCCCCGCGGGAAATTCGATTTACAAATCCCCACAAGGATGCGATGTTACATTCAATCTCTACGCGCGAGAGGTTCCATTTGAGTGATTCGGTTAACCGTCCAGCGCGAAATGCCGCAAGACTGATGAATGGTTCGGAAGAAAAAAAAAGTATTACGTTTATAATATACGACGTGCACATTATAGTCGCTTAAACATAATAATAATAATAATGCGATGTGTCCGAAGGCTAAAGTGAGAGCGATACGGTCCAAGCTCGAAGTAGTATTTCGGTCGGTGATGTTTAAAAGCCACACGAGTAGTAATCGTAATCAGTGTAATTCGTGACACATTTAAAATATTATTATAAGTGTCATATATTATAATGCACGGCGAGAAACCGCGACGTTTCGCCATTGATATGTTAATATAATTTTAACTGAAAACTATATATATTATCATCTAGTTTTTTTTGTCAAACTTTACTTGTTTCTGGTTGAAATATTTTCATACTTTTTCGGTAAATTCGTCGTACGTCCAATGTCATCTTCATTGTTATATATACAGAGTGTACCGAACGACGGATTTTATGCCGCTAAATAGTCGAAACGTATTTTGACGTCAAAATTCTGATACTATATAAAGACTGCTGCAGCAATAGTCGATTTGAGTAAACGATTATATTTTTATAATGATATGACCAAACATTTTAAGTCATGTGTAATGTCTATCTATAGGTACATACAAAATAATTCCACGGGTTAGTACCTATATTTATTTGTAATTAATCACATTAAAAACTATGATTATGATGCATTTTTTTTCGCTAATGCTCGATGTTGATACTTTATATTATATATATATATATATATATATATCATATAAAAGTTTTATTAAATCATATGAATTATACGACGCGTATGTATAATAATATATAATAATTGGATTGGTATCCTTTTTTTTCCTAGTCAAAATCAAAATTATTGTGGATGCAAATGTACCTACGTGGTTTTAATCGTGTTATTATAGCACAAGTTGAATTATACATTTATAATGACCTGTTATTATAATACTAGTTCAAAATCACACAACGATGATTATCGACAAAACAAATAATCATCGTCCCGTATATTATTGAAATTATTTTTCAATCACACGTATAATTATAATTTTTTTTAAATAATATCTGGTTTAAGATAAATAAACACGTTTTAAAATAACGATTTCAGTTTTCAAACGATAACTAAAGTATTATCATTTAGATACATATAGTTATAAACTGCTGAAATGTTCTTACTTTTAATTTTTTTTATGAGGCCATATTTTCCTACCTTGTTTTATTGTTATAACAATGAATTAATTAATCGAAAACGTTATGTATCTAAAGCTAAAATAAACAGTAATAAATCACATTTTCCTTTTATTGCATGGAAGGAGCAAACCAGTTTTTGGGCTCCATAGGCTATATATTTTAATAGAAATTAAGAGTTATAGTTTCAAGGGCAAGCAGAAATAATAACTTATTAAAAATAAAAATGCTTTTAATCAGACCGGTTGGCTATCCAACAACTGCTGATTTTCTCATGCGAAAGTAAAATAGAAAAGTAATTAAAATAATAAAGTAATAAAAAAACATAAATATCCGTTTATACCTGTCACCCTAAAATTTTAGACGTTTTATGAGTTGTTGATTAAAGTTTTTTTTTTTTGTACCAACATTTATGGTCTTGTTAATCTAGGTTAGACACGGTCCGAGGAAAATAAATCGGATGGTGTCTAATTAAAAGCACATTTCACTAAACACTAAGAAAAGACGGAGATTTTCGCAAACCCGAGTAATAATTATTGTCGATTAATTCCATTGTGTGTACCTACGACGATACAAGCAAATACGATTTTCTTTTTTTTTTGAGTTTCCGTTAATTATCACACCGATTGTTCTAATACAATAATAATTAGTATGGTACATCAATAATACGAGTGTTAGCTTTAAAGCAAACTCGTCGAGAAATACATTAATAATAATATAATATTATTAAAATGATTTTAAAGCAGGCACGAGTAGATAAAATAAACGAAATTTCGATTGCACTGTGTTCGATTAGGTACCTATTATAATATAATATTATTTTGACTTCGTGACCCATCACGAGCATTCGATATAGTATATGGTATTATATATATGGTTATATTATTTTAAATTATGTGCTTAGATTTTATTTCTGTCGAGCAACGTTTCGAGGTTAATGTCGTCAAAACTCCTCGTATTATAATATAGGTACTTCCATTATTTACTTGACAAAAATATGGGCACGAGTTTTAAAAAACCTCTGAACGGGAATTCAATTATCTGCTCGCAGTGCAGTTCGCAGAGGCAATATAGGTACCCACGGACGTGTAATCGAAACAACTATGACGTTAAAGTCTTTTATGATAAGCGTAAGCCGACGGATCGCACGTAATATGACGATACGTATATTAATATGGTAATTTTTTTTTTCGAATAATAAAAGTCAATCGACTGTTCGATACGCGCGCGCACAGTGATAATAACGACAGTTTTATGGTTGTGTGTCTATATTAACATATAGAAACAATCTTGGTAAACATATTTACCTGGGCAATAAACGAAATCGGTACTCGGCTGCAGTTACCCCGCAGCAGCGGCGTGTGCATGCGACTTACAATATCATTATTATTATGTGTGCTCGCACACACGGCTAATATTGTATATTATTATTATTATTGTGCGC
This sequence comes from Neotoxoptera formosana, assembly GCA_022818045.1. Classification (NCBI taxonomy): domain Eukaryota; kingdom Metazoa; phylum Arthropoda; class Insecta; order Hemiptera; family Aphididae; genus Neotoxoptera; species Neotoxoptera formosana. The sequence goes on along the minus strand of CM040635.1, from coordinate 22,957,130 downwards.
GTAAATCGAACACGCGGTTAATGATATCGAACGTATGGCGGTAACGTGTATAGGTATATAATAAAGTCGTAGAGTTACCGCGGTACCTATATATAGGTACTGCGTGTATCACGTTTTTCACGTTTATCGTATATATATATATATATTGTCAATAAGTATAATATGTATATGTACAATTTTAGGTTTTGATTACTATGTGGTCTCGAGGTACCAATATGGCAAGTCACATAAATATATAACATTTACAGTTTACCTCCACACACACGATATACCTACAATAATATTATTATTATTATGTTAACGGTCGTGATCGTTATATTAATATGTTTTTTTTTCGCAACAAATAAGCAGGTGATAAAAACACGACGATGATATCTCGAAGAAAATTGTTTGTTTATTTTCATATTGTTTTTTTTGTACTACACGCGTCCCATATTATTATTACGGTGTCACGCGATACGCTCCTCGCAGTATGGTATCCCGTCCATAACCGCGGTAGCAAAACGATGTTATTCCGACACGTCGATAGAGAAGCACCGGCGGCGTTCCCATAAAACTAAAACCACGACTTTATCGCTTTCTTGTATATATACCTGTGCATATTATATATACTTTGCTGCAGCTGCGTGCAAGTTCTGCGAACAATAATAATAATAATAATAATCATTCGACTTTACTAGATTTCTGTGTCGGCGGACTAAATACGGTATTGTGCTTTTTAGTCTCCAAGCGTATTTATTTTAAAAAGGTAAGTACTATTATACTGTTTGCTAGTACGACGTTATCCAAACACTCTCGTCGTTAAAACATAACTCGTGTTTTTTTTTTTTTTTGTCGAAACGACTATAATATATTGTTTTCATTCACACATAATATTACATTGTGTTATTTATATACGTCTTTATAACCTTTGGCGAAATGTGAAATGTGAAATTCGTCGTTTCATAAGGTCGTGACGTGACAATATAGGTATACTTGAAATATCGAACAAAATCTAATACCGAGCGTCTTTGGGTACTTTTAGGTAAAAGTATACTAAATATTAGATATTCAACAATGCAACGAGCGGTGCAGGTCTACACACCGTATTGGATCCTGGTTGGTAAAAGTGCACTTTATTTTATCGCCGCAAATAGTTTTTATTGGTTAAGACTACAATGGGTAATTAACCGTGTTGTTTTATTATTATTGAATTATTAAATTCACGTCCCGCATACACGAATAATATTATAATATACACGCGGTACACATCATAAACTATTCATCGCAGCACAATGCACTTTTCTAATAATATAATATGCGTATTCTCCTGTGCTGATATACTCCTCGTTAAACAGAAAATCTTTACGTCTCGATTTGCTTTGATTCACAAAGTAGGTACACCAGAGGATGCACATTCGGCGCATTATGCAACAATGGAATTTCACCGGTCGTCCGCGTGTACCTATATTTTACACATGTTGTACCATTATTGGTATGATATGGTAGCGGCGTATACCAGGTGCAACGTTTATGGTCCAACGACCGTTATCTTTCCGACGCGGGAGGTCCGCCGCTATACAGAAGTCACGTTAAAAAATTATACAAACATCATAATATTTTTTCAAACTTGGAATATATCGTTACATTGTGAAAAGCAATAATATATATTATAATATTTTATGTTTTATTAAAATAAACGAGCTCGCGTGTGTGTAATATGATTGTGAACGGGCGGGCGTGTAGGTACCTATATACGTGTATCGTCGAGAAGCCGCGATGAGATTATTATAATAAAAAATAATAACATATAATATTGTGGCATTACAAATAGTAACCGGCGCATTGTATTTGATGAAACACGTCATGATATGGCTATATATGAGATATTTCAATATATTGACATACGATTAATGAACTTCGTGCTTCGAAATAGCACTGTTAAAAAGTATAATATGCAATCGCAGCTGTAATTATAATCAATATTCAAAGCTATAATTGGATACGCCAGATTTAAATATTATGACGACGACGACGTGATGAAATGCATCGGATGGAAACCGTAGGCTTGAAAATTGCTCAGGCAGTTTAATAAATTTGAGTGCATAATAACAAGACGGAGAATGTAAATATTATTTCGTTTTTACAACCGTGAGAATGCAAGGTTCGAGCAAACAGTTATTTTTTATGTTATTTTTGTAATTAGATAAATACTGTTTTTAGATTTAACAAGTGACTTATGGCCATCGCTCAAAGCGCTGTTATTTTAATATTTGCGAATACCTAGGTAATTTTAATCGTTTCATTTTATAAGACTACAACAATAATTAAAAGAAAGTATTTTTATGCACTCATGATTATTATTTTTTCTATGATGATGATATTATATATTATCATACATGTGTCGATGTTCGTCTACGATGTAGCGATCGGATCCAACTATTATAAGTATAAAATGTTATTAGTGTATGACTTTCTCGCTACCTATTAAACGATTAGATTTTACTACACAGTCCCAACATTTATAACAATTTTTTTTTTATATAAATATATTTTATATAGTCGTTGAAGTTATTTTGGTGTGATTAAAAAAAAAAAATAAATAATAATCCATTCGTTGTATGAAAATATTGCTTACGTTTTACGAAAACTAATGCATAGCAGAGTGAAGGCACTTAAGACAATGGTGCGCCGAATACTCCCTCACGCGTCATGCAACACTTAAGTGTCTGCGGAGCTTAAGCCCATAGTTTGTGACCGAGATGTCCGTAAAAATGGACATATCCTAAAAAGGTGTCGTTGGAGGTCGCCTAAAATAAATTACGCCTCCCTACGAGAAGAAAAAAAAATTCCCCGACCAATTTTACCAATTACAGAAATCGCGGCGGCAGCTGTTTTGGGGCCATCTTTGCCATTTCTGGAGCCGTTTAAACACGACAATCCTGTCTAGCTAGAGAGCGCACGGTTGTCGGCTTTTTCAATCATACGACACACGTACAGTATATTTCTTCTTACCGTTTTTTTTTTTTTTTTTTATTCTTCTGACCATACAACAAAAACCGGTTAATCGTTTTTTTTCCCTACTTTATTTTTTTTTTTTCCGTATCCCTCTATCCAGTCGATTTGACGTATCTATTATCATTGACCCACACGACTTATCATTATTTCAAGTGCCTTTACTGCTGCGATATATGCAATAAAAACCGTTTTACATTTTTCGAATGTTTTATTCATGCTGTGGTGCATTATTATTACACATTTATACTACCTATATATACACTATATATAATATACTCGAACAACTGGTGATTTAAAACCGTTAAAAAATGTATGTACTTTTAAACAAAGTAAATGCTATTACACGATGTTGGTCTGTATGTACATACATTATTTAAATTTTGCTAAAGAGATATTTATATGTGGTTCATTTTTCGTATTATAAGCCAGTAGGTCAGTGTATTTTATACTATAATACAACAGTGGTATATATTTTTATATTCTACTACACTGTGCACTATTTTAATAATATTATTATGCCGATATGCCATGATGATTCACGACGATGATAATAATAATACATTGAAATATTTATTCATTTAGTTTTGACTATTGGTGTGCATTTCATTCATATGTATAACATCTTTGATACATAATATAATAATACGTATTATACTGTCTTCTACTAAAAATATTTTGTATGGCACATATTATTATTATTATTATGTTACAGAGACTTCAATAGTCGTCTACAAAGTCATCAAATATTTTGAGCAGAAAAATATTAATTTCGACTAACGTTTGTATTGAACATAGTGTATTATTAATTTATTATCTTTTTTTTTATATAAAAATTGCATCCTCAAGTACCTATCTATCGAGTTTGATTATCAACTAAAAAGGTTTTAACCAATTCTAAAACCGTTTTGGATATTTTTTCTTGTAAAGTAGGTACTTATTATAATATATACTTTAATAAAATTAGGAATTAACGGCATTATCATAATTTTAGATTGTGAGTGCAAAATATTATTCAGATAATATTAAATATATGAACACGTCCTAATGTCTGCATAAAATAGAAAATGTTTTCCAAACATTATAAATAGGTAATTATACAATATACTACGTACCTATGTATCGATTTAGTCATAATATTATTTGTACGTAAAAAGTATCTACTATAATAAATCGCCACGATGTGATTTAATGACTCAAATAATATTTTAATATGTACCTGATTTTCGTTTAGTTTTTCAATAACTGTTCATTGACTTGGCACGCCCGGTATCCCCGGCCTGCATGGTCCGCGCCGAAGGAATCGCGATATCATCAAGACGAACGGATACGAATATCGAATCGGCCGGCGAGTGATGGATATAATAATAATATTATAACGAAAAATTATAAACTATATATTGTTGTCGTCGTCGTCGTCGATATTGCACACCACGGCACACTGCTGCTGCACACTATATCGAACACGCGCGATTCAATCGACGATCGTTATCGAACGGTCAGCAATACGCGCTTAGTAACTCGCATAGTAATGAAATCGAAATCAAACCTTCGTCGTTGACTCGTAAATTATTGTTATTATTATTATTATTATTACGGTCGCGATGGACACGATGCGTTGCAGACGAGTATTATCATTTTATATTTATATATATATATATATATATATAAATACGTTTGTATTATTTATTATTATTATTTATTTTTTTCCATCTGGTCAGTGCGTCAGTAGCGGTCGGGCAAACGGAACGCGGGTGACTGCCGGTATTCGCGGCGTTCGAGACGAGCACGTGGCTTTGACAGACGGATCCTCGCCGCCTCCGTCGCGCGCGATTGTTGCGATACGGGGGAACCACCGTAGGAGTGGGTCATATTATTATTATTATTATTATTATACGTTCTAAAATATTGTTATTACTTATATACATTATTATTATGCCGCACCGGAGCACAGCAGGAGCATTATTATTATTATTATTATTATTTTTTTTTTTTTATCGATACGTTTTACATTTTAATACGCTTGTACCGATAAGTGTTTACATTGTGTTATATACGCGCGTATATTATATCGACACACACTAGTAAAGTATATTATGTAATATTATTATCGTGTGCACGACACTTCATTATTATGTCGTATAGGTGCGATCGATATCGCCACTTTTCGTTATATTGTTTCACTTTGGTCGGTTTACAAATTGCTTAAATTCAAAATCTATAATTTTTTTTTTCAACATCGAAATAGGTACAACGGTACATATTGTTATACTGCTGGCATTGCAGCACGCATGTGATTCTTCTCGATTTGTTTAAATATCTAAATTTAATTGTATAAAGTTATTAGTTTTCCAAGTCGTTCGTCGATCATCACCGACATTTTTTATTTTACATTGTTTGTGTACCTATCATCAAATAGTTATTGATGTATAAATTGGTTTTTCGTTTGGAAATCTTTTGAAGGTTTTCTGAAATTCGTTGTTAGTGATTCTTCACTTATTGTTATTATTAATTTTAAACATTTCTAAGAATTTATTTCTTTATTATTTATATCGTATTATAAAACCGTTTATTATTTTCTAACATTATGACGAGTAGAGTTTACTAACTATGAAATAATATCTGGATTTTTTACATCGATGGAGTTCATACTTTAAAATGTATACATACATCGCACACTATTACCACAACCAACTTAAATATAACATAATATACTATCTCAAATTATTTTACAAGACTAATTATTTAAATAAATAATCTATGCAATTTAAATACTAATAATTTGTTTAATATTGTTTTTTTTTTAGGTTCAATGTACCTATTTCCAATAACTTAAATGTATTTATTAAATTCTAGATAAGGAAGGTGAAAAATCTTTGTTAATGTTTATATATTTTGGTAAATAAACGTGTTCATTAATACACGATATACCTAATATACGATTGATATGTATTGCATAATTACATTCATCTTGTTAGGCATTTTATAATGTAATGCAAAAATACAAACGTATATTTTTGTAAAACTATGAATATATTATAATAAAGAATATAATATGATATTTATAATTAGATTCCAGTATAGAAGTCTATTAGGTTACACGACAAAGGCGCAGGTACAAACTATGCTCTAAATTAATTAATTTTATATTTCTATGATTTATATAAAATTATTATAGTAGGTATACAAATATTATAAATATAATCAACCTTGTGTAATATAATATATTGTTGCATTATTTTAGTATTAAACACTAATAATCAAAGTCTCAAGCTCAACTAACAAAACACTTAAAAACTGTGATTTTTAGAACACATCAATCGAGTAATATTGTCAAGTAATACATTGATTTTTCCATTTTTTGATATTGTTGGAGTTTGTAATTTAGCAAGCATTACACGTTTTTACCAAGTTTAAATTTCAAAGTGATAAAGTGCATTTGTGTGAACTGCGAAGGGTCGGTTGGGACATCAAGGGTGTGCTGTTAAAGTTTGCCCTAGTTGTAAAATAAAGCATTATATTTACAACCAAAACATTATTATTATCATTATTTTTTTTTCACTGTTTAGAAATTCCATACTTTACGTCAAAGCTCCATTATATACAATTAAATAACTATACTGTGTTACAGAAGTCATTAATTATGGGAGAAATACACACACATATTTTATATTATAGGTAGATATGTTTGAATTTGAAAGCAATGACGAACACTGCGTACAAATATTTTTATAGCTCGATTATAGAAAAAAAATCGTAATTATTTAAATACTTATAATACTAAATGTACAATTTAGTCAGGAGGTGTTAGATTATAATGTGTATGCATATTTTAAATGTTGATAAGTTATGATAAATTATTATTATTATTATAAAAAACCACTTGTGTTTGAAATATATTAAAACTAAAATGTAATGGTTTTTAATTTAAATAAAAAATAATAATTGCACTTTCAAAATTGCATATACTTACCTACCTATAGGTACAGATAGTGGGATAATCAAAATTTAAGTTCCGTTATCAAATAATGTGTCGCACATTAAAATGTATTTAATATTACTTACCGTGTAAGTGATGTAACAAAGTTCAATAAAAATACTAAAAAAAAAATGAATGTAAAAATAATGTATATTTATTTTATAAGTCTCTAAAATTGAATCAATTAAAATTGTTTTTTAATGTAATTTTATTCCTCTTATCAGACGATCATAAATATATAATTGTAAGTGGTTTGACGGCTATATACGTGTATATATTATATAGGTTCATTAGGTACAAGAAAGCTGTTCTCGTCCAAGCACTAATAATATTAATATGCACTATGTAGTTGGATTCATAAAATAAAAATAATTTATTTTATATTGTTCCGTCAAAGTATGAATCTTTACTCGGAATAAAAAAAAAAAATTATATACTACGCGTATATCGCAATTTAGTGTTATACATAAATTCATAACACGCTACACAAGTTGTAAAGAATTTACTTATTTTAATTTCGTATACAAAACAATTTATTTATTTTTCAAATGTCATTATAACATATTATTGCAAACATTTTTAGAAAACGATTATTTTAGTTACTAGGTGTCTAACATTTTAAGAAATATATTTTAGCTCCTGTATACCTTAGTAAGTACCTACTATATTATACTACGGTGCCTTTATCAATTAAGACTTGAAGTAGGTACAAGTGTACCTATATAGTCCCAATCAAAAAAACCTGACGATTTTACACTACATTGGAATAATATATGAAAAATGTCCATCTCTACATCAAAATAATCAGCCCCCTCCCCAAATCTCAAAACACTATTTGAAACTATGGTTATTATGTTTTCGGGATTACAATTTACTTTTAAACTGTATCGTTACTCGCAGACAACCATTGTGAACCTAATGAAATAAATCGGTTAACAGGTTTACGATCGAAGGAAAAATGAAAATATGTATCGGGTGGAAAATCATTTTACATTAATTGTATTAATCAAACGTTGACGGGACATTTGGTAGCTAGCTAAGACACCGCAGATCAGGCGAAACAGAAGATTGCATATAATAACGCGAGACTTGCATGTGACTTTTTTTTATAGTCTCTTCGCATATTATCTCCGTATATCTTCATACCTATCTACCTACCTATTAATCGTGTACAAAATATATAATGCGACATTGAAAACACAAGCGGCTTGGACTCGGTCGTGTTGAAATATTAAAATCAATAAACGTTACGAGCTATAATATGTTAATGAGTGTATATAGTTAATACAACGCACAGCTGCAGTGTGGTTAAAGACACGCGGGCCACGGCAAATGTCAATGGCCTGTAAACAACAACAGCAGCAGGAGCAGGTAAAGAGCGACTTTGACCTTAAAACTCCGACCGCGTAATATATTACACATAAATATACCTATACATATAAATATTATATATACACGGGATATGTATTCAGGAAGTTGTCCTGGTCGGTAATAAATTACGTCACCTTCCGAACGCGGCACGTAAATAATTAGTGTCAAAGTTGAGCAATCGATGCACTGCAGCAGTGTTGTTATAATAATAATATGACTTATTATTGAACGCACGCGGCACTGCAGAATCCCGCACGATGCCGATTATCCAATATATTATTATTATTATCATTTTAACATGATTAATCGCTCGTGACCGCGATGCGTATGGCAAATAACGATGACCACGGTGACTAGTACAGCGTCTGCAGATAATACTGTCATGTCATACTACAGTGATAATATTGCGATGGGACAAATAACGCGAAATTTATTAGACTTGCCAACGATATTATTGCGCCGATATAGAGACAAAACAATGTGGGACTTGATGTACAATCGGGTACAAACGAGGTACACACGATCGATATGATTTTAAAATCGAAATTTAAAGGTGGGGTGCTGGGGAAATGGACCTAGTGTGCAGCGTATAATAATACAGCAAAACCTCCTTATAACGGAATCGCTCTGTGCCGACTGATTTTTCCGCCATAAAAAAGTTTCCGTTATGAGGAGGTCTTACTGTATAATAGCACATGATAATAAGTGGAAGTCGAAATCGGTTCACCCACGGTATCGCTCTATATTATAAAATCGCCGTACTAGATATTATTATTATGTAGCTTACTAATAATATTATTAAGTAGGACGTATGGTCCGCATTACAACCACTCGGCAGTTTTAAGAACGTTCAAAATCGGTTTACTCGCTCGACGGCGAAATAATGACGTGTATCTAAGGTATAGCTGGTTCGGTTAGGTTAGGTTACCGACCCATTCGAGTGAGGCTCGTTTTAACGCGCGGAAAACGATTTTTCTGAATGCTGCAGTACGATCATTATAATATATTATAGCCACCCCCGATACTACGGCATCCAGACGTGACCTTGATATATTCCAATTTCCAAAATTGTTTTCTATTATCAGAACACTGCTGCAGTGGCTGCAGGATCCGGTCTTACGAAAACTATATGTCCATAACCCAGATACAATAAAATATAATAATATAATACAAATCGTTATGTGTTTTGTTTTCGTCTCTGAATCGTTAAACCAGAAAGAAACCACAGCCCATAACGTCTGAGCGGACGGAAAACTATAATAATATTATCAGCTATTATAGGTAGGTACTTATTTAACTATCGCGGTTTTCAGAGTTCTCCTCGCCTCCGCCCATACATATGACTCCAATAAACGTCGTCGCTGTTATACACGCGTTATATCACGCTGTACAAATACAAGAGTAGTATAATATTATACTATATAGTTATCCAAAATATCCTTTCTCTATAGGTACTGTACGAGATCGTAATAATAATTATCAGCACCCAGGACGTCGCGCGTATTACACGTTAATGGATAATAATATAATACGAGAAAATAAGACCGTGTGGGTACATAAGTATATCGAAAATTAGCGATTTAGACGTGCGCACACATATGGAGGTACATTATACGAAAATTATACACTTATACTCCAGCCCGATTCCATAAACACCGTAATTAGGTAATGCCATGTACGGCGTGTGTGTGTGTGTGTGTGTTTAGCTCACCGTGTAAGTATACCGCGATGCTATTCACATGTCATGTTCGAATATATAAAACCTTATTATATGTATTTATGATGGTATTATCATTTTACTTTCTTTGATCAAACGTATGAGAATATAATGTTCGCGGTGCACCAATATAATATATCTAATGCGCGCACACACGGTGATTAAATACTTTGTTGACCTCCATAAAATACTGTATAGGAGGTAGTTGTTTAACCTAAAATTATATATAATATTATATATATAGTTGTATGATTGTATGGTTTACGGTTTACGTTTAAAACACGACTTGAATTTCATCCGTTCGTTTACCTACTTATCATATCCAAATAATGTATTGTACATACGTTCGGTTCTATAGAATGAAAAATAAAACATTAGGAAAACAAAAAAATCACACTAATTTAATTGGGAAATATTCAAATTGCAAATTTGATGGATCTAATAACAAACAATGATTGTACTATAATATGATATTATAGAGGAATTAATACGTACAATATATCATTATTATGTTACACGCAACACTGGCCATCCGTGTAATAAAATCGCGCAAAGTATAACATAACAATTATGTAAATATTATAAGCTAAATACACCAACGATTTTTAATACAAACTAACCATAAGGTTGTTATAATAGGCGTGTTCTGCGAATCCTAGATTTTGGCGATACACGCATATTATAGTTATTAAATAAAATTATATTTAAGGCGTAAGAATTTCCAGATAACTATACCTAGTCGAGGATCAAGTTTTTTCGTGAGATTATAAGTATCGAAATTTGCGAATTTTAAAAAATACGCACTAAGATTGCAGTCTTTTAAATTTTTTTATTAGTCTCTGTTTCTCCCCCCCCCCCCACCCAGTGCACTTATTATTATTGATTATAACTGTTTTAATTCGTTACATAAATTACACACGCCCGACGACTTCCGAGTATGATGATTAATCGACAGTAGGATGTGCACCTATATGGGTTTTCCATATCATAATCCAAATTACGTAAGGGAATAGAGACGGCATGTCGACCGTGACCCAGTTTTACGATAGTTATAATATGTAAAGAAGATCGGTACGAGACGAATCGATGAGCGTAGGTTAAAACGAGCTGTGGATTAATGACGAAACGCGTCATTATAAATTCGAATCATTGTGTCGATTGCGTGACACTGTGGGCTAAAAGAATTATTGAGAACTTGAAAGGTTGAAAAAAAAAACATAAATAATATTTCATCTGTTTCCAATGATGACAAACCGCATAAACCGGAAACTAAGGAATCACTGTGAGTGATTCACCGGGCACGATGATCACCCATCCCCTCCCCCCCTTTATGTATTAATTTATTAAAATTCTGAATTTTGATATTTGTAAGTATGCCTACTTAAAGACCACATTCTCAGATGCTTGAATATTTTATACCAGTTATAGAAGATTGTGTTGCTGCAATGCAATAAACTTCTTTTTTTAATGACAATAACCAGCGTTTTTTGCATAAAATTATATTGTTAAGCACATGATTTTGTTTGAAAATGTTGAGATGTTATGATCGACTCGTAAATATTTAAACGAATATTTAGATTTAAAGCTGCGAAAAATGGTTACAATAATAATTATTACCGCTCTTTGGTAGGTAGTTAAAGACAATATTTACATTTTTAGTAAAAATTTGTTTTTAAAATTGTATTAAATAAACAGTTCACGTCTTAAATACAATGTATTGATCATTTTATACAGATTTAATGAGAAAAATGGTGAAGGGCATGACGTGTACATAACTTCATATTGGAATTTGTTGGTAGTACATCGTGAATCATGATCATATCAATTGTATAGATTTTAAAGATCAATATCTTATTCTTGATAAACACAGTCCAGGCTCATAATAAGGATATAATATTATGAATGACAATAAATAATGAAAAAATACAAAACTGCATTGTTTTATTAAGTCCACTTGCATATTGCAGGTAGTTAAAAAAAATATTACCAATGAACGGTGAAAAATGAATTTCTACCATCCAGTATTATAACATTTTATACATATTATTGAACAAAACACAAAAGCTCACTCGACAAATGTTTATAATTAAATAAAAAAATAAAAAAGGTTTTTATTCCTTTATAAAATGAGATTTAATTGTGTAAATAATCAGCTTTATTCATGCTGTGGCTCGCGGACACTTGTTTTTTCAGCCTATTGTCTACTGATTTATGAAAGTGTAAATAAGTAACGACTTCCATACATAAACTATATAATAAATATTACTGTCCGTTTTTATTGTCATCATTGTAATAATATGGTTAGTTGTTATATTTAGTTCAGTTGTATATATTATTGACCCATATTCTATAAGCTTTGGAAATAATAAATTTACAAAATAAAAGTTAACACCAAATGAACAAATATAAAATGGTCTCTAATATTTTTTTTTTTATCGAAGAAGGAATAATTAATTACTATAAATTCTTAAAAATATGTATAGAATGCAGAGGAAGTAAATTGTTATATTAATGTCTATTTTGTTTCAAAGAAACACGTTTTTGGGAATAGTAGAAGCGTCCCAAAAATTGTTTGAGGTATATTATAATTTATAATTTAATTGGAAATTCATGTTCATTAACATTATGGAAACCAATTATTTATCGTCAAAAAAAAAAAATATAAGGTTGTTCGAATTGTTATTACTCTGCAAACATAACACACAATTTAGCACTTTCACCATATTTTGTAATTATCAAATTTTTGACTACATTATACTGAAAAAATTCTAAGAATATCATCAACAAAAAAATGTAAAACAACGTCACGTTTTATTCCCAGAAAATTAATAAAATCGTGTATAAAGTATTTTTGTGTACAGTGTTACAACAAATTCCAAAACTTATTGTTTTATACCAGTTTTTTTTTAACTTTCGGTGCTGCTACTAATATAGATATTACTATGAATATATTTTTAATGCATTTATAATGATGTGCTTTGGATGATGTATTTTAATCAGATGAATATTATAATAGTAGAACTTAATTGTTTTAATCAGATTTAAGTTTTTTTTTCACCTACTCTATAATATGGCGAAGACCTAGTATGCACACACACGCGTCTTATTAAAGTACCTACTTGTTTTTATGGGAATACGTATTTGATTGAAATACCTATCTATTTATACATTATAATTATTAAATGTCAGCAGTCATTTTCAAAATATAGATAGGTATTAAAACCCAAGCAATCCTGTCGTTAATTCGATACCATACAACGTTTGCATGAATGATTTAACACAATGCACAATCACTGCATCGTCCAGCTGCTATTATTATGTACGGTGCTTCCGATTGATCTACACCAATCGATGGTAATATTATCGTATCTGAAATTCGTCGAAAGTCGTGTGCGCTAATCAGTATACAAGTCACTGCGTTCTATATATACATGCCGTTTGGCCGTCGTCATCAATAATATTGGTCGAACAATATGATTATTATTAATATTATATTATTATTATTATTATTATTATTATTATTATTATTACTTTATTACTATGCCTACCTATACGTTTTCTTTCCTCTCGATTTCTTACGCCTAAGAGAAAACCCTTTGCCTACTAATCGATGGTCGTACGCCCCGACGTCGTATAAACACGACCACGGCACGCTGATATAATATTATAGTGTGGCGGCCATAATAATATGCGTTTTTTTGAACGGCCGAGTGCATAACGATTCGAAAAAAAATAATAAAAAAAAGTACAAGTGAAAACACTAAACGATATTATAATAATATTACCTATTATCACTGCTGCTGTCTTATTTGGTTTCGTCGTGTCGTAATACCTACATGTAAGTATTCATATATGGGCGTGCAGCCGCAGTGTGCATGTTAAATAAACCATATTTTACACCTGTACCTGCACTATATTAACAGTGGATGCACATCGTGGAGTGAAACTTATTTGACAAAATAGTGCACAATGCGACGTGCATTAACGCCTGTTTTGTTTCTGTATACCTAGTCCGCAGTATGCTACACTTCAGCGTATTCCCGAAGAATGTATAATAATAATCAGGTTATACACAAGTACACAACCATCCGGCAAAATATATGGATATCATTGAATTTCGGCTGAAAGTTTTAAAACTTTTAATGCCGATGAACGTTTAAAAGTAAGCCCAAACAATCAATATACATTGCATTAATATTCATCCATTTATTAAATAGATACAATGTAATATGTTATTAGATAACAATATATAACATTAGACAAACGTATACAATTAATGTACCTACGTTCATTTTTATATTATATAAATTGGATCTTAGTTAAAATCATAGTTATCTAATTAGCTAAAACACTCGAGCAAGCGACATTTGGGCTATTCTCGTAATAATTTATTCATTATTTTTATCTGGTAAAAAAATAATATGATATCACGAAGTTCCATTAATGGAAGGCCACTTCATACAAGTTACCTGTCTGATGTCTCTGACATTTTATTCATTTCATTTATTTTACTTTATTTCTTTGCAGATTGCAGTACGAGTGCGTAGTTTGTGGTGGAGTCGACTTTTGGTGATGTACCCGTGATGAAGAGGACTTCTTCGGGTGATGCATCCGACCTCGGGATGTCGACTGTCACCTTGGTGGACCACAGCTGGATCGGCTGATTCGCCGCTACCCGCCAACTCGTCGATACAGAAGATTCCGCAAAGTGCAGCCCCGATCGAAATCGTCGTGGAAAATTACGCTAATAATATATTATGTTTTGGTATTACATTTCGCCTGATCAACGCCGCAGTAACAACACCTGTCGCGGCAGAAGTCGATACCAAGACGCCGCACAGTGGTCCAAAATTAAAGTTCATAACTAATGAAAAAAAAGTTTCCTATAAATATTATTCTGATGATAAACTGGTTGTCTATAACATACTGATTATAATATGACTTTTTGTGTACCCATATTTAAATAACTGCAGTAAAAAATGCATTATGGCGAGCAAACACGTGTACGTCGTTCACTTGCCGAGTGAACAACAAAAATAAAATACTTAACTATTTCATTTTTCATAAATAATTTATTGATTTATAATATTTTTTTTTTAATTAAAAAAAAAATATGACCATTGAAATTGAAGGTAAGTTGTTCAAATTTTCAAATTGGTACTCTTTTTCTGTTTTTATGTTCATAAATATGAAGATGAATAATCACAACTACCTGCCTGGTAAATTATTTTGATGATAATTTATCATTTTAAAAATGTTCTGTTTAAATTTAAAATATAAATACTATATTGATCAAAACTCAAATTTTTCTTAAAACAGTTTTTAAAATACTATGAATCCTTGTTTTACAATTCAAAAAATAACAACACGGTGAGCGAAGCGAGACGAGTGCTGGCAGATACTCGACCGACCCCAACTGTATTATGATCGTGATTTTCAAACATATTATAATATTATATAGGTAGTTTGAAATTAGGTTAGGTCAGTAATAATATGTAAAGTAATTTAACATTTAAATGATGTAGATGTGAGAAACATATACTGACTTGAAATTTATTATAATATTATTCAAAAACTAATTCACTTAGATGCAAATATTTTAGAGAGTAAAAACAATAAAAGAAAAAAATTGTTTTTTCGTAATATGTTCACATAACCTTGTGACTCTTTTAAATGCGGTGAAAGTTTTCGACATTTTTATTTTTAAAAACGTATATCATTAAGTTTGTTTGAAAAAGTCGTTAAACTATTAATGCCAATTGTACATATTATAATATAAGCAATACGATAATCATGTAACATTTAAAAAACGAAAAATCAGATTTCAATAGTTTAATACACTTTATTCTTGGTGTATACATTATTCAAGTTAACCACTAAAATACAAATATTTAAAAAATTAATAATTAAAAAAAAAACTAATGTAATTGGTACGACGCGTATTAGTGAAGTACAGGTAAACGGTGCTACGTAACGAACGCTTTTATAATATTCTCGACAAACTTCATTATTTTTATCACAGTTTTTATTTGGAAGCATTAAAACATCGCCTTAATCAATTATGCATGTATATTTTGTACTTCAAACGCGATCCGAATGAAAACGCGGAACAGATTATAATAATATAATCTAGTGGTAATTAATTAATTGTATTAATTAGCTCGGACTATAATTATTTTAATTCAACTCCTACTTGCGATAACCCACTTTTGATGATTTTACCGTTTTGATATCGGCAGTCGCATATTATTTTCATGTTTCCGATCGTATTAATTATTTCGATGCTGAGATGGCGACACGTCATGGTAATAATTTTACCACGCGCAGCGTGTACGACGTCGGGTTCCGTTTTTTATAAATTCAAAAAATATTAAGTAAAATTGCTCGGCTCCGACCATAGATATCATATTATAGATTATAATTTTTCGGAGTGGTTAAGAGTTATGACGGGAAAAGAACCTGCTGGGTGGCCCCGAGGATCCGGGAGTCGCGTCCCGAAGCCCGTGAATTGGTCGGTTTCAGATGTGGCATTATAGAGGTTCCTACTATAATATGTATACGGTGCAGTGTATAGGTACCTCGGTATAATAATGTCTCCGGGGAGATCGTGACTAATACTTGCGGTGACCGGTGATCGTGTTTTACCCGGGTCATAATCGGTAACCGCTGAAGTCGATTACAAAATGGCATATTAAACACACCCCGGTAAATAATAATTATTGCGATCGGGTCATGTGAGAAACAAGCGCCCACGTCGACGAGTGAAAGTAAACACGGACATTCGTCATAGTGCAATATATATATTATTTTTGTCCCGCAGTGTCCGTCTGTGAAATCTCAGACGACTGGGAAATGATTTGTTCGGGTGAAATTGGACGGTTTTTTTTCCACGACAATAGATTTTTTCGGATCGTATTTTTTTCGGCGGTTTTCGTCTCGGCCCTCCGACGAGACGTTATACCTGCACTGGCCACCGTTCATCGTTACCGTAAACGGCATATATTGTTATTATTGTTGTTGCGCCTAAAAATATAAAAAAAAAATATAAATAAATTAAATGATTTTACACAAAAAAACTCGAACGAGAATTTCCACCGACAGAACGTATACGTGTATTGTATAATAATAATAATAATAATAATAATATACCGGCGTATTGTTCATTCGTTCGAGCGCACCTGTAAAATAAATAATATATTATACGTACCTAGGTACACATATATTTGTTTAGACGTATCTGCAGATATACCTATATAGTGCGTAGGTATATATAAGTGGTAAGTACATATTGCGCCGTGTATATTTAATATTAAATACGTCTTAAAACGAATTTATTTGTACAACGCGTTATTGGGTCAATTATTCCTTAACTGGAAAATATGGTTACGATTTTCAAAAACGTTCTGTTTTTTTATTTTTCTCTAAGCGTGAAATTCAATAACATAACGTACAAACGAATAAATCCAACATAATATATTATGTACAGGATGTCTGGCCGTGTTTGCAGTTCGCGTACGTTCCCGCCCGTCCCCTTTATTATACTTTAATCATTTCTGCGTGTACTGCAACATCACGCGCACCTCTTGCCCGAACTTTAAAACTTTACGTAACTTTATTAATATATTAGGTAATGGGAATTAACAATTCAACTTTTAAACTATTTACCATAAATTAGCCCCTATAAATTGGTTATTCGGGATTTTTAATTTACGCGGAAAACGAAGATTTTTCGATTTGAGTCGGGGTAAACGAAAAATTACTCGGAATAGCAGCAGAAGTGGCTCGTACTTTTCGGAGCAGCAGCATCTGTTTTTTTCAATGGAAAAAAATAAAACGAATTAGACAGCGAATTGTGTCAACTGTGAGTGACAACACGCAGTGACATTATAAATTCGGTATACAAAGTAATATTAATATAATATAATATGCCGCTCGGATCTCAAGCGGTCATGGAGTAAATCACTGATACTACAGGTGCAGTTATCAATAATTATCATCGTCGTTCTTCATATTATAGGGACTTGATTATTTGGTATTTAAAATTAAGCTAAATCCACACATAGTATATTATTATCAAAAAATATCATAAAATAATATATGTAATACAATAATCGTTATGATTTCGTTAAATGCTGAGCGTTGAAGATTTCGCGCAGCCGAGACAAATGGGTCCCGCCGAACGACGGATGCGTGACTGGAACCTATTATTATATACGTATAGCCACCTATATACATATACTTATGTACGACGACGATAGTTTAACATATAGTTATAACGTGCTGTGCGAATACGTTCGCATAAAATCCGGTAGACCGAGGAAATCGTATAACATGTTAATTTATTCGGGGCGGTCCTCCTCCGGCGATCTTCTCGCGCCGCACTGAAACAGAAGCGCTTTTCCCGAGCAGTCGTCTGCGCCCGATTCAAAGACGTCTGTCCAAAGACGCGTGTGAAGCGTAGATTAAATCCGCGTCGAAGAGAGCTCCGTTGCACGCCAGCCGTGACATTTTCCTGCAAAAATTACACGCCGACGATTATAATATTATAACAGGTGCCTATAATAGTGACGATGATATTGTCGTTGAACGAGAACATTTATTTTCGAAAATATTTGTTTATAATATTATATTCGATTAGAACGACGTCCAGCAGTGTATCGCTCATTATTTCGAAATGTTTTAACTTTTTGAAAATATATCTTTTACACGGTTCGGTGTGATTTTAAGACATGCCATTATACAAATCCATAAAAATAAAATTTCGGCAAGTAGTTCATTATAGTTATAAGAATTTAAAGTTTAGATCGGCGAAATAGAGGACAAAGTCTTGAGGCGTACCCCCTTGAACCCCTTATTTTATATACATATTATATGAGTTATATTACATTATGCGTTGGCGAGTCGCGCCAAGTAACTTTTTTGGTCTTCGATATCCACATAATATTATACTTTACGATTTACGATAATATGATCTATTCGAAAAAAAACTGTACCTACCTACCCATGTAGGTAGGTATTATAATATTATTGTGTATTAATTATAGAAAACGATGATATTATTCAGCGTTTGTTATAGGTAGGTGCACGGTTTTGTTTGGTATTATATTTCTGTAGGTATCAAAAACAATGATTTTTTTTTAGTTTCGTAACTTTTTTTTTCCATCCCGACGAGTGACTTTGACCACGACATCGTGCTGCAGAGCCGGTGAGCAAATAAATCGTCACTTTCCTCGCGTCAGTCAAGTGCTTACACGAATATTGATAAAAAAAAAAAAACTAAAAAAAAAAATAACAAAACTAATCAATCACGCAACTGCGTGATGGTTTCGCGTAAGGACGGAGAACAGTTTAGTAGTACGGGCACGAAACAGGTATCGCGATGATGAACAAAAAACGAAAAAAAAAATTGACACGCTAGGTATATACATCACGGGCCGTAAACGGATACGTCGTATATTATGACCGAAGTTTATCCAAGGTATATAATATATATATATATATATATATATACATATGTATTATATTCTGTGCGTATATAGTTTTCTTGTCGGATTTCCACCGGACAAAATGTGTTGCTGAAATTGCAACGGCAACGGTGGCGGCGGCGGCGGCGGCCGCGGAAGTTAAACCGTACATATTATAATAATATATAGGTAGGTACCGCTACAACACAAACAGCGTAAAAAAATTAATCTGTTGACCAAATTTCATGGTCGTACGCAGAAGTTTGTCAATAACCACGAGACACGAATACGCGAATCCTTTATTCGATTATATTCTCATCACCGCCGCCGTCGTCGTTACAAGACGAACGAAATAGGTAGGTATATATACCTTATATATATATACCTACGCGCTCGCTGTAACCACAAACAATCCGTTTTATTGTGTTATTTGTTTTTTACGTTCATTCTACGCACCGCCGACTCGTGTATAGTAATAACATTATAATATAGTTATTGGTGTCAACAAATAAATTATTTATATTTTTTTTTACGATAACCAATTCGATTGCGATTATAATAATATTCTTATAAGCTCTCAAACTACTATGCGGCGCGTATTATGGTATATTATTATGTTATTAAAGATGTATAATTTTTTATGTCGATCGGTCAAAATATACATAACGTATTTCTTATATTATCATCGCGTGGACCTCACGATAGCTTGAAAATTTGCCCACATTATCTTTAATACGACGTAACAACGCCCCGCGAAACTATTATATTATTATATTATACCTGCCTGGTACTTCCGAGCGGATACGCGAGCAGCGAATAAAAATATATATTTACAACGGTGTGTGTGTGTGCTGTTTTCACAAGCTCACAACTACTACACGTATCGTGATTGCTATAAAGTTTCATTAAAACCTATCAAATAGATGATGAAATCGTTTTTTCGAAAAACAAACACATACCGCGCTAACGAACGCTTAATGAGGTAATTTCTTTAACCTCTCGTGTGCAGTGTACACACATACCGTCCTCTGTCCGTTTACCCGAAGTGACGACAGTATACAGTTTACCTACCTACCTACCTAACTACCTTTTATACGGAACGGTAGTAAATCTCGAATTAAACTCCGACATTTTCGAATTTTTTCATCTCAAACCTGGACATTTTCATATATACCTAGCTCTAGGTAGCCAGCTACGACCGACTTTCCGTTGCCTGCTGGCCGTCGGAAATATAAACAAAGAAGAAAAATAACAACAATAATACAAGCGAACAACCGTTCACAATTAAATTATGTCGGAGTTGCTTGATTAACATGAAACTCGTACCTATTCTGGCTATTCTCAGAACTGCGTTACTACGGAGTGTTGGATTTGGAAACATAATATTTGCATAGTATATATATTATTAATTCCTATACAACAACTGTTCGTATAAAAAAAAAAAATGTGTACATTTCGTACACTGTATTATTACGGTATTACAAAATTTAAATAGTTGTATTGGAAACGTTGAAATTAAAATATTTCCTCGTTCGGAAATTGAAATTCGTTCGATATCTGCTCGCTCAAAAAATGAATTAAAACGTTGAATTATTGTGCGTGCATAATATTAAAATTCGTTTAATAATGGAAATATTATTGAGTTTTGGGTACATACATTAAATTTCTATCTACGAAACAGTTGTATACGTTTTATATTACTGTTCACGAAAACGCTGTAATAATATTCAATTTTTATAATACGCAACGTAATAATATGTAAATGTTCGTAAAATAAAATTGTTATGCACAGTGTAATACATTTTATAGTAGATAATGATGAGATCCATTTTTTTAAGATTTACGTGTGCCAGCTTATGTGGACGAGACTAGCATAATTATTTTCTTCTTCTTTTAGAATAAATTAGCCATATGCCTATATATATTATTGCTAGACCAAAAAAAAAAGTATTTTTTTACCTAAGTAATATCTTATACCTGTATAGAGTGTGCTAACTTTCGAGCTTATACTTTTTTCATAATTTTTATTTTTACTAATATTATCCATAAAAATTATAAAAAAATCATTTTCATTTTTAATATTTAAAACTCGCCATTACACCAGCGACATAATATATATTTTGAAAAAAAAACAACACTATAATACAAACAATAGGTTTCACTGTGTTATGCAATTGAATGAATACTCAAACGACGACATTTACATCGTTATAGATTAGGTTATTCAGACATCATCAGCGTGTACCTGTATTATATTATCTGTGTAGCAGCGACGGGTGTAGACTCTTGCGACTTATGGTTCAGACCCTTTCCCCGTGCAGCATGTAGTTTAGCTTTGTGAATAATAATAATATATTCGAAAACAAATTTAATTACATTTTTTTTTTTTTTTTTTGAGATCCTTCGACGACAAAAAAATGCTGGTCACTGACCTATATAATAATAATAAATACACTACACTGCAGTGTTTTATTTCTCGGTTCGTGTCAAACAATAACAATTAATATGCAATGGCCAGAGCGCTTTTTTATGCACATATATATATATATTATATAGGTACACACGTCGTTTTGGCGCATCTCGTCCGCGCGTAAATACCGACGAAGTGTAATATTATTATTATTTATAATCAAGACGAAAATCGTTTAAAAAAAGGAAACGGTCACACTTACCATTTTCGGTAACGAACCATTCGAATGTTATCTGTGCCACGACAATTACGAATGTTATTCACGGTTTGTTGACGAATCGGTTTAATGCAATGTGTAATTCAAAGATCGCCGTAATAATGACGTCGTTGACAATCACACGCAACGGGATCGTCTTTCGTTGTCTGTCTCCTCTTTCTTTCTGGTTTTCCAATTAAAAATAAAAAAATAATAATAGTATAAATACGCGAAAAAAAAAACCAAACGTCGGTTGAGTAAATGTGCAGCGTCCTCGTCCGATGAGTTTTATTGACGCTGCTCCGCGTTCTTCGGGACGCAATATTATGATTAACGATACAATAATAATATTATGATAATGACAATAATAATAGTAATAATAATATATGTCCTCGTGATATTATTATGTAGGTATAGGAATATGTACTTATAGAAGCATTACAATAACTAATAACTATACTTCTGTCGGTCGTGTTTTATTATAACGTCCGAAATGGAAAGAAAAACTAAATAGATCGACAATAATGCGCGTACCTAGTAGTGTTTCTTCAAAACCGTGTATTGTAGAGTGCAGAGCGTACAGGCTTTTTTTCATTATCGTTTTCAATATTTATAATTTGTTTTTCGAAACCAGAAAATGTCCTTCTACAATAGTATACTATTATATTATGATATATACCTACATATGCTTAAATTACTTTCTATTTTTCGAATGTTCCGATTTACAACGCTTATATTATTATTATTATTATAATATTATAATAGGATAGGACAGGTATATTATCATCGTTATTATTACAACCGATAGTTTATTATAATATTAGGTGTGCAGCTATTGGATTTACACTTCTGATGACGGTCCCCGTCGTCATAATATCGCGGACCTGTCCGACCACCGCAGTCGGTTGCACATTATCGCCCCGAACAAAATAAATAATATTTTATTCTCGAACCGAACACCACTTGCACCGTATAATATTATACTATCGTCGTTATAATAGACGTGATATTATTATGAACCGGCTGACCACAGCTCTGACTAAACCAATATATACAATCGAGACGGATGTACGTCTCGTATGCATTTACCAGTTATTATACTATCGGGCTCGAATCTCTGTGCATATTTTAAACTGATATTCGTGTATTCAAACATAATATTAACAAGTATGAAACATAGTATGAAATTCTATTAGTAGCTTAAGACTCTTTACGTCATGTGTCGTTTGAATTTGTATTTTTTCAGAGATGACCCATGACCGCTATATGACGTTAAAATCACTTGGACTTATGCAGAGGTAAACACCATCGGCATAATATTATTATGGGCATCAATCATTTAGTTCAATATTTCTGTACAGAAAATAAGAGTTTTTACGATGTACTTGTTATGATGTCGATGAGTTTAAATTTTGATTTATACACATTAAACATTTTCAAAAAAATTCGTAATAATTTCCAATATTTGTAAATAGACAGTTTCCGTTTTTAAAAAATTAAGTTAGTGTCGAAACTCCTCGTTAAAGAATTCGCATAATAATCTAAGCTTTTGAAAAAATCCTTTTGAGAAAGTCCTTACTATACAGTTTAAGTATACTCATAAGTTCCAAAAATCAAAGATTCTTTACTAAACGATAAAATCTGGATGAGCATGACGTTCGGTGAATCCACTCCACGTGTTTATTTGTTCATAGAAAATGCATAATATAATAATTTATAGAAAAACAGAATATTCGAATACACATAATATTATTATGATATGGATCGATCGAAGTCTTTTGAAACATTTACCGCGAAAGTCTGCGTAGGTATAGATGAATACGTGTAAATAATATTAAGTATGGCGTTTGCACGGGTATCCGATATTGTTATCGCGTTACAAGCCATATTATTATTATTATTATTATTATGTGTAACAAGTTCAGTTATTACAGTACTATGTATTGTTATCGTCGTCGTCGTCGGTCGACGATAGCTCATATTATTATTATACGACCGGGCGGGGGAAATGTGTGGGCAAGCTCGCGGATATGTCATCATTGATGAATTGGCGTGTATTATTACTATGGGTACACATTCTATACGTATATATTCGATACTAAATACCCACGTCGAGTATAGTCCACTTGTGTCGTTTTATTTACGCCGTTTGAAACGCAACAGCAGCTGCCCCCGTTATCCATTATATGTCCGCACACGTCCTGGTACACTATAATATATTTCTCCGAGTGTGTGTCATGACCAGCGAGACGTCAGAACCCTGTCATAACTTTTGCTCGTGTGTGTGTGTTTGTCTTGCGTTTTGTGGGTCAATCTCATCGTACGTACAAGAGCGGATAATCGATCTCGAAAGTTGCTACCCATTTAATAATAACATAATGTAACTATGTGATAATATAATATTAGAACACGTACCGCGGTTTGATGTACAGAGAGCACTTTTTGGTTTTTGGTCGAGGCCCGCGTATTATTATTTGCATTTGAGTCGAATTTTAGTATTTTTTTACTTTGATAATCACTACGCGTCCAAACGTCTTTAGTTGTTGTATATTAGCCACCGAATTTATAATCAGCGGGCTTAATGCCTGTGTAATATGGTTCGGGTGCTGTACACAGGTAGGTACTTTGGAAACACCTGGTCGGGCGAAAAACTTTTTAACGAAGCGTGCGTTCTTTGTAAACTTTTTTTAAAATTACAATACTCGTTGATATTGTACGTATTATATACGCGCGATGGCTGTTACTGTTACACAGAGTACGGAACACGCTAATTTAATGGAAACGATATTATTAAACAATACCATAATAATAACATTATTATATAGGTATGGTTATAGTGTTTTATAATAATATATATTTTATATGCTGCATTAAAGCAGAATATAATTATACTGATAAAGCATAATTTCCAACAAAATAATTGGTTGTCTTAAACAGTCGTGTAATATTATTTATTTTCAATACCATGCCCATAAAATGTATGTACAATAATAATAATTGCATTACACTGTTGTCAGTGCTAAAGTAAAAATTAATCACTATTAAAAAAAAAAAAAGGCCGCCTGGAAAATGAACACACTTTATATATATATGTGGTATTTATGTATATATATGAAATGTAATAAGTGTATCATGTAATAAAAAAAAAAAAAAAATGTATTAGAAAGGCTTGTGAGTTGGAATGATATTCTTCGAAACTAATGCATTAAAGAATAATGTGAAATTCCGAGCTCCAGGGTCGAGGGAAAACATAACTAAAATTTTATACATACAACCAATTAACAACCTGCGAAGAATTGTTGATTAGTGTAGACTGCGATGTATCCGATAATTAATAACGTAAGCCACTTAGCGAATAACGACGATAGACGGTGAAAAAAAATATATTCCTGCGTACCTGAAGCACATGATTTCGGTTGTACTTTCAGTGTACAGTATACATTAAAGTATCATTTAATTGCCTTGTTTTTTTTTTTTTTTTGTTTAGTTACTTCCGTTAATAATAGCATAATATTAGTTATTAATTACTATATACATTCAGACAATCTTAAAATAACACAATTAAAAATTTGACGGCACATATAGTATTATTATGGTTATATACTTATTGAGCTGCAGGGGGGGGGAGGACTTGGTCGGCTTAACCCCACCAAAATCTTAACAACCCCCATAGGCGGAAATCCATTAGAATTTCTGGGGGGGCTAAACTAAAATAAAAACTATATTAACATATATAACATATATTTTCACATAAAGACGACAAAATTTTGGGGGGACTAAGTCCCCCCAAGCCCCCCCCCCATTACCGCCTATGACAACCCCCCACACGAATTATATGTAAACATTTTATTAATATGTTTCTCCTGATCTTCTACCGTATTTTAAATTTAAATATTGGGTCGTTGTAGTTTGTCAAAAATGTTAAATCAAATAAAAATGTATTAAAATATTTATACAAGCTTACTCATTTTCAGATAAATTTTGTTTCGCCGTAATAAACAGTAGAATGTACATCATCCTAATTTTATTGTGCAACGTCTATTTTATTTACATTTATTTTTCGTACCGGACGTATAATACGAACCTTTCAACATGTCCTGTTCCATATTATTATTATGAGTGTATAACAGTGACTAACAAATTACCTAACGTTAACTCGAATATTATGTTAATGAATGTGCGTATAGTAATTCAAACGAAAATACGCTCTTGCTTTTATTTAATAACTCGCCGATGGTTATCTGCAGTTTACAAAATCAAAATACAATAATAACGTGTTATTCATTTTTAAATCGACTACATGTTATTAAACGTTTAATATAATATTATATCATTACAACATTTACATGTTTATTAGTCTCTATTTAGAACAAAACACACACTGTTCGTCGACAGGTACCGACTGTATAGATTATATTAATAATAACAAGAGATTAAAATGTATATAACATATATTATATTGCTATATTATATGGGTGACGATATCGGTTATAATCACTAAACATGCATGACATAAATTTAATTTCAAAAGTTCTCGTTTAGATTCGTTAGTTTTAATACTAGAGTGAATTTATTTATAATTATTGAACATGTTAATAAGTGTAATAAAATTGTTTGTGATGTGCTGTACGTTTTTTTTTTTGCAGTATTTTAATTTTGAAGTTACAATAGTGTTACGTCGATTCAAAAACGCTCAAAACTCGATTTGAAATTAAAATATTGAAAAAAAAACCCATCTCTAACGAACCACGCACGATGACGTCATGACACCTCTAAGTTTAATATTTCAGGTAAATTCACTAATTTCACTCCAATATAGTAAGCCGAAGCTAAATGAAAACTGCCGAATGTAAAATATGTACCACTACGGTACGCACTCGGAGACAGGGTGAACCTTTCTCTCAATCATTGGTATTCGAGTGTCGACGAGGTATAATATGTGGTATGATATTATGAGATGTTTATTCGATGTTCGGTATAGTGTGCCTGGGCGTTATTTTGTAACGAGTTTGTCGTCGCGGAGGTGAGCAGCAATCATCGCAACAATATAACACGGAGGCGACAAAGATGAGCTAGAAGATGAATGAGTGCGGTGGGTGTAACGACGACGGTGTCTTGGCGGCGTGTCGTAATAGATGAAAATATAAAATGTAGAGGTGCACAGAAACAAAAAAGAATCGGGTCAGAAGCCCGAGCAGCAAACGCAGATTAGCGGCAATTGTACCCGGGACACGTGCTAAAAAATTATTGTTCGTTGCCACTATATGTATAGGTAATATACTAATGCGGCAATATTATTGTGAACACCTCTCAAAACAAGAAATCATATTTTGAATGAAATAAAATAATATAATAGGGCTCCTGTAACGAAATACGACATTTTAAAGCTGTATAATAATATAATTTAATATTAAATTGTATATTTCTATAATATATATAGCGAATAGTGTGTATAAAATAATGCCGCGTAAATTATAATGACACTTATAGTGACACTTTTACTTATTTTTTTTTTTGCCCAATTAATTAATGTAGTTCGTTTATAGCTATATAATATGTCGAGACGTTTGTAATTATTATATTATGAGTGCACATTAAAATATAAAACTTGTTTGAAAATTTAAAAATCTACATTATCTTTTTA
This sequence comes from Neotoxoptera formosana, assembly GCA_022818045.1. NCBI lineage: Eukaryota > Metazoa > Arthropoda > Insecta > Hemiptera > Aphididae > Neotoxoptera > Neotoxoptera formosana. The sequence goes on along the minus strand of CM040635.1, from coordinate 22,929,295 downwards.
TTGATTTTTACGAGTTCACATTTAATAATCAGAAAGCTGTTCCAAATATACTAAACATAATATAATTAATGGCTTAGAACAAAATACACCGATGACAGACGTTAAATGGATATCAGTTAATACATTTTTATCATAAGCGGTGGTCTATAATTTGGGCTTATACGTTTGTTTCGTTTTTTTTTTTTTAGAACAAGAATTGAATCAAGTATACATTTTTAAATTTAAATTTTATCAATTATTTAATATTTTATTAATGGCAATATAGATATTTTTGATAAAATCCGAAAAACGAACTGGCTATCCTTGTACTGTAGTAATCACAAAGTAATAATATTATTGTTCTTGTACATGGATTGTCACAAGACCAAAAAAATAATCAAATAACGTCCATCCCAATAATTTTGTTATTGGTATACGATCATAATAATTCTATAAGATAGTGGACGGGTATATAATAAAATATATAATAATTATGTCTCTCAGTTGGGATTTGAGTAAAACAAGAAATGGTCGTCTCGATTTATTTAAGCAACAATCCTCCTTAAACGGAATTCCATCACTGTCGCGAGGGTGCAGTGAGTGCATTATATGAATTGGTTACCCTCTGCGTGAGTGTGTGTGTGTGTGTGTGTGTGTGTGTGTGTGTGTGTGTGTGTGTGCGCGTGTGTGCGCTCAAAGATTAATAATTTTAAGTGTTCATCTGATTTTAATATAATTGTTTGTTTTTTTTCATTTTTCAAGCACGATTGGCAAAGTACAAGGGGACTATGCAAAATCCCCGAACATTTACATTTATTGCCAGTAAATTTATTTGCATAATAATCAAAAACATGTTTATGCGTGTAATCGTCTGAAAACATAGTTCAAAAATATCCGAACCGGATCCATATTATATTGAGGCAATAATAATAGTAACAATACAAATTTATTGTAATCATCTAAAAATTAGGTTTGTATAATATCATTTATTTTTTATTATTATTAATACATAATCTGTACCAGCAGGCACGATAAGTGTATGAGCTATATAAAGAAAGCAACAACTAAGAGGAAACTTGAACAACTTGATTGAAGAAGCCACCCATCGATGATACTTTCGTCATTTATTTTATATTTTTATTATTATTATTTTATTTTTTTTAGGGGGGTGGAATTAAATGTTGTTTTGTATCAGGTCTCTGCGCCATTTTCGCTTAATGCTACAGGAAGTGTTTCCAGGGGCCTAATTTAGCTAAGTTTTTGATAAGTGGATTTGGGTGAATATTAAGGCGTAGATGAAAACGTTTATAGTAACTTTTGGTCTCTTCGTGTATGGTTTTCATGTGTAGGTCTTTATGTAAGGTGTGATTAGATATGGTAGGGAATTCGTAATTTTTCTCAGTGTGATATTTCGGAATCTCTGCATTTTATTTAGATTGGAGATTTTTGAATGTGGTTCAAATGTGCTTTAGGAGAGATTTATAGGTGTATAAATATAATTTAAAAAGTGAAAATCTATTGAACTCGTCGCCGCCGTAAAGCCTACTTACAAAGTCGCGCGAATAGTTTATAATAATATTATACATTTATAAATCGATTGAACTCAATCGCGAATCAAGGATAGTTATTGAACTATCCTATACCCATTGTTACAGTAGGTATGGAAGCGCTGTACAACACGCTGCTGACATCTTAGCAAACACCGCGAGATTGACAATACGGGAGGTATAGCTTAGAGTACGTGAAGAATTAGACGGACATTTTTTCGTACGGGCATTCGACTTGGGTACTATATATTATATTATAATGTAATAGGTAGGTATGTGCATCAGCGTCGTGGATTGCGTAGATTTGTCGGATAAAAGAATAATCGACTGGCTGTCGTAGCAGTATATAAGTATTGTCATTTGTCGGTTGTCGCGTCGGTTGCATTCGAGACCCGCGACTGCTGCAGCGCGTGGAGGATTTCGTAATTATATATATAGTACCTACTGTAATAATATTATTATTATTATTATTATTACAGTCGCAGTACACACTTTATAGTATACGCCGTGCAGTAAAGTGATAATAATAATAAAATAATAGTCGCGTTGTGTAAACGTGGAGCGTGTGGCAAAGGGAAATGACGACGTTCTTTGTGACTCGCGGGAAGACGACTTAAAATGGCTCGAGTACGTGGGATTCAGAAATCTCCTTTTGAATATACAACACTTGCTCAACTTCTGCAACGGTATACTCAACCGCTCGGTCGAGTCGAAACAGGGTAAACTAGGTATACGTCACGCATACCACCCGGACGCTGTATGATCTCGCGGTGCGGGAAATAGTTTTGCGCCGTGCACGTGCATTCCGCGAGTGTCGGTATAGAGTCTATAGCGGCAAAAAAATAGAAAAACATTTTTAAACCCTCGGGGAAGTCGGTTTGCTGTATAGTAGGTATACCTACGGGTTTCGACGAGTGTGCGTACCTCGTCGAGGATCAGAGGACGAAATCACTGCCGTAATGGACGTGTCGGATTTTAATATTTAACGACGAATCGTTGCGCATAATCGTTGCACACGCGAAAAACGATTCTTATGGTGGACGTGTAGTCTGCAGCCTCTATTTCTGAGGCTATTTTATAATTTGTTTACATCACTCTTAGTTACATTGTATTATTGTTTTAACTTGGCACTTTAAAAGTTGTATGTGGGTAATCTGAGAATATACCGGCCTTCCTACCGCAGTAGAACGATAATTTAAATACTATCGTATGGTATAATAATAATAGCTTGAAATCGGTCTAATTATTTTGAAAGTTTAATTGTGCAGCAGGTATAGAAAATAATGACATACCTACGTAATCGCATTATGTTTGTAGGCCCAACGTTTTTTATTTTTTTAATTGTGCTATGCGTATATTATACGATTTCGGGAGGATAAAATATCGACACACGCGACAGTCTATCGCACAGCCGTCAATTGTAGACGGTGGTCGTACGAAATCGGATGTCGATCGGGGAAAACCGAATTCCAAAGACTGCCGTGTGTATTGTACAGGAGGTAGTATAAAATAATGGTCTGCGGCGCGCCAATAAGGATTTCACCGAGCGACTTCGAGTCTGGCGCAAAACTCGACTGTTTTCCCGGTGGCGGTGGAAGGGGGTGCGGAGGACAGGCCGGGGAAAAACGTGCTCACGACTCCGACGGTGAGTTTTCTTTTCACGCCCGTCCGTCCGTCCGTCCGTCCGTCTCCCGGCGAGCGCGTTCGGATGCGTCTCGCCCGTGACATACCGCCCGGCGAGACGGACGCGCACCGTGGCCGGATGAATGAACATTTCCGCCGCTCGCAATAATAATAACGACTCGCTTCGTCACCAGCTAGTGAGTGTGTGTGTGCTTGTGTGTGTTTGTGATTGCGTGAGTGCATGTGTTCGTGAGTGAGTGTGTGTGAGCGCGTGTGTCCGGCGGTGCACGAAGTAGGACACAATTTTTCGGTGAAATTTTCGCTCGCGCACATAACCCACACCGCCCGTCTAAATACCCGACTGCGGCTCTGAAATATATATTAATAATGTGTAGCGCGTACAGTAATGTTATTTTATTATATTATTAAACGTGTGGGTACACCTACCTGTGTGCGTTTTATTAATTATTTATACGATACATAATATTATGGTCGGTTGCGCCCGCGAACCACGCGTGCGAAGAAACGGCAATTATTATTATTATTATAACGACTAAAAGCGATTAAATGTAATATTATTATTTATTCGAAAGGTCTGAGCCGTTTCTTCTATATATAATAATATAACTGTTATATTACTATGATATCGCTAATGGACGACGAGAGACTAAACTGGCACTAAACAAACACACGCATATAGGTACATACAATTGATAGTCGTTTGCTCAAATATTATGTTATACTGTTGTCTGTTTCAATGAACACCGCAGCTATAACTCTTCACAAGACTTATACGTCAAATAATAATATAGGTAACGGGTAAAAATATCTTGGTCTAGTTTTAGATAAACGACTAACCTGGAGCCCACCCATTAAACATAAACGTAAAACTGTTAACTCTAGACTTCATATCCTTAGACTACTCTTAAAATCCAAACTTTCCCTATCCAATAAACTTATCATATATAAATCAATTATCCGACTAGTTTGGACCTACGGTATTCAGTTATAGGGCACTGCAAAGCCATCCAATATCAAAACGCTTCAGGCCTTCCAATCCATCTGCCTACGAGTAATAACATCCTGCCCTTGGTACTTCACAAACAATATCTTCATAAATACCTAAAAATGTCTACACTCAATCAATTAGCAAAATTATATTACTCTAAATTTCACAACAACTTAAACTCTCACAGTAACCCATTAATAAAACAACTATCCTCCAATTCACTTTCTGGTAATGTACGCAGAAGACTCAGAAGACAGTGGCCTAGATCCTTCTAAAATAAAAAAAAATTAAAAAAATTAAAAAAAAATAATAATATTTAAAATGTACTCGGCCGGGTGGTACTGCTGAGTGCCTGCCCATAAATGTTAAACTCCTGTCACTAACCATTATAAGATATCAAATTTGCTTATTGTACTAATTTCTGTATAGATTGTAAATATTATTTTAAATAAATGAAAAAAAAAAGGTAACGGGTACCTATGTGTCCGATTTCAGAGTATAACGTGCTCATTACTCGGCCAATTATAATATAACTCATGTCTAACGTCGACGATGGTTAGTGTTACACTTGGGATAATGTCGAGTATTTAGGGGATGAATAAATAAATATCAAGTAGACTTGGCTAAAAATTCAAATCAGTTTTTAGAATAATTCCAATCGCTTCGCTAGATCATCGATCGGTACGTTGGAACTAAATTCCGCGTGTGTTAGACGATCAATACTGAAAACCATCGCTTCCATCGCGTTCCAATCACCTTATCACGAAATAACGATCTCATACGGTACAACCAATATAATATAACAATATATCGATACTCCTCAAACCCGTTTTTCTCCATACGACGACGGTATTTAATCCATTACGGTTATTATTATTATTTTTTTCAAATCGTACATAATTAAGTACCTACTTTACATCATTAATAACGATATAGTAATTAAATGGTTAATATAGGTAATATTATACTATTGGTTTTAATCGCGCTGCTGTGTTATTATCAACAGCGGTATGTGATCGCACTGCCAATATGATTTAATTTGTGGAATTCGAGAAGTATAATAATATAGCTTTCAGTGTTTATAATATGGATACAACACTAATTTATTATATTTTATTCCGTAGGTATAGGTATTTTATATGTAATTAGTACAGACACATTTCTCGACCCGCTGCGCGCTGTTTTTTTTTTTATACGCAGGTACCTAAACGAGAATGAAGAAAGCTATTGGTTTTACGACCGTGTATAATACTATGTCGTATAAATTATGTTTATGTGTATTTTTTTTTTCGGACATTATTTTTTGCGTGTTCGCGTACTGCAGGTCGCCAGACCCAAATATAATAATATTATTTAGGTAATTATATTCATATTTTTTTATTCGATACGCCTCGGACTCGCGATTTTTTCGCCATAAATCGAAATCTTCTCATACATCCTGCACAGTCCTTTTTGACAGTTTTCATTATATTTTTTTAACCGTAATAGGTATTATATACCTCTAATGTCGCACAAAATGTTAACTTGTTTGATTCTGAACCAATTTATCTTTCAAAGCGTTCTATAATAACATGTCTGATACACGAGGCGGTCTTTCGAAATTTAAATATCATTAATATTTATTATAATTTTATAATATGCATAATATCATATACGAGTTTGTACGTATCAGAAATGGCATTTGTGAAATTAAATACCGATTTATAATCTTTACTTCGTGCAGTTTATTTTACATAAATGGGTTATTTTTTATGCTGTATTTGAATATATTTTGATAATTGATACAGTCATATTTTAATATTACCCCTCTTCAAATCCATAATATTCACATACCTACTATTATACAAACTGAAATATTCGAAGCGTGTGTTTGGGTTCGTATTGTATAACGCAAGTCGTCGACTGTCGAACTTTTGCGGGCTATTGAACAGAGGTAGTGGTGATTTTTTTCGAAGCACGCGATTGGTTGTCATCCGATATTAACTTCTAATTATTTATCATATTATAATAATAATTACAACAACCACAACTACAGTATACTACTACTCTGATAAGGCTCTACAGGGCGGATGCCGAATTTTTCGAGTCGACCGATCTCAAACTGCAGACGATATTATAACTACTATAACTGCCAACACTTGCTCGGTCGATATAATATGTAGTATTATTAGTTATCACAGTCGAACGTATAGTGCCATCGGAACAAATATAGGTACGTACATAATAATAATAATAATAATAATAATATATAGTCGGTTTGTTCCGGGAAGATTAGGCCAAAACCATTATGCTTATATACGTAGGTACACACTATAACCGGCTGTACTTTTCCTCGTAGCATACATTTGCGTGTTACTATTTGTATCGGCGGTATACCTATATGGGGAGCTCATCTCGTTATTTTCACCTTTTTTACTGGTCGATGTCGTCTCAACAGATGGTCGCTATCTTCTTCATTCATATATTATATTATATATCATCATACGCGAACGCATATGTGCCATTCGTGTAATATTATATTCGTGAAATCGAAACGTACCGAATCGAATTCGTCCATCCTCCGTAATAAAATATACAGCCGAGCTATCGTATAGAATACGAAATATAATAGATATAGGTAATAATAATAATAATTATTATACGCGCGACACACGAAATAATAATAATAATAATATAATATTTATAGGTTAGTAGGCGCGGTACGGATTTCCGATTTAAAGTGCCGGAAAACCGACGGTATTATTTTATTATTGCCGAGTGGAAAATACTACTTAACGTTCACTACAGCTGGAGACATATTATATAAAAGTAATCGTTACTATGATGTTTGCGGCATAATCGCGTGCTGCAGTGTGAATCTATACTCGTACCGACCACTATGCGATCGCGTCGGTTTGATTTACAAGGGACTAAAAACTAAAAAGCTGCAAATCATTTATTTTTATATTTTATTTTAATACACAATATATTATTGTATATACATACCTATATACTTATAATATGTAATACCGTCGGACTTCAACGTCTATATTACGATGAGCTTCGACTGTATATATAATATATATAAATGAAAAGCGCCCAAACACCCGGAAGACATCTCGCTGCTCGATGATTAATTAACTTGTTCGTTTTTTACTGGTGATTAACAAAAAAAAATAAAATAAAAAACTGCTGAAAATGTTAACCCAGTTTTAATACGCGGACGGCTTTGTAATTTAAATTTAACATGATTAAATAAAAAGCATATATATAATATTATAAACATGCATATTTATAGACATATCGTTGTTGTGGGTGAAGTCTATACCTACCGTGTGCATAAAAAATAATACTGACGGGTTTAATTAACTTACTATAAAATATAACTTCTATTTTAATCAATTTTTTTAAACATTATGGAAACAAAAATACGTATTAATAAAAACAAACGTTATTACGGTTAACCTACGTGTAACTCTTTTTGGTTACATTTGACAGTATTTTCAGCTATTACGTCATTCTGCAGGAGGTGTTATGATTATTATTTTTTTCACGTAGCAAAGAGTCGTAAACAATAATATACTAAAACACGCGTTTGATACTTTTTCTGATTTTCAGTGAATAATTTTGATATTGATTTTTCAAACATATTATGCTTACGCCGGGCAATCAGTTAATCATAATAAAGTACATCATAATATGATGTGTACGAATCGTATCGAAGTCGACGCTATTTTTGTCCAGCCACGAGGGCAAAAGGCGCTCTCGGTGAGGTCAAATTCCAATATGGCGTTTTTAATACTTTTTGCATCGCAATATATAGCTAGGTGGACCGCGTTAAAGGCCCAGAGCGGATTTCACCCTTTCGCGTATAGCCTTTGCGCGGAATTCGCAGTATTAAAGAGCAGAAACGGCGAGCAGCTATTATAGAAGAGACTCGCGAGCCGCACGCCACACATTGATAAATATTTAACGGCTAATAAAAAAAAAGTTTCTCAATTGTCGTCGAGTGCTCGGGAAAAATAGAGGTATACCTCTATAATACATTGGACATTATTGCCCCGATCCGCATTATTAAAGATTAGATGTCTGGAAATGTAATAAAACGCGATATAGCGTAAAACGCGAGATATTTTATTAACAGTAAAATAATAATAATAATAATATTCTAATTAATTGATAATCGTTATTGTATACGTACGTTTTCAAATACATAATATTATTTGGTTTGAATATAAGTACAAATGTTTTGCTTCTCACACGAATAATACGAAAAATGTGGATATTACGTGTGCAGGTCGGCCACACAGTCACATTTCGGGTAAACACTATATAACGAGATGTTCGTATAAACTTAAAAAAAGTATTTTATAGTTTGTTATTGCTTGTAATGAATTAAAAATTATAAAGTCCTAATTAAATTAAGATAATGTCCAAACAATTTTGGTTGCAACAGATTAACATTATTATAAAATAATTCTAACCTATAGGCGTCATAGTAGGTATTTAAATAATCAATGAAATAAACACAATATTATTATAGTCACGTTGAGTCCATATTGCATAATATTATATTGTTTTAATATTTTTTATTAATTTTAAAAGCTTTCACTAATTTTTTTCTAAGTCCAATTCATACGAGTAATATTAAATCTTACTATTCTACCATGCGTCCCAAAGTAACACAAATTAGCGTCTAGTAAACTGAACAAATTTCACGTATAACTTAAAGTTTAAAAAGTGTTACGAATTTCTGATTTCTAACGGGCCCCGAGAGCTATTTTAAGGTTTCACTATGATATATTACTTTTTCCAGAAACTTATTTTTGTAGTGGCAGTAAATTTAATCCAAATATTTAGTGTATTATCGTACTATAAATCCATTGGTTTTAAATTGAACACAGATTTTACATTAGAGGGTTCTTTTATATTCTCCCGGGATTTTAAAAAATGCATTTGAAAATGACAGAATTAAGTGAAATTTACGGGAATCACGTTTTTAAATAAAATATTAACCATTTTTGTACTTGAACTGACAAACTAATCACAGATAGGTTTCAAGTTAAAAATATATCAATGATAGTCTTCAGTCTTATCGATGAGCTAACTTTTTGAGATTCGACTTCAATACTGTATATAGGTATCGTTTCCTCGTATTAATTTTTCGATGATACATAATATGTTTCTTTCTCGGCATTAAACTTTCATATAAGTACGCAAACTTAAGATTGAAATCTAATGTAATAAAAATAAAAAATATATGAAAAAATCGTAAATATTTAAAATGATTGCCTATTATATAGAATATAGTTAATATTATATGAGACTAACGTGATATATCCCGTCCAGCTTTTTGTGTTTCCAAATTCCATTTAACGAAAAACTAAAAAAGAAATCACTGCATGTTGATAAGTCCATTAGATTTTCATGTCCCCGTATACTTGTACTATATAACATAGGTAAGGTCCTACATTTAATGATATAAATCGACTTTAAAAAACAAAAAACAAAAAAATGTACATACTTTTTTCAGGATAAGATAATTATACTTACAATTTACATACAGTTTACTCGGTGACACGCATAAAGCTATATTACTCCAATGTATAATATGTTGATGATATATCGATGTCACACAGATTCGAAAACATTTTATCCACAGATATTTCATACTACTTCCGTGGCAATTTAATCGTATTCCTACCTGTAGCTATTGCCTACCTATACGCACGTTTCTGATAAACGCACAGCAGCAGACGAACAGTCGCCAGACGCCGCCGCCGTGACGTATCGTTTGAATCGAAAATAACCGACCGTATAGCCCGACCATATATTATTATTATTATTATTATTATTATTATTATTACAGTGTGCGATATTTCCGATCGGTTGAATATATTTTATTAAATTTTATCGATGACTGCACACACGCGCGCGTATATATACCTCTATTATAAAATCCAAATGGAAGTCCGTTTCTGTGCAGAACGGAACCGATGGGATTTTTTTTGTACAGGTATACACCTACATAATAATATATACGTTTGCCAAACAATACACAGGTAGGTTATAACGCGAAACGCAGACGACGTTTGAAGTCCGCGGACAAAGCGGGAAAAAAAATACATTAATTCACGGTTGCATAATTCCAATGCTAAACACACACACACACACACACACACACACTCACACATCGCGCATGACACACTCGCGTTAATATATGTTACATATTATTATGTGTGTTGGTACAGAGGTCGGTGCAGCTTTCTCCCGGCAAAGATTTTCGATGTCAAAAACGCCAATTACGAAAAACAATACGAGCGTAAACGATGCCGAGAAAATACAGTTTTAGTTTTTTTTCGCCTAGTTTTAAATGCTTTACATTACAATATTATAATATTATCAGCTGCGACGGAGACCGATCATAAAACGTCGTCATCGTGACATTTTGACGTTTGTTATTATTTTTTCTCTTTCCTCCGATAACCGACAATATATATTATTATAGTATATCGACGCGCACACACAAGGCAGTGCCTATAGACTGCCGTGTATAGGTTGTTGGGTTATAGGTGTACAGGGCGATTCAGGGCGTGGGATTAAAACGATCTCGGGATTTAACGTATACCGACGAAACTCGTCGTTAGAAATTCAAATCGCATAGCGTCAATTATTTTATTTATGGGTACGTGGCACCGGCCCGGAAGAATATTGTTGAGGACTTGGGCGGTCGAAACACAAAATAATATAACGTTTCACGCGAATTCACGTAACATTAATTCGTGTTTCCAATAATGACGGACCAAATTAACCGGAAACTATAAGCGAAACGGTTATAAGTGGTAAGCCATAATATACCGTCATATATCGTGTAGGCAATATTATACGCAGATAATATAGGGTGAATCATAACATTATAATATATCTATACTGCAGATCACTGAACCATAATATTATTATGTTTATCCCAATGCATTTATTTTTATTTATTCCTATTCTGATATTCGAAACATTATTAAGTATACACTTATAAAGACCTCATTTCAGGTACCCAGATATTTTATACCATTCGAACAGTGTGTTATTCTATCACGGTAAGACAAAATCACTGTTTAAAACGAGTGCATTCGTTTAACAGGCGGTCTAAGTACTACCGAATAACTGTGATCTATCGACTGAACGACGGTGATCGAACACGATCTATTTCGAATACACACATTGGATTGTGATTTATTCATCATTAATTATTAAAATTTATTTTTTATTAGTTACTAGGGGCTATTACAATTACACGTCTTATTAAAATATGTCACCGACACATCCCAAAATCCAAGAGGTCCATCCACTCGTCGCTCGCGATTTATATTAATTTCGTTAGGAGAAATATTTTCGGAAACCGAATCTGAGTTAAAGCTTTCTTCTTCAGCAAGATTAGCGCCGCTACGGTAACCTTATAAAAAAGCCTTATTTTATTGTATTCTCGTTTTCCTCGAAAAAGTTATATCTCATCAATTTAAATTTAATTGTCAAGTAATGCATCCTTCGGTTTTCATAACATATTATTATACTACAGCATACACAAACGGCATCTGTGTCCACACAAATGCACGCCTATTCAGATTAGGCGGCGTATCTCGTTTTTGTTTATATATTATATCATAATAATTTGTAATTTATACATTTTATTATGTCTTATGACCTATGTAAAAATATTTTTCTGTGTACGTGCCTGTAGCATCTGGTAACAGAGCAGTCGATCAGCTCGGATATCAATCACAGTCCTTCGTGCACTCAGTCCTAAGCTGCGGATACAAATTGTGTAACTTTCATAAGTTGTTAATTTATTTGTTTGTTTATTACTTCCTGTCTTCCGCGATGTAGAGATAATTAAATCCGTTCAAAGTTTTATTCTCAACGATATCCAACTTATACTAAAATCATGTACAGGTATAGCTCAGTTACTGCAGTGAGTTTCCCCCTAACCGCCCTGACATTGCAGTTAATCTTTCCTCAAATTTACTTATTGTACATATTTTAGTATTATAGATTGTAAGTATTATATACAATTTTTATTCTCAATGCATGTTTCGAATTTCAATAACTCGGCACAACCATGTTCGTCATTCATATATAATGTCTATTTGTTCACTATACCTCGTGTAACGGCTTGAAAAATAATCATTTCTGTTAATATTACACTATAATAAAAAAAAAATACTGAACTAAAAATAGCGGTACGCGAGTTCGTAATCCGCTTTGGATGTTTTTGGGGTAGTTGGGGTTTACATGGATTTTTTCGTTAAACTAATACGTTATAAGCGAGTTCAACGCGGTCGAATTGGTGCGTTAAAATGTACGGTTAAAACATTTAAATCGATGACTACTTTGTGTCACGTAGGGGGGGGGGGAAACTTTTTTTTTTACAAATTTAGTATGTGATGTATACGTTTTTCACGCTCGGAACAAAAAAAAAAAAAAAAACCAGTCTGTTGACAATCCAATATACGTAAAACGAGCCCGACAATTATAATCCTATCCAGTCCGCCCGCATACAAAATCGGCTAAATCCTGCATATATAATGTAATATGTAGGCAACAGAGAGAGACAGACGATTCAATTAATTTTAGGTTTTCAGTTTTGTACTCAAATACCTACCGTATGTTTTTCAAATTAGTTTCGTTTTACCGTAGATACTGCACACGGTTCTAATTACTTTCTATATGCATCAGCACCGTGTTGTTCGGTATAAATTGTATAATAAATTAAAGTGAATATTAATAAATGTTTATCATCATTATCATAATACAACCGCAGTTAAAATTCATCAGTAATATAGTTTCAAAACCATCATAATCGAAGGTTTCATATACATTTTTTTCTTTTTTTTATATGGAGGGGGCTAAGCCTCCCACAGCCGCCTAATCTCTGCTTACGTTCAAAACACATAGTATTATAGTGGGCAAAATATTATGTTTTTGATTTTAAGATTTTGAATTTACATAATATTGCCATGGTAGTGTAAGTGTATCTACCAGTTTTCGTTTAAACTGTAAATGTTATCGTGAGGTTGATTTCTGTTTTTTTAATGTTAAAATATTTAATGTCATCTTATTACTTTAAAAACCGTTATTTTATGTACGAGCATATTTTTTTATTTCCATGTAATAAAATAATGTTTAATTTTTAGTGACACTTAAATTTTAATCGTCTGTCCGACAATATTGTGATCGTCTTATTATTTCAACACATTAATGCTTTTAAAAGTCGAATGGTATTTTCAATAAACGGTTTTGTTCGGATAAATGAAAATCATTCTCATTCGTTGGACTATAAATGTCTTGCATCCTATCACATATTGTGCGCAGCGTATCCCCGACTTATTTTATACGTCATATACTACTACTAACACTACGATTCAGTGTTCAAACTCATAAAATATAATATCGTCATAAATCCATTGTCATTAATCATAAGAATTTGTTTTTATATACATTTTTAATTTATTTTAAGTCGAAAATAAAATATGTTATAAATGATATCGAAAATAATAAATTCTGCTTTTATCGTGTTTTTTGTTGACTCCATACACGGTATGACTTATATTTGTAACCGTGTCCCATAATTCTTTAAAAATATGAACGATGTAATCATATATTATATTCATATTTCACTATATTATTATTATATTATTTGTGTTATACTATACACGACTCGTCTCGTCGGTTTTATATAATATCCACAGGTGTTCGATAACGGAACGAATGACAATATATTCCTTTTACATCAAATGATTTTATTATTATAAATTATAAAACGTACAAACAATCGTACGATATGCATTATAATAGACAGTATAGTAGTTGACACGCCAAAGGTAAATACTACGCGTTTTTAATTAACATCGAAATCAAATTAATTTTTTTTTTCAAATGAAAAGATCCGTCGAAACGCGTTTATAATAATATATACATATATAGTACACAATAACAATACCACAACAATATAATATACAGATTTGAGGTAGGTAATATAATATATTATATTCGGAGCAGTGCCGATCTCGCGGTCTCGTCGCTATTCATAATATCGTTATTATATTTTATATTATATACGTTTAGCGTTATTGTCGTCGTCGTCTGAGGATGAATATAACAATAATATTATTATAATACACATAGACCACAATATTATTATTATCATTACTATAATACAAATATCCCGCAGATTCGCTGCAGTAGCCGCCGCCGCCAAGGAGCACTTACTTTCTTCGAGACCTAGGGGACCCTTCCACGAGCGATCCCGCGGAGCTTTCGTAATCGGGTGCACTTTCTTTTCGTCTACGTTCCCATTGTATATATTCGTGCCGCACACGTCGCTTATAATATAATATAGTCGTGTATATATATATATATAAATCGTATAGGTATAATATTATCATAGTACGAAAACGTTCCTTGTCGTCGCTGTTATGACATTATTAATTATTTTGTTTGCAGTTCTTTTGTCACTGCTGCAGCGTCTCTTCCGTTGTCTCGCTCTCAGCTTTCATGCGATATTATTTCGACAACACAATCCGCGATCGCCCCGCGGGTCGCCGCCGCCGCCGCGTCGAGAGGGAAAACAATCGAGCCCTGCTTTATCCTCACCCACCGCCCACCACACACGCGCGCTCACCCGGACCTCGTCATCATCGCCGCCGCAGTTTCCGCACCGTAAGAAGTGCGTGTGCCCGGAGAAGAAGCGGTCGCTATGGATATAATGATATCCGTACAGTTCCTAAATAATAATAATAATATGTACTTGTTATTATTTTCTGGCCGGCCGCGTGAAAGTCATCGCACACACACACACACTCGGAGGGGCCCGATCTATACGATCTATCGCTGTGCGATCGCCCGCGGTGAGTACACACACCGCACATGGCCATATACGATGTATAAACAGTATATTATATTATTATATATACTTTATGGACGTCGAGAGAGAGAGAGACAATCTCGTTTTGATTACCCCGCGGGTCCCGGGGCGCACAGAATCCGGTATTTCAATGACGTGCCGAACACCTATATAGGTACGCTCAATATATTTACTGAAGTTGTGCGTATTATATTATATATATTTTTATATTGTATTATTGTATATACACACGGTGTGGCCCCGCGTGCGTCTGCAGTCGCGGAAAATCAAAACTCTTATCACGCGACCGCATCGTATCGCCGCCGCCCCGCTCGAAATCGATATTATATAGGTAAGTACCTATTATTGGTATATATATATAACGGCTACGATATATATATATATATATATATATATGGTTTATATATATGGTTTATATATACAGCTATATAGTATATAGGTAGGTATGTAGTCTGCAGTAGTCCGCGTGCGGCGGTGGCAGATTGTTTTCACGATTGAAAATAAAACCCAACAGATATATACAAGGCGTACTGCTGCAGCTCCCCAACCGACATATTATTATTATTTTTACTCTGCTCGAAGTATAATAATAATATATTATTATGTTGTAAAAGTTGCGGAAAATAAATCACAACGCGTCTATATCGCATAATCGCGAGGATTGCGACTGAAGATCCAGCTCATCCGTCATCCTATTCGCTGGGTATACGATATGAAAACGCGTTGAACAATGTTCGGATCGATAAATATTCTCAGAGAGATACGTTGACAAATAATAAAAAGAACGGAAAAATCAAATAAACGGCAGAATCCATATTATGTTAAGCATGAAACCCTTACCCATAGAATGCTGAAACCAATCGCAAACACTATATTAAAACGACATCTCCAAGGTATCTCCATCTTCCTCTAGCTCTGTAGCAAGCCGGACTGAAATGTGGAAGAAACTAACAAACAAGGGGGAACGTGCGAGAAATGTTTGGGCACACCCTCAGAATCCTCACCACTGAGACATGACGTACCTTGGAAAAAGGGGAAAACTCCCAGCAGTCCGGGGACACGAGAGGAAAGAATCAAGGATAATTCAAATAATATTATATTATATAGGACGATAGACGGCATGAACGTGGAGAGATGCAAACATCAAACCATTTGTTTGAGCCATTTGTTTTGTATGCATCTAGTAGTAGCAGAAGATGTGCGGTGAAAGATTTTATAGCGGATTAGTAGCAGTCACGAACAAAGTGATGGGAACTACTGAACGTCGGGAAAGGAAATGATTGCATCTCAATAAGGAAACGCTGACCGACACGAGAGGAAGAAGAAGAAGAATAAGAAGAAGTTGACGAATATATATCCGTCCGAAGAGATTAAGTGAGAATAATATTATATATGTTACACCAAAAGTATTATTATAACAATATTTGGCACGGTGAATACGCGTAACCTACGCCGGCTACCTCCATTTATAATATTATACTAAAAGCAATAAGTATTCTCACATTTCGAATAAAAGTTCAGCGCAGTCACGAACGGGCACGAATGATAAAAGCGAGGCGATACAAACAATTGATAGCACAGATTTAGATAATGATCTCGCAGCGCGTTCCGCCGGGAAATAATATATTTTTTCAACGGTCACGATATCGTTTCGCAGCAATCAGGATATCGATATATACACAGAAACGATACAAACAATCGTATTACATCGCAATATTATATTATTATTATATTCAACCGGCAAAATTATATACTACAAAAGCGTTCACTTGGTTTTTTTTTTAGTATTTTTAGAAGCGAAAAAAATGAAGTAAATTATTTGGTAAAATATTTAAAAAATTAATTACGATGGGCGTGGGACGGTAGGGGATCGGACTTGAAAAAATCATGAAAAAAATGATATAAAATTAAATAATTAATACATTTATTGGGTGTTGGACGTGGTATCTTCGACATTTACCAAAAATGCTCGTTATATTCGAACACAATTAAAAATAAATCAATAACAATAAAATAGTGCATGTGATAACGTTTAATAATTTTGTTCAATTAAAAATATTGAAACTCGAATGAATGTGGTTGAATATTTTTTTCATGTATTTTGAGGGGAATAAATAATAAGTTACTAAAGTATAGAATATGGATTAAAATAAATTGATCAACCGAATACCAAAATATAAGTCGTTATACACCTGGCTCGCAGGTACCTACATAATAAAAATGGCATATTATCAATTCACTAATTACCTATAAGTAGTATTAATTCGTGTACAATAGTAATAATTTACTTGTGTTCAATATATTCCCAATGCTGATTTTACCACTATAAAAGTAATTATTTGAACAGTAAATGTGTGTATCAAAAAGTATAAACGTTTTAAAATTTTTTTTTTCCTTATTTAAAATAATAATTTAGTGTGCCAACCTTTTGCGAAGCAGGACTCTGTATTACTCCATACTTCACTCATCTATACACTTTAAGTACTTATAAGTTATAATTAATTAACTAAACTTTTCGAAATTGGATATTTACATCATATTGAAATCCACTGAAAAATATTCTGCTTTGGAGTATGAAATATGTTTGCTGCCATTCAAAAAAGTAAAATACTTACCTAATCAATTATAACAATAAGAATAAGTAGGTAAAAAACATCTTGTTTTCAAAAATGTTGGTAACAAATCTTTATGAACAAAAAAATTATATTTCTCCAAAAACATTAATACTTTTTGAGGCAATGAGCAGTTTTTATACCGTTCAAAGAACCATGCAGCGTGTATAGAATACACAATTATAGTATATACTTTGATTTTAATCTAGGAACGAGATTAACTCGATTTCGTTAGAACAACATCAGAATTATACGGAAATTTAATGTTGTTCGTACACCGCAGCAGTATGTTACGCATTATAATTCAATAAGACACTACTATTTTATAGGTACACGTAAAATACACTGTTCGTGGGAAATTTATATGGGCGGTCCCTTTTTCGGCCAAAACTTGCAGTTCCCTTTTCAACCACTGTCCCTTTTCGGCTAGTACAATTTTTTTGTTTTAAAATTACAGTTACAACTACTGAACTTAATCATTTTTGTATTTGATTAAATATGATTGTATCCAAAAATTATTTAATTATTACTAATTTTAATTATTACATAGCTGTGTGAAAAAAAAAAATTACAATATAAACTAATTTGCAATAAAATGTTAAATCGTATGACATTAGTCTTATAATACCTGTATACCAATATATTATGATATTAAAATATGCCTTCGTGAATATATCAAAAATTGTGATTAAGTTTTTTATAATATTATATGATATTTGTTTGACAAATTCTTAACGACATACTTTACTATTTGTATATAGTCTTCAACGTAAGCTTCTTTTCGTCGTAACCGTTTCACATTTTTTGTATCACGAGGTGTTTTTAAAATGTCAATACTTCTAATTTGTATGTATATATTTGTCTGAACTCCATTAATAAGAACAGCTAACTATAGCTCATTATCGATGGAGTATGTTCATATAAAAACTTCGATTGAAAAGGGATGAGTGGAACGACCTGTGAGCATTAGTGGTTCTAGCCAAACTTGCCAAAGCAGCAGCCCAATATTGAGATAGAAATAAGCTATTCGTCATTTATGAAAGTGCCAGTTAAGTAATCACAGTATTTTTTTAATCTTCCATCATCGGGACAGTCCGACATAACTCATTCACAAATACTTCATGTGATACAGATACTTCATGTGGGTCTAAAAACAATAATCCAAAAGTGAATCTAACCCATTGATCTATATTTTCATATGATGTATTATTATAATCTACAGACAATCCACATTTTTGTACACTTGGCCACCAAACTTGAATCAAACAGAGTCTACAACCTTATACCTATTTTAGTGTTACCTATGCCTATGTAAAATTAAACTTATAATTTTCAAAAACTAATAAACACTTTCCCCGATTATTTTGAATAAATTCAGCCATTAAAAATTGTTAAATTATACAATTTTTTTTAATTTTGATTTTTTCTATCATGACTCATGAGATACTAATAAGTAGGGACGTACACGAGAATACTTTCGTTTTAAAGTAAAGACTAAAAACAAGTAACAACTTTGGTTTATCTTTATTTCAAAAAAAACAAATATGAACGTAATTTAACAAAATTTAACTAACATTGAAGACTATAAAAATAGTAAAAAAAAGTCAAACAACAATTCATTTTTAATTCAATAAATGCAATATGTTATAACAATATTTTATTTTATTATTTTTTCACGCAATTGTATGTAACAATTGTTATCGAAAAATCACATTTTTGGATACAATCATATTTAATTAAATATAAAAATTATTAAATTCAATTGTTATAGTTGAAAATTTAAAAAAAAAACCCGTACTGGCCGAAAAGAAAAGGGTTCATTTTGGCCGAAAATTGTGACACTCATTATTATCGTTGCAGATTTAATCAATTACCAATTAATATAAACTATTGACGTAACAGTCGGTACTCGGTAATCGGTGATGTACATTAATTTAATATAATATGTTATTATTATTGAGATTAATAATAATATTTTAATGTACAACACTACTGCGGAACAATAATATAGTGATGAAATCGATCTCGCAAATTAGCTTTCGACGAGCGCTGCGAATTATTTCCATCTCTCGAGTTATTTAAACTGAAGTGCGCTTGAGATATCGGAACAACAACAATTTAATCGGTCCCAGGCAGGGCCCTGACCCAAATCCAATATAATATAATACAATAATGCCCATGTGCACCGCCGGAAAACAATCGTTCCGTAACGTTACAACATCATAATAATAATATGTCCTATGTGATAATTTTTCATAATTATTATTTACTTTCTTTTTTTTTTTAATTAAATCTGTATCTATTGTCGTAGTAGTTGTATAACATGCGTATTGGAATATTATTGTCTATACCGCATAATATATAGCTACCTACAGGTAATATTATGCGCGCGCGCGGCTGGCATATTTTAATAATGATAATAATACTCGGCACTATTCGTCTATGCCGATGTTATTTAATTGGTTACCACGCGAATGGAAAAAATAAAAGGGCATCAATAGAATATTATATTGATGTCTGTTTTTCCCCGAAACACAAAACCCGTAAACGATGATAATTCATTGTGTTTGGAACAGTCGATGAGACGACCGTAAAAATCAACAATTTTAACTAGGCAGTGTCCGATAGTTGAATCGCTTCGTAACAAAGAGTATAATAATATTTGCCGTAAGAGGGTGGTTTGTATGTGTTATATATTATTATTATGGTCGTACACCCGCACACACGCGCGCGCGTACGAGAACACATAAATCGTGTGCGGGTGACCGGAAACCGTTTCACCAGAAGACGGTCAAACGGGCGCCGCCGGGGAGGAGCGGGCAAATAGGGGTTGTTCGCTGTATATATATTGAATGAAGCCGGTCTACAGCCGGCCCGGTGGCGACCGGACGTCCGACCTGGAATATTTCCCGCCGAGACCGCCTAAACCGCCAATTTTTCGCCGAATTTGTTTTCGTCCGACTGCTTCGAAACGCCGACAACCGGGTACCAAGACTATAGGTAACCTATACGTTTTTATATCAACAGCACTGTAATAGTTTCGAAATCGAAACTCCATCACCCACCGTTTTTTCCCACCGTCGCTAATTTTGATTTGCACGACTATGATCGATATTCGACACCGTTCGATTGGCCAGACTTTGTGGGTATACCTAATTTTGAAATGTAATCACATCGCTCCATTTATATATTATTGTAATTCAAAGTACCGTTTCTGCAGTGAATCACATTTACAAACGATAAAACAATAAATACCATCATACCGATAACTATATACTCGACTAGCGGTGATCAAACTTGGTGAGGGGTGGGGGGGGGGTGAGGGATATTTATCTCCCCCCCCCCTCCGTGACCTTTTATTTCAATATTTATAATAACTTATATAATATATAGGTACAAGACAGTAATAACCACAAATTATATTTGTAATGATCAAATAGTGTATGTTATAAAATCGGTTGCCACCCCCAACCCCAACATCACGACAAATCAATTTGATCACCACTGTACCTACCTATACAATATTATAAATAATAAAATAATACGTATTGTACAATACGGTAGTGCCATCGTCACACATCATAATATTACGTTATTTTCTTTAATTTATGTATTTATTTCGATATAATATAATGCTACCCATATATTACTTCTTATAAATAATAATCACTGCATAATTGGTATATAAATATAAAATGTTTTATTTGGGAGCTGCGTGATAATAAAAACGTAGTGCATAAATTGTAATTATCCAAAGTTGATTGCATTTTTAAGTATAGTTTAATCCCTTTTATTCTTAGCTTAAAAAACACTTAAAATATTAGAACGAATATTTTATAAAAGCAAATGTGTTTAAAACAGTTTAAGACCGCAACAATGTCGAATTTTTACCAAATATGAATGGACTCTGAGTGGTTTAGAAATCGAAGTATCACGTATCGGCTAATAGCGAATATATATAGCGATATTATCAATACTGCGAACTGTCAAAAATGATTTTCGTCTGCGCATATTATAATGAATTCATAATATCTAGGTTAAATGTTTGTAACTTATTATACTTTTCATAATATTAAAATGTATTATATTATTTTAATCTGAAAACACTGAAATTAATATGATATTATTATATATATTATTTACTTAATGACATAATAACAATAATAATTGTTTTTTAAGCTGAAGTTTATACTTCGTGAACAAAAATAAGTCGTGAAATTAAAGTATTACTGTCTTATATTTAATAATATAACAAACTGAATTTTTATTAAAAAAAGAATAATAATAAAAATAATAATATTCAACCCGTGAAATTATATGAAGCATAATAATAATACTGAGTAATGCATCTGAAAGCTGTAGAGAATGATATATTAGAGAAAATAATTTGTACCCACACAACCAAACTTTAGAGGTGATAAATTATACAGTACTCTTTCAACTACATTTTATGATAATAATAATATTTTATTCGGCACCTGCTTATGGGTATAGGCGTACAGAGTTATAAACACTATAAAACAAATGTGACACCGTTAAATGTATATTTTTTTAACGTCTTATTCGGGTTTTTAATTGAGTGTAATAGCACACTTAAACGGCACAGAATTCGATGACGCCGTTCAAATATAGGTACAAACAAAGGAAATAAAAGCAAAAAAACCGAACGTTGCATTACGCGTTATGTTTTTAACAATGCCAATATACAAATAATAATAATAATATGTTTAATTGGTCCGTTGTATTTTTGTATATTATGAATGTGCAGTAACGTCTTCGGCTCGTATAGAAGAAGTGAAATTAAAACAGATTTGGGTACCACAACGATTCTTGAATTGAGAACTGGTTTTGTTTTATTTTTCTACCTTTTGGCCCAACGTAACCTATATTATAATAGTTATTATATTATATCTTTCAATTAAACGTCCGAATACCGTTTCTAAAGGTGTGGATTCTGTCTAGTTAAAACGAAAAACACATCAGTTTGAAATTTCACAGCGGGTACCTACACCTAATCCATGAATCTCGTTAAAAAATTTAGATTTTATCTGAACAAAACTGAAAATAACGTTTCGTGGCTGCAGTCGCGATAACGGAATAAGCCGGAATATTACCGGAATACTACGATAATAATATTACCTGCATTAAGTCCTTATCGCTGAACCAAAGTCTTAGTCAAACGACGGAGGCGTCAGCTCTAACCTAAGATATGTATTGATATGAGTTTCCGAAATTTTCACTCCCCCACATAATAATATAACATATTAGGTAGAAAAATAATAATAACGTATTGAATTATATTATGATAAGACGTAACGAAAAGTAACCTTACGAAAACACTAAATTATACTACACGAGAGAATCGCCTGGATAAACGACGAGTTCCTCTTAACCCTTCAAATATGAAATAGTTATGCACTTTGAGCGATCCGACTAAATAATAATAATAATAATAATAATAATAAGCGAACAGGATTTGAACGTTGGCCATCTGCGGGTTTTAATGACTGACAAACGAGTTTTTATTAACGACATCAGACTCGCAGGAGCCGAGCCACCTTAATATGCAAATAATATTATGTTGTAAACGCAGAAATATTTTCGTCTTGCGTTTCGTTTGTTTGCACGCCTCATTGTCTAATAAAATCTGAATATTTACTGCAAAACGCGTGTCCTGTAGTTAACGACGATTTTTATTCGAAAATTGGGTAAAACAAAAAAACCAAACACTGTAATTTTATCTGAAATTTAATAATAAACAAAAATAAATTGATGTCCCGATATTATATTTTAACTGTTTTCATGTACTTTTAAGCACTCCAATCAATTGAAATCTAACATAACGCCGAATGTAATAAAGTTAAATCTATCTTTTCTAACAGGTGGTTAACGTTAATGGTTAATTAATTCAAATAAAACACTAGTATTTTCCTATGTCATATGAATTGCCTAAAATCAACATTGTGTTATTATAATTATCATCGTTTTCGGTTTTCGTTTTATAAACAATTTAATTTAAAAATAAAGCTACATGTATTTTAGTAGTTTTTGTTTTTGATTAATCAACTTATATTTAAATTGTAAATATCTGGTACATTATTAATCACATTTTTTTTAATCCTACCTACTTTAATCCTATTGTTGATGTTTTGCATATATTTATCTGCTATGCAAGAACTCGTGAAATGATTAAAAAAAGCATATAACTAAAATTCATTTTCTCTTATATGGTGGAAAAAAATATGTATATGTATACACAAGATTTGAACATCATCATATACGTCATGTAAACGGTATAATAATATTTCATATTATGCGTTTGAATGTTTTAATAGTTCAACTTATAGGCGATTGCCAAAACGTGTATAATGATTAATTAAGTACACTTGAAAAAAATGACATAACATATTTTATTGTCCGTGTAAAGTAATATATATATATATATATATATAATTAGGTATAATATATACTATTATTTTTTATGTATTAAAATGTTTATAAAATCTTAAAGTGCATTTTTTACTTTCCAAATAGAATACGATGGAGTATGAAAAATGTTTTAAATATCCATTTCGCGCGTCTTATCCGCAGACGGGAGAAAAATCACAGGACGATAAATAAGATATTATTATTATGTTATGTTTCCGCAATCGGAATGACTGCAGCAGCGGGGTAAGCCAAAACGTTGAATCGGCTATTGCCCGCACAATGATCCATCATGTGAAGCATTTCTCCGCGCTAACGAAAATATATATAAAAAAAAAAAAAGATGATAATAATAATAATCCAACGTTTATGATTTGACCTTTTTTTGCGCGCGCGCGCCATTGTATGACGGGACGGCGCCGCCGCGTATACATGGCAATTACCCGAATGAACAATTGCGCATTAATCACGGGCATTTAATAGGTGGATCAAGAAATCCGACACGTAAATCGTGATTCGTGTTTCGGTCATTAGTTCGATTTTCTTCTTCGGGTGTGCCGGTGAAAGTTCGTCAGATTTTCCTATTCTTCGCGTCACATATGGGTTCGCTTTCTCCGAAACCTCGCGCGTCCACCACACATTATTATTATTGCCCGGCGAGAGTCCCTCGGGGAAAAAAAATTGTACGCACAGGGCGTGATTCGCCAGGCATATAGTGTACGACGACCCTCGCCGCTAATTTGTTCGTCATTGACACTATTTAAGTTTCGATTTTTTTTTTTTTTTTGAATTTTTAAGTATAACATTGAAATATACCATAATAATATGTTTAGGTGCTTTTAGATCGTTTCATACCGTTTAAGGATCAGTGTCCCGTGTACACGATATGAAATTTGATCGAAATTTATTGTAAATTATTATCAAGCACACAGTATTTTTTTTAAATGTATTTGATTCATCTAAATCAAAGTTCTAACGGTTTGTTTTCGAGTTAATATAAATAAGATGTAATAATATTCAGTTTAGTACTTATTGTAGACTATTATCCTTAGCATGTCAAGTTTAATAACTCAGATATTACACGTTTGAATGTCGATTTAAATTTAAAAAATAATTGTTTACATACAGGGCGATTCGCCAAACATGCTCTTCCGTCATTTTTTCGTTTCATAATTAATTTATTCAAATTCTGATTTTTGGAATTTTTAAATATATCCAAACACCATTTTGTATATTCTTGAATTGTTAGTAGGTACTACTTAAGCCCTATAAACTTTTCTTTTTCAAATGAGAACCCAATTTTTTACTACTTCCTTTTTTTTGTAAATTATTTAGTGGATATTTTTTTTTTAAATGTTCATGTATCTAATTCAAGATTTGAGCTGGTAGTTTCTCAGTTATTAAAAAGTTTTTACTAAGAATGATTGTAATTAAAAATAGTTTTACAAAATTAAAAAGTAGATATAAATTGGATCTATAGTATTTATTATACTTTATCCATTTTTACAAATTTTTAATGTTGATAGATTAATATTAATCACTAAGATGTACTAATCTCTATTTAATAGCTCCCATAACTTACATACTCGTTATCATGAACCTATTATCCTTAGTTCTCAAAGTTAAATTACTCAACAACTACTCGTACGAATTTCGATTCTGATACGTCAAAATGTTTAGAAAAAATATCCACTAAATAACTAACAGTAGAGAAGGGGGGTTTTTGATTGAAAAACTGATGTTTGCATCTCCGTGGGACTCTTCTTATGTTGTAAAACAAATCTCAAGAATTTGAAAATATGGTCCTTAAGTATATTTAAAAATTCCAAAAATCAGATTTTGAATAACTGCGTTATTGAACAAGAAAAAGGAGGTGATCATGCTTGGTGAATCACTTATTTGTACATCTATACATAATAAAATTTACCTATATGTTTTTATATTTAAAAAAAATAATCTGCTTAACACTTGACAAAAAGGGTGTTTTGTTTGAAAAAACTAAGTTTGTATCGTCATGATAGTTCTTAAATGGCAAGGTACTAAATCAATACATTTTGAAATTCTCTCTTTAATGTTACTAGGTACACAATTCTAAAATTTAGGTTATAAATATTATTAAAGAAAAAATTAGGGTGAGCATGTTAAGTGAACTATTCTGTATAGATACGCGAATAACACTAAAATTAAAACTGTTAGAAACAAATTCCTATAGTCGTATATAAAATATATTTAATCACATCTGTCTTTATATTCAATATATAAATTTACATTGAGCCTACTCACAAATATATGTGTATTTAGACGATATGTGCAAGTCAATACAATACATTTGTGGTCTGGGAAATATATTATTTTACTTTTGTAGTCTTGTCCTAAAGGATATTCGAAAATCGAAATACTTAGTTAGGTTTTTCTCAAACGTACCGTGAGGACAATCTTGGAAGCAGAAAAGATTCAAAGCTGCCAGTTCTTCTAAAGTCTGAATCATGAAACCTGATTTCATTGTTCAATGCATCCGAAAGCTTTCGTTTTACCACGTTTGGCTTTTTTTTACGTATCTTTTCAACTAGAATACGCATTGAAAAAAAAAATCGTACATATTTATTATTATTATTTTTATTTGAATAAACTTTACATCACTCATGAAATACTATTTTCAATATACAAATATTTAGATATTCAAAATTACACGTGGGTGTTTCGTTTTTATCCAAAAAATAATCGAAAAATCGTTTCAACGCTGGTTGACTGCAGAACTCTGTTTACATGCTCGCCATTAAAATTGCGTATAATATTATGTGTATATAATATATTATATAATATGTACATTACGACACACGCAACCGATCTGCTTCTCTTATATTATATCCGCATACAAACTGTTTTTGGACACAATTACGAGGTTTTATAAGATCACAATACTATAGTAGTTTAGTACCATAATAGCATTGTATCTAAATTGTTTTTAAGAAAATAATCTTTTATATTTTTGACTCGCGTACGTAATATAGGTTGTGACGATGAACCACCTCACGAAGGGGTTAAATTACACGGTGATCTAATTTGATACAGTTTGACGGTAGTATAATATTATTATATTAAAATATTGAAAAGTTTAAACCGCCGATCGATATAGAGAGTATTGTATTATGAATTGTGCATCAATTACCTACTCGAGAAATGGTGTGAGTACGCGTTGTTTCCGGCGCGCAAACGATTTCGGTGGAAATAAAACTACGAAATGCGTACTTATAATATTATACAGAGTGTTTCTATGACTTAAGTGTCACCGTTTCGATAAACGTCGTGAAGCCAAAATCAAAATGTTCAATTATCGTGTACTTGCACCGCAGTCTTGTCGCACCATCTGTAACACCTTTTCTATATCTGCACTTCTGCTTGCCAATGTCTTTTTTTGAACCGAAAACCGGGATGGATGGAGGTGGCACTAATTTCACCCCTCCTCCCACAAGCCGCACGTCTTGTATCGCTTACCGAAAACAGTAACAAAACTGTTTGGGTTTTCGCGCGGGACATGCACTCTACCTTATAACAATTATTTCGTTCTTACGCTTTATAAGGGAGGTTAGCTTTATCACGCCGATTTTGCCGTCGACATACGATAAATCGATTACAACTGTCTAATGTCAATTTTATCTCGGCATTGTGGATTGGTTCTGTTTCAGCCAATATTTTTCAACTACTTCCTTTTTCTTCATCGTTTGCACAGTGATCAATGTCGATGTGGACGTTTTATACTCCTCGTTGACCAGCATACGTCCGACCATATTAATTACTTGTCGATACCTTTAACTGGTGATATCTGTCAGCAATTGTCGGTGTCCGCGTTGTCGACGAGTCTCCGCTTATTGTTTTATTGGACTATGGAACCGAATGGCGCCCATCATATTACGTTATGATTTCGTACGCTGACTTTGCGGGAAATACGATTGAATATAATAATGATATTTGGTTTTTGAATATTGTTGTGACTGTTTCGAGATCAAACGTTTAAAAGTCCCGCAGGTTTTTCGGGATGCAAGGCAAAGAATAATTTTGTCCTGAACATTTCGCGCGTTTGAGCCATTTCCGACTAATGTGTTGATGTAGTTCGTGTCGAAAGCACCGCTCTGTACAATAATATACTAAATTGTTATTGTTCTATCACTGCTGCTTTTATATCGATGATGATTCGGTCTTCGCGAATCGCTGGTCAATTGCCGTGACAGCGAAATATTAATCGCCATTAAATATTCGATTGTCGTCGAATGTAATAGCTATTTACATCACCGCTATAATATATAGTGTTTGATACGCACTATATACGACGGTGGACGATTCGGGAACAGCGGTACGCGGTGAAATCGGTAAGCGAATATACCAGTGTACTTACAGTCATTATAATATGTTATATGGCATTCGGTCACTTATTGTCACACCCGAAGAATATAGGACATAATATTTTGCCACCCTGCAGTAGGACATTTGTACCATCCGGTTGGAGGACGTTTTAAATGATACTCGAAAGGATTCGAAACGGATTCTAGCTTTCGTGCTAAAAATATCGATTTTCAATCCTGCGTACGGAAAACAGTGAAAACTGATCGATATAGGTACCTATACTTATATAATATTACTCGATATAGAGTTTGAAAACAAGCTCGGATTCCTTGTTGTATTGTCTTATTTAGATCCTATCTCTTAAATAAATTTGAACATCGACTTAGAAACATTCTATTACTGTACATACACAGTTTTTTGTACTCTACAACTAATTATCCCTTTTCAGAAAAATAAAATGTGGAATTCGCTATCCCAACATAACGAGGAGTGACTATATAGATTCCAATATAATATAATATTTAATATACAAGGACGCAAATGCCGACAAGTGTTTTCCACTCGTGCACGCGTTACGTTTATTTACTTGATAATAGTAATTATTATTATTGCATCGATGTATCACTTTACACGATACGTACAAGTCGATGCGATATGTAGGTACCTGGTACAGCCTGGTTAATATAATAATATACTCTTCGATAGTAACAATAATTGAAACTTTTTATCGATCGAATATTATTATCGTGTCGTCGAATAAGGAAAGTGAAATTAAGTATTAATACACGCGTGTATTCAATCTCTCCCAATCTGCTGTCACCTCTGACCCAAGTGACTATCTACTGTGATTATTTTATCTCAATAAACAGTAATTGTCTAGGTTATTTTTTTAAGCCCAACAATTTGCTACACGTTATGATTACATACGCTATATTTTAATTGCATACATTCCGAAGTAACATTTTTTTTTTTTTGCAAATTTTCCGTGTGATATAGAAACGAAGTATCGAACCTGCGGAGATTGTTATAATTCGCTGTAACTTATGACTGTTATTATCATTTCAATTTAAGACGCCGTAATGGGAGGGAGTGGCAAAACGTTTGTATACCTATACAATTGTCGGAGCATTAATACGCGTATACATATACTTCTTCGCTCATGTGGATACTTTAAATACATACTTTATAAGTGTACATTAGGGTATAACTACTGGTTTGGAATATTATGCATCACGTAGATATCTTTGGAAAACTGTCCGGTTTCGGAATACGGAATAAAAAACGTACGTTGTAATTTAAAAATTGATAACGGCAGGGAATTTGTTTAAAGATAAAATCATATTCTAAAACGCATAAATTAACCGAGAAAATTACTGTTAAGCGATGAAGCCTTTTATGCGTCGTACGTACTTATATCATAATATTATATCTCCACATTGTATTATACTTTTGCTAATATTTAGGCCGCCGCATATATATATATATATACGCATATACGTATATATCTACATACGCATTATGTATGGCCAATACGACGACCGGAAGGTAATTGGCAGCCACGAAATTGTATTATATGGATAATATTATTATTATTATTAATAACGAGCAACCGTCGTCGGTTTTAGTCGTAGTCGTCGTCGGCGGTGTGTGTGTGTGTAAGCTTGTGCGCCTTGTAGGTATAATAAAATAATATTTTCGAAATCGAACTCTGCCCAAGTCGGACGTTGATTATCGGCTCGCGATTTATCAATTCAAACGCGCGGCTCGCCTCCGATACGTAATAATAATAATAACAATAATAATAATAATAATAATAATAATAATACTAATAACATTATATCGCATATAATATTATGATAGACGACCGGTTGTTGCTGTTTTTGTTGTTGCTCGGCCGGCGGACGATGAGAAACACAAATTCGCCGCCGCGGCAACCCGCTGTAGATAATATAATGAAAACTATCACGTGCGTGTGTGTGTGTGTGTGTGCGCGCGCGCGCGAACGCGAAGTGCATAGAAAGCACACGAACTTATACTTATACCCGGTCGCGAGGCCAATAATGATATCGTCCCGAGCTCGCGCTTTCACGCATTGTATAAGTCGTATGTATATATACTATTAACGTATATTTATTATATATGTATGTACATAATAATATTTGTACGACTTTGTGTGTGCACATTATAATTTCGTATGGGATTTCAATTTCACGAGCGCGTTTCTCGTCTTAGCTCCTCTGCGAACAGATTCAGATTCACCGAGTCGACACCATATCACATCATTTCATCGGGTGATTGATGTGGTATTCTAATATTCTGATATTTTTAGATTTTTTCAACTAAGCGTTACACTGCTTACATTTAAACAAAGTATTTTCAAACGCCTGGAAATTTAGCATATTTTTATGACCTTTATGACCTTTACAATAGATGGCCACTTTGATGATACCTCTTTTATCGTAGTAATATTATGTGACCGACTCATTTTTATTGTAAATATTGTGAAGTTTAGTCATCATTTTTTTTTTTTTAATTCGAACGAATGGTTTTTGAATTAATACAATTAATTACTGTCGATTTCGTTTTGATGAGCATAATATGGAGAAGTTTCATTATTCGTGGAAGGTCTTATGATCTATGCTTCATATATTTTGTTCTAAGACTTTATACTGTCCTTGTACCTTTTTTAAATACAACTACTGAAGTATCTATGTATGATATTAATACATGTTTTTATTAAATTGCAATTCGTATTTAAATTATTTGTTTCAGACAGTTTGTAAATAAAAATAAAAACTGGCATCATATTAGACCAAAAACTTCACGAGCTGGTCTTAATAGACCTCCACGTGATCAGCTTGAGTAATTTCTAATGTGCGACCAACCATTATTATACGTTATTATTCTCGTATTGTCTGCAGTAGTATTACCATAGATATCTCAGTTGCAGTTTCGCATTTTTCTGACATTTCAAAGCGAGCACATCATAATAATATTTGGTGCAGTTTTGGGCAAAAACAAAACTACGGTTATCTGATGTTTGCATCTATAACACATATTTCAATATTATATGTTTTGAACATTTATTTTATGTGTCAATCCTAAGATATCAAGATGACGCAGATAATATTATATCGATGTTTGAATGAAATAAACAGTTTTACTATAGAAATAATTAGTTAGAAAATTAGTTTGAAAAACGTAATCATTGTGTTCGTGATCATAATAATTGTCTATTGTTTATGAAATACATCTAAATATTATTATCATATAACGTATAGATATAGACCATATAAATATATAATACAGTCATAATATTATATAAATAGGTCTATCCGGTGTCGACGCGTTCTAATAACGAATTTTCGTCGAAATGTACGAATTTTAAATAATAGATACCTAACATAATCCTCGTAAAGTTGAATCGCATTATTTTTTTCCCCCGACACTGATTCTATAGGTGCCAAATACGCGTTATATTATACGGTTATACGGGCAGGTAATATGACATAATATTATTATTCAGGTGCTTTACGCGGACCATATATTCATATTGCGATAACCTCCTAACGGGGACGTCCCTCGAGGATTTCCCGTAATTTACACACATATTAGTAAATCGGCAAATCCCTCGTCGGGATTTACGCGAGATGTGCCTGCCCGCCCCGCATGATACTAAAGGTACGACCACCTGCGCTCTCGTCATTGCCCGTCTCGCTGACAAGCGCTTTGGAATAATACGACTGTGCATTGATGTTTATTATTGTATACCATTTGTTTTTTAGCGATAAAAATAATAATGTATTGGCTTGCAGAGATCGTTTTTATTATTACTGAGCGCACGTACAAGTTTTCTGCAAATGAATTAAGGCGACTCGCGTTTTTTTCGTTCAATAAACGGGGCCGGGAAGAATGCTGCAGCCGGAGATGGACTATTCTATTTGATTTTTTTTACTTCTTTTGTTTCTAGGAGGCACCTATGTATAATAATAATATATTATACACTATTATTGTTACAAGACTGGCAAGCTGCATTACGGACTTCGGACGAGGATATTATATATTATGTATCTCCCCATCGTTAGGGTCAGAATGTTTATGTACGATCTTAAAAACTCTAAAAAACGCATGAAAATAATATGCTCAGTAAATTTACAATATATCCCCTCGATACAATAAAAAATACAATTATAAAATGCTTTAAAAAATCGTATTATTCGTTCAATATATAGGTAGGTACTATAAATTTATATATTACTCGTTCCACGTGAGTTGTGACACCGACAATATTACCTATATTGTCGTATTGCCTACATCGCCTGTAAAAGCATATATGCCTGCACTCTATTGTGTAGCGTGATCGAGCAGCTGTACGCGTTAAATCTAATAACAAAAAAGTGCATTTGTAAACATTCCCTTTGAAATCTAAAGTTTAAGGAAAATTACCTGTACAATATATGAAATATATACTAAAAATACATGAAGCATAAAAAAAATTCGTAAGAATTGCATTACTTGTAGCTAAGAATTCAGTAAAATTTGCTTTTATACGTCACACTCTAACGATTTTATAATAATTTGATCTGCATTGCGCACGTCTAAATGAAAAAATATGTAAAAGTCATAATATACATCGCGTTCCAATTCTACCCGCCATCGGCTATCGTCACAGATACGCCATAAAATAACGCTGCTGCAGAGTCGGTCTGGTTTGTAAAATGATAATAATAATAATATACAATAATAATATTATGTTCGTAAGCGTTCACACGTCGTTCAAATGTCCAATCGTGAAGCCCTAGGCAATATTATTAATAATATTCAATCGTGCGCTCGCTGTAGGTTTTTTTTTTTTATAAAGGGTTCTGCCTTCTGCGGGTCTCATATCGTTGTATGATTATATACTGTTTGCGATA
Organism: Neotoxoptera formosana; assembly: GCA_022818045.1. Classification (NCBI taxonomy): domain Eukaryota; kingdom Metazoa; phylum Arthropoda; class Insecta; order Hemiptera; family Aphididae; genus Neotoxoptera; species Neotoxoptera formosana. Next base: position 22,895,945 of record CM040635.1, on the reverse strand, counting down.
AAACTCACATTTTTCTTTAGGTGAAAAAAATATATTATATGCTTCCTCCACCTACCTACTTATCTGTGCTTAAAATATGCGTTCGAACACCGTAAACGCCTACAATATGGTTCATCAAGTCGTCGCAGTGTATAATAAACAAATCGATAAATTATGTACACGTACCATTTGTAAACGGTTTTATTTTACACATAAATTATAAGTGTAACAATAACATGGCTATACAAATCATTGAGACATCATATTCTTATGAAAAAAATGATTATTGTATAATAAGTATATTGTAACTATGAAATATTTTCATAAAAATATCAACACGAATAAAGGTTGAGACGAACTTTTGAAATGATAAATTGATAACGCACCACTAAAATTTTAATGGCCACTTTATTAATTCAAAATCTAGAAAAATGTATGATACCAAAGTTTTTTTATTTAGAAACATCTAAAATGATTTGTACATTTTATAATTTTTTACAATATGTTAGGGGGGTTTTGGGTGGTTAACTTTAGAAATATATAAAAACTTATGTTGCTAATGTAACTAGTACCTAAAACCTACTACCTAAAACCTATTGTAAACAATTATAAAACGTACACATAATTTTAAATGTTTCTAAATCAAAACACTTTCATATTACCATAGATTTTTCTGTATTTTGAATATGTATGTGATAACACTGCTGTAACATATATTTTGAATCTCCCGGTATAATATACACTATCTACCTATCCGAGTGACTAAAATACATTTGTTTTTGTTATTTTCGTCGCACTCTATTATTTCGTTGTGTAATATAAAACGTTTTAAAAGGTCGCGCGTTAAATTATAGTTTCATATTTTGCGTTTCCCGACGAAAAACTATTATATTTCGATACACACGCGCAACAGGGTGGTGCTCCGCTGCATTTCACGGTATATATAGGTGTATACATTTGACCTACCTATGTACGTCGCGAGAGTCGAGATGAAACGAGATTGGTTTTAACGGCCGGTGGGGGAAAAAAAAAAAACAAATAAAAACAAAGCCCTCGGACTTTAATCTCCAGCCCATTGAGTGCATTCCGCTAATGGATAAACAGAAATAATACTATTATTACCGGCTAATGTTTAGATAAAAAGAGGGCTCTCTCATAATACGCCAGCCCGCTCTCGCGCGCGGAGACTACTGTTTTCTTGACCGGAACGTCGTTCGTCTCCCATAGCTGTTGCGCACACACACTCGCACACACACACACACATTTATTTATATACACACTCACCGTGAGTGTGTGATTAATATCCAATCGTCGTCCCGTGCCTCCTATAAATCACCTGCGAATTCTCGATCAAGCTCGGCTGTAATAATAATATACTGTACTATGCAGTGTAGTGTGTACTATACACGACATTCTTCTCGTTATATACGTACTGATACGGTATGAGATCTCTTATATATATATATATATATATATCCGCCGCGACGTTATCTAAAACCATAATCGTTTCGGATCGAAAAACGTAATACGGCATAATCGAAACTGAGAAATTGCAGACAACATCTAAACTTCGATCGCACTAAATAAAACGATAAGTCAGCGTACAGTCACTGAGTAATTTTCAAGTTTCGAGGAAAGACGATGATTATTATCGCACTCCACGGTCGTTTCTCGTACAGGTAGAAATCTGGAATTTATTTGTCGTTTTCAATTAAACGACAAAATGTTCGAACAATTATTGTTTTTTTCTAAAATCAAAATTACGTTTTTCTTATGTTTTTTTTTTTGTACTATCAACAAATCGGTGTGTAAATATAAGCACATTTATACCTATTTAGATTCTTATCGAAACGAGTTTATATAATGTACGCAATTTTTATTCTTGTACAAGGAACTAACTAATCTAAACTGCAGATTATAAATTGGACACGTAATTTGGTATAATAATTAGTAAATTTATAATCAAGTTAATTTGTTTGTATTTCACAGTATGGTTTTCCAGTTCATAAATCTACGACCTATAAAATCTGAAAACGAGCTTATTCTATAACTATACCCGATTCAAAAATCCACTATGGCAATAATTTTTTCACAATTGTTTAATTTTTAACGGTTGAATTATGTGCGGCGTTTTAATAAAATAACAATAATTACATAGGTTTGATGTTATAAGTGCCTATGGCCGATAGGTACATTTCAATACTATCATGCATCACGGTCCAACCAAGGGTAGGTACATTGATACTATACACCTATATTTTTATTTAAAACGTAATATATAGGAAATCTTGGCCAAATATTATTTTTATAAACGTTTATTTCGATTTAATACGATCGTATTATACATATTATACAACTGATATACTAATATACTAATATGATGAACGATATTTAATGATGTATAATAATATTATTTTAAACTATGTGCGATAATTTCGCGATTTCGATTATTAATATTTTCAAGCTCAGTGCTCTGCGACCACAGTGGACGATTCCACATATAGGAACTCGGGGAAACAAATCTGCAGGGTATCGTAATATTATAATAATATTTTATATTAGATATTCGTTTATTATTTCCTTCCGGAGATGGCAAAAGTGTGTACTAGTCGGCGGCGGCGCCCATTAACGCGGAGTAAAAAATAAATATAAAAAAAACCAAAAACGTTTCGCTCGCACAATGTAAATGCACACACACACACACAGACTTAAACGTTGTAGTCTGCACACTTAGAAGTGTATATATATATATACAAACTACTGTCATCGCACGCCGCCGCTTGTAATTTGCAAACCCCGACCCACATAATAAAATATAATATAATATAATATGTACAACGTACCTACATAATATTATTATTATTATATATATACGTATATGAATAAATGCGTAAATACATATATATATATATGAGTTTGTGTGTGTGTTTGACCTACAACACTTCAGTGACCGCTAGAGTTTAACGCACCCGACGGTGTTTGCAGTATATTATATTATATAGGAGGCAGGTACCTATATATATACGTAATATAATAAGTGGCCTGCTGCAGAATCCCACCAGGATTTCCGTAAAAGATTCGATTCCGCGTGTTATGTCCGAACAATAATATTATTATCATTATATTATTATTTATTTTGGTAGTTATAGGTACTTTACGTTCGTATACTATTATATTGTATACGTCTTTAGTGTCTATTACGACGAAATGTGATTGCAATATAAGTATATTAATTGTAATATTACCATAATGAACTATATACTTCATTTGTCGTCTTTTTCACGATTTATTAATGACAAACGAGTGTGTGTGTGTGTGTGGACACGATGCAAGAATATCCTTTCGGTATGATAATATTATGCATCATATTTAAACTGGTCGTGAAACGCGAGAGACTCTATACCGTGAGGTAATATTTTAGCACTCATTATCTCAAATAGTAAATTTTTAAAGAACAAATTAGATTTCTTATAGTTATCATCGTTTTACTCATTTTAAATGGCCACGTACGTTTTCAATTTACTATTCCAAAAAAGAATAAATATCTGAAAATGTTGAAACACCAAAACCCGATTTCGATTTTTGAACGAATAATTAATTAGTTAAATGTTTCTAAAATTATGACGATCGGAGTGGCGGACTAACGTGTGAGACCTGTTCCGATCCAATCCGCTCATCTAAATTTTAAATAAAGTCAAAAATGTTAATGCATATCGATATAATGATTGCCTTACGTTAAAAGAAACACCATACGCATATTATATTTGAACAGTCCGAAATTTCAAACTTCACCTTTATGCATATAATACAGCCATATAGGTACACAAACGGCCGACGTGATGTTTAGTGCAGCTTGTTTTAATGACCCTAATTTATTAGGCGTATCGTACTTCGACTTAAATAATATTTCATTTCATATATTATTATTATTAAAGTCGTCGTTAAGTGTACAGTAATATATCACGCATGGTCGTATATAATAGGAACCTACCCACTATCGGCACACCTCATAAAAAAAAGCATTATTCATGAATGGAAAAAACGCTTAACATATGATTATTTTATCGATTATTACGTTACAAACTGTCGTTATCAATAATACGACTTCGTGTTTATAATATGTAGAGAAATTTTGTCCTCGATATTAAATAGTTTGACACTTTTTTTCTCAGGCAATGTAGGACGCACACAAACTGCAATTTATATTTACAAACAATATGGATTTTTTTGTTTACTCATATAAGTAAAATAAAAAACCACTCAGTTTTTAACTCTCAAGCCTTTTATAGTTTTATGTACCTTTAGAAAGTTTTTTTTTTTTACCAAAATTAATTTCGAGATAGGCGAGGTAATAGATGATTTGTGCAGATAATTTCAAGTAACGACAATATTATTATATATTAATAGTTACCTATATTAATCCAAACAGTCTAAAGGGAATCCGTCTCAAACACTATAAAAAAAAAAACCTTTTTCATTAATAGTTTGTCACTAGTTCAGTTTAAACGTTCCTATTTATTAAAATATACATATTATATATATAGAGAGAGAGTAAACCGTAAATACATTAAATCGCGTGTCGTTCGAACTGTGCAAACAGATGAGGTTTGAGATATAATTACAAGCCCGTGTTCGTTTGAAGTATAGTTGGTTTTTAGTTTTTAAATCTCAAAACCTTCATTCATAATACAATGCAATATATTATTATTATTGTCGTGTATTTATAAAAAAAAAAAAAAACGCGTTAACAATACGAATGAATGAAAAAATATTCTCATCGCACGAATCGGACAACCGTCGACGGGGGGAATGCTCACGTGAAATGTACTTCTTAGTTTCGTAATTACGACAATATGGTATTGTTGTATTCGATTCGGGGCTGCTGCGGGAACGGCAAAAAGCCGGTGCAGGAATGCGGTCCGATACGGTCGATCGACAGCCAGACGCGATACGATACGGCGAACGGAGTAAGAATTCGGCCAATGTCGACGGAATCCCGGGACGACGACGAGCAACTACCCTTATGCAACTATGACCGCCGAAAGAAAAAAAAAATTATTTAAGAGCTGCAGCAGCTGGGGTATGCACCGTCGAGTACCACTCAACCGCGGTTGAAATCGCCACTTAAATATCGATATAAAAACGTGTATAATATTATATTATGCGAGACGATTAATGCTTGACCCCCTTTTATTCTTCAATAATGTTTTTTTTTTTTTTTTATCGGAATCTAGATTTTTGTCATATTTAAAGGTGTACTCGATACCATGTTTTCAAATAATCATTCCATTTTTCGTAACGTTTAAAAAATTCACTGATCAAGCTTAGGCCCGAACCCTGAAAACGAAATCAACACAATAGAATTCTTAACTGCAACTAAATTATTAAATTTACTTTAAGATAAAACACTAATAATGTAAAATTATATATATATGTACCTTTTTTTTATATATTTAATGTAACGCTAATGGCCTCAGATGCGTCGAAGCGAAAATTCAAACTTAAATTTTAATTTCAAGATCAATAAAAAAAAAAAAAAAATTGACTGTGTCGTACAAACTTCTTTTTTTCGAACACGAATCACCCTTGTGTTTACTGTAAATTGATACAATATGTTTTAAAAATATTCGTGCAATTATTCGACTGTTTGAGCTATTAGATTAATACCCATGGTATTAATTCAAAAATGTATAGAGGCAATGATGATTTTTAAATACAGTAATAATTAACGTTAAAATATTATAGCATTTTATGTTTGTAAAAATTGTCCTAGTATATCCTCGTTATTATTTATTAAGAATTATTATCCCGTTTTACTGTAAGAGTTAATATAATATTTTAATAACCAGAAGACTACTCGTTTAAATTATGATTTAGATATATGTAAATTTTAAAAAAAATCATATTGTGCTAATTTACAGGAAGAAATACTGTTTGAAAAAAGTTTTCATTAATACAATACGCTCTTTAAATTGTATAAAAGTCTAAATATTTGAAAATATTATGCTGTTTATAAGTATACTTTAAAATTCGAAAATCAGAATATGAATGAAATAAACGAATTACTAAAGGGGGTGAGCATAGTGTGCTTTCAGGCGATATATATATGCGTGTATACACGCATATTTCAGTGATGGGGTGGTGCTGAGGGTGGTGACGAGGACGTTGATGAGGTCGATCTCTCCCCTCACTCCTCGCCGAGCCCCTCGGGACCAGGTTAATTCTTTAAAATATTAAAAAATAATAATTTATAGCGTAATTATTAACAGAATACAATTATACTCATTATGAAACTTTTAAAATATAATACAGTGAAACCTCTAAATACTGGACACTCTCGGTCACTGAAATTGTGTACTCTATTTGGAGGGTTAAGTTTGTCGAAAATGTGTAGATTGTTCCCAAAAGAAAATCTGCTATTTGGAGGTGTTCACTTTTTAGAGGTGTTAGTTAGGGGACGTTTCACTGTATCAAGAAGGAGACATAAGTTTTCTCGGACAGTCTTCGGTTTTCGTGCCATAATTACGCTCGCCTCCCCATCCTTAGATTTTTGTCACCTCTGCTGGCATGTATTGGTCCACCGAAATAACGCGACCTTAACGGCCCTGTAAGCTCGAGGTTTAGGATATATTATGTGATATTAAAATAATTATAATAATATATTAAAGCAGCGGTTCCCAAACTGTGCACAGCGGTCTACGGTTCATAACAAGTAGTTTAAAATGTATAGATTTTTTCGTTATTGATAACCTACAGCAGGGAACCGTGGCTAACTTGGGTCCCTAAAAGGGCACCGCGGAAAAAAAAGTTTGGGAACCGCTGTATTAAAATATGACATTTGTTTTTCATCTCTAACCACGTACGCGCTCGAACCCGGTCGAGATGATTATAAAGTATAATTCGTCGTGTATAATTTATTTGTCAACTGGACAAAAAGGAAAATTTATCTGCGAAAAATGCAAACCACAAGCCTGGAGAACTCTGAGTCGACTCGTAAACGCGCGGAAACGGTTCGTTATGATAATAATATTAGTATTATTGTAATTGTTTGGAATTCACAACGAACGAGTTATTATCGAGACCACCGCTGCCCTTTGACCATTAAATGTGCCACGGTAAAAAATAAATATGATCCTAATTTCGAGGCAGGTGTGTGTAGAGTACACGACAATTTATCGCGTCGCCGATAGTGTTGTTTTTTTTTTTTTTTTGTGGTTTATTGTCGGTTTTGTTTTTCGGTTGTGTCGTCGCACGTTTTTCGTGTACTTTTCGAATTAAAAATACTCGGTTACATCGTACACAACATATTATTATATAATATATTATGCATGTATATAGGTATATAATATATAGAGGAGGTACCTCGGCATATATTATTATGTCGGTCTGCTGCAGGTTGTGCCGTACGCGTTTTTATTCTCTCGATGATTAATTATTAAACGCGGGTTGTAATAATATGCACAAATTCAGACGGGTTTTTTATCCTTTAATTAAACACGCAAACACACACACACACACACACACACACACACACACACACACACACACACACACACACACACACACACACACACAAATATCTACGTTTTGTTTATGGCGAAAATACGTGCCACAGACGACTCGCCGCTTAATACGCAACGGTAATATTTGAATAAAAACAATACCGGGGAGACATTTTTTTAATTCTCGTTGAAAAGGTATACAATGATAATAATTGTTGTAATTGTACAAAACATTTGAATAAATACTTAATGTCGACTTTGAAACGCACAAATATCTACATTCTCGACCCTGTTCCATATATATATATATATGTTCACCCCTTTTCGTTTTGTTATTACAATATGCAACGGAGTGTGTGCCGTGATGAAGAGCCGACAAGAGTCGTTAAAAATATACCTACCTACGCTGCATATATGTTTATCATACACGCATTTGATTGTTATTATTAGTACACCACATTTTTCAATACTTTTATTATTATTGTCATACAGTTATATTATTATTAATTTTGTTATTAATTAGGTATATGAACACTGTAAACAATAACTCAGTTTTCATTTCAAATTTCCCGAATCATAGTATATTATTGTTACCTATCTATTGATCATAACTTCAAAGTATAATTGGATCCGCTTGTGATAACAAAGTATATCACATACATATTTTGATCGTCGAATATAATAAGCGCTCGTACTTCAATTATTATGATTTTTAATAAAGACAATGATAATATATGATATAATTTCTAGGTACCTAATATATTATTGTTTGGCTGTAGCGTGGCCTGTTTGTTCGAGTATTAGGTTTTGCTGCAGTTTGAATAATTTTCTCGTTCCCGAGCAGTCGGCGAAAATATTATGTTTGATGTTGATATGAACCCACACGCGACAGGAGTCGCATATTTTGGCATCCTCTTTGGTCCCATTTATAAACTGAGTGATGTTTTTGCGTGACTTAATCGTGATAATTAATATTACACAAAACTTTCTGGACGACTATGCGGGGAAGGACCGACGGTTCTTGTTTTATTTGATTTCATAATATGGTCAATTTCGGTGGAATGTGAAAACCATTGTCGGTGCCACCTAAGTGTGTGCATTTATATTTTCTAAGTTTCATCTGCACGGAATATCGTTATTTATTATCTCGGTGTTTTAAAAGCATAATTATTATTTTAAGCGTATCAAATTCATCCGTTTGAAACCGCACACAAGAAGTATTAATTAAACGCTATGTCATTCACAAGCTATATAATAATATATGTAAACAATTCAGTAGACAATTTAAATTGTCAAGTGCTTTTATTAGAATGCGAATTTGTGGTCTGCATAATTTAATTATAAAACAATACGTTAAAACGTTACTTAATAGTTTGTATAATATAATATATTACACGTTTCTTTAAAACATAAACCTACCTAATGAAATCTACTAAAATAATATTTTACGACAATTATAGTGCCCCCATACAGTGCACCACATAACTCGGGGCTCAGGGATCAAGGAGATATGCTTCAAAAGTCAATGATTTTTTTTAGTAGCCAGCTGATACCCTAGTTTTTCGTAAGCCCACTGTCCGCCCACCGAACTATTATTTTTTTTTCAAACATGTACGCATTTACGTGATACATCACATACATTTCCAATCACAGTGACAGTTTTGCATAATATGACAGGCCGCAGCTTACACTATACCTTGTAGGTACAGAAGTACCAAGATTAGAATTAAATCGGGACACCAAAACAAATTAATAAAACGTCAAAATGTATATAATATTTTAACCAAGATTAAGTTTGTGAACACTTTTAGAGAAGAAGCTCTCTCTATAGCTTCTTTTTTTCTTAACTAGCTATATTTTAAGTTGAGTAACACGCCAGTGCGAAAATCTGGCGTCTTATGAACATAAAATAATTGAATGATAAATTGTTAGTCTTTTGAAAACCATTTAGGTAGTGTATAAAATTGTGTAAAATATTGATCCATCACTTTTTGTCATGAATACCAAGTACATATAGTAATATGACAGTAGGCCCTTGCACATATTTTAACTCTAAAAGTGTTCATAATCTTAATGTTGGCTAAAATAAATGCATTTTGTAAGGGACATAATATTTGTATAAACGAATTGTTTATTTGTTTTTGTATCCTGGTTTAATTCTAATCTTAGTACTATTGCACCCATTAATTATTGATATAATAGACAAACATAATTACTGGACCTCTAGGCAATTGCCCATATAGTTCCGACAACTTGAATTATTATGCATTACAAATGCGTTACATAATGATATACCTATAATTATTCGACTTTGCGATGTAGTCTATCTTGTATACGAATTGAGGTCCTCAAAGACTTCCGCGTCCATTAAAAGTTTAAAAAATAATAATATTTACTCGAAAAGCGGTCGGATCGTGATAATAAAATAATGAGTTTTCTGATGTCACGTCTGTTCGCGGATCCTGGCAAAAGCGTGTATTGACTATCTTAAGATTTTTTTTGTCTGCTTACGCCCGAGGAAAATATATGGTTTGCCCACACGAATATTTCATAGTTTATTATGGCGTGAAATGCATCGTCAATAATGGATCAACCAATTTTACCCGATATCAGAGAAATCGTCGATGTCACATAATATTATTATCGGCTAGGTATTCTGTATCTCGTTGTTTTGGATCTACTGTACTATCGTATTATATTGTTACCGGAGATATTCGCGATCAGGTTGGGTTAGGCGGACCGGCTGGTACCTACTCGATCGATTGGGTTGCAAAAATAACGAAAATAAATTCGGCACAAATCTTTGTTTTTAATAAATCACAATTAAATAGTCGTGTACAGTATCGAATGAAACTTTTAACTTCCATGTTTCGAATCGTAAAACCAGACAATCAATCATTTTTTACGTGCCCTTCCAGCAGTGTTTACGTGCCCTTCCAGGGTCAGACTGCTAAAATAATTAAATTGAAGCAGTTAGTAAATCATTTTAATACTGATTTGCTTGCTAATACTCCTATTGGATCTTTTAATGCATACCTAAATAATTTTATTTAAGTTAATTATTTTAAATTAAATTTATTTATTTAAAAAAATATGTTTTGTTTTTATCAAACCTTCTGTTGTTTCTTATACCATTTATTAGTACTTAATTGTGTATTATTATGTAAATTATTATTTATCAAATGTCTATAATAGGTACCTACAATTATTGTACTATAGTTATAATATTTTAATAATATTTTGTACATTAGCTCGTTGTACTGTAAAGACTAGTAATCCACTAAAATTATTGTAATAATTATTGGGGGTATTAGCTGTTAAAAAAAAAATGTTGTAAATAAATAAATAGTCACGATAATCAAATAATAAAATACTCTATGAGTTCGAATAATTATTGTCAGTAAATGTCCGAAGTGCAATAATAATAAAACCATTCCTAGATAAAAACAGTTATGACGACTGAAAGTGGTGTGAAGGTGATTAGACTTTGATACCAAAAACCCGACTCCGAGAGGGACTTGATTAAATAATATGGTCGGCCTGCCCTCGGGGGACTCGTACGCACTGCAGTGTTTTTGGTCGTTCACCGTCGTTGCGCATCACTATTGTTCATTTTGACCTTTGTGTATGACAATATTTCGCATCATTTGAGCATCAGCATAATATATTTTAACAATAGAACTGGACGATATTAGTAAGAGTACATCTCTCAAAAGCGCGACAGTTGTTAGCTGAATTTCAATTTTTGTAACACTCGATTTTTAAACATTGTGTATCACGTGAGTATTACTAGTTAAATTATATTTATTCAGTTATTTATAATTATTATTTTTTATATTAATTCACAGTAGTTTTCAAAAGAGTTAAGTTAAACGTTAAACCAATCAAAAATTAGGGAAAACGTGAAATTTTACTCAAAATCACTTTTTAACAAAACTGGTTTCTTTTTAATTAGCCGTAACTCAAAAGCTAAAATTTTTAGAAATTTGAAATGTTCACCAAGCATTAACATGGGCAACTACCAATGGTATAATTTTCAAAATATCCAGCGTTCCAAGTTATGATATTTGAGTCGGGTTTTTATTAGGTGATAACGTGATAAGAGAGCCTCAACCACCTTCCTTAAACTTCCCCTCCGAGACAGCGACATAAAATGACATATGTACAGAAAAGTAGTTTGCCGCTTTCCTTATAATATTATTTGAAGTCTGAACGGACGGCTATATGATGAAATTGAAAAAAAAAATTCTGTATAATAATAATAATAATAATAATAATAATATCGTATTATACGCCGTTTTAGATTACACACGACGTCATACGAGAGGTGGAAAATATATTGGATACTCCCTCCCCCCCCCCCTTTATACACGACAACAACGTAACACAGTTTTCTAGGAGTCAAATTCAGCTGCGATAGGTGCGCGTATATAAGCTTTCCAACAATTTCTACGTTTACAGCGTGCGAATATCATATTGTAGTCGGTTCGATCGATAAACATTATTATTATTATTATTATTATTATTTTGTCTTAGCGTTGTGAGAATTGAAAAATTTCCAATAGTTTTCGAGGACACTGAAAATCATATATTTTCAGTTCGAGTTTTCTTTATTTTTATTCGTCTGCTCGTTCGCCGTTTGAAATACAATAAGCTTCCAAAATATGGTCTTTTGAATACTACCTACCTATGCTGTAATAGCAGCAGTTCCAGTCTAATTTCACGTGAAATAAGATAACACGTCATATTTTTTTCCCAATCCAGACAGCACAGCATATATATTATATTATAGTCAGCTTTGGGATGTGCGTACGATGCATTTCAATATCTGTTTTTTCCAATAGGTTATCTCTAGTAGGTACCTATATCTTGACTTTGAGCTTTTTATTTTTTATTTACATAGAAATCGAGTTTAAAATATATATATATACTGAAAAACTAGTTGGAATACGACATATTTTCTTTTGGCTGATACAAAATAAGTAAGAGTTCTTGATTTTTTTTTTGTTTCTGTAGTATCGAGTTCCAAGTCAATAACGCCATATAAAATTTCGAAATTTAACAACAAAATACCGATAAACTATTTTCACTTTCACCTATTTTCACTCAATATTATTTCATTTATATCTTTTAAACGCCATAATAATTAATATCAATATTTTTTATAATATATGTATATAGATTTTACAAAGTTTATTTAATTCAACATTATTTTCTCTCCCCATAAAATGTAGCTTAGTTCAGCCTATTTCAATAGAGCATAATATCATATTATATTATTATGTTCAAATATTGCAGTTTTATTACTTCCATTGTAAAATCTAAATTTTCAATTTCTCATTATGTTTTGAAAATATTGTATTATAATATACTTCTTTGATATTCGCACGATAATTATGTTATAAACATTTTTAATAAAATGTAAAATCGTATTATTGGATCGTTTAGTACTAGCATAATAAAAGTCACATATTATTGTTATGCACTTACATCGTTACAAAACGACATTTAAATTCACGCTAGTACAAAAACCAATGATACCGAATATAACAATAGGTTTTATTTTATACGATCTGTATTTTGTGTGGCCCTGAAAATATAAAAAGTTTTGATGGTTTTCTTATTTCACAAAATAAGTAAGCGCGGCGTTATTATTCGTATGACATTATATTATATTATGACGACAAATTATGTAATTTAGTATGTACATAATTAAGTCAAACAAAAAACATATTTTTCATTACGTTATAAATTTATATTATACATAAATAATACGGCGAGTTATTTATCTTTAGAAGAAAAAAAAGTTCAACTTTCATTTATTCATAATTAGTTCTCGGACTCGGCTCGGCTCGACGACACCAAAGTTGCCACAATTTATGCGCGAAATAAAAAAATCGTAAGGTCTAATCAAAACTCTGCCGCGTGAGATGACTATATTATTATCTCATTTCGGCCGCGCGTTTAAGCCCCGGAGAAGTTTTTTTTTTTTTTACTGTCGTCGTCGTTTGTAAGGACTATGGACAATATCATAATAATATAATATACGTATAATAATAGTATATGCCGTGACGATTGCCGTTACTCACTATACCGCGGCGGTTCGGCAAATCAAAAGTTTGTGTAATCGAGTGGATTTCCGAATTAATAATAATAATACCTACTCGCTATAGGATACAACTGTAGAGCTGGCTGCGAGATATTATATTTTAAATTTGTGACCGCCAGACCTTTGCAGTACCTATGATGTGAAATAATATTATAAATTATTATACGACTCCGGGGGCAAATTATTTTATTCATTCGTCGGCGCCACAGTAGTTTTTTTTATTTTATTCGCTGCCTAGGTAAAACGGCTAAACCGAAACGTAGCAAATATCAAAGGTTTTTGTGTGCAGTCACCGCAAAAAAGGGTGTACACACGCCTCGCCTTTACTGCCTACGCATCTTGACCTGTACACTTGCACACGACGACGACGACAATAATTATAATACTGTAACCTAATAACCTAACCTAACCTAATTACAACCTAACCGACATTTTGTCCGGTCAAATTTTGTTAAAAATTGAATTATTGTAGTTGCCAGAGTAGACAGCCGCCGTCGCCGAGAGACTTGGGCGCGTTTTAAACCGGAAATCACTTGTGCGTATCGTCGCGGGTATAATAGTTGTATAACGGTGAAGCCCGAAAGCGCAAATCGACCTTTTTTTTCGATAGCTCAAAAGCGCAAAATGAATTTTTTTTTAAGATTACTATAATATACAATATAATAATATAATTATAGTATATATTTTATAGTTTATATTTTATATTTGGCCTTTTTATTTGAAAATCAAGTGAAATGTTTTAAATCGTATACCAGATATCGACCTATATCAGTTGGTGTCTGAGCTACAATCGTGTCACGTGTGCGTATGTGTCTGGTTTTCGCTATAAAGTTAAAATTATAAGAATGCCGGTTTCATCTCGAGCAAGCCTGGTATAGACAAATTGCAAAATTGAATACGACCGAAATGAATCAGAAATTTCACATTGGTTAAAATATTTTTTTGGATTGGCTTTTTTACCATCTACTGAAATTTCTGATGCATTTTATGAACTATTTTCTATCTTAACTATTTTCAGATTATATTTTAGCGAATTTTATTGAAAGTGACAGCAGATATCCACCGCACCTCTGACCACCAATGGTCCAGAATCATACATCGTAATTTGAAAGATCAATTGGGCTTTAAATTTCAAATTTAATTTTAAAATAATACTCAACATTATATTTTTTATTACTATTTTTATTTAATTTTTTATTACCAATTTTAATATCACTGTGACACTGTAAATGCTTAAATTAATATTAATAATAACTACGATTTTAATTAAAGACACTTGTTTTATAAAATTGATTTGCGCTTATGGGTTATTTATTTTTGCGCTTTTGGGTTGCGTTTGGGTCATATTTTGCGCTTATGGGCTACACCCGTTGTATAATATTAATATTACCACGGTCATACCTGGTATATACCTGCTGTATACCTTGTCAGATTAAAAAAACTACATTTCAACGAGAGAAAAAAAATTCGGTTTTATGAATATTATTATTATTATCATTACCATTATTGTGACCACCACACGTCGTCATAATAATAATAATATTAGCTGTAGCGTGCAGTATAGGTACACACGTCGGCTATATGACATTAATACCCGTATGCGATTTACGCACTCCACAATTTCGCGTAAGTCGCGTTTGATCAAGTCGGCAAATTTAATTACGATTACGACTCGACACACACACACACACAGTGAGCGATATTTTGATAGTGTACGTCCGCGTAGCCTACTTATCAAACTGGTAGCCCGTCTGGTTTTTTTTTCTTTTTTGTTAATTTTACTAGCCGTCCGATGCGAATTATAGGTATACTATTATATTATATTATTACGTAGATTCGTTTTAATTATATACGCATTACTCGCACAGTCACATTCGGCGGTCAATGTTTTAGGTATATATATTATATATATTATAATTGTTGTATACTGGGTGATTCGATTAACTCACATATTTTTATGTCGACACGTATTTTGGGGTTCTTTTTTTTTTTACTCACTGCATTTAAGTCATTATACACAACACAACATTTTATATATATATTTTTAGTCGACATTTAAAACACGTTCAAATATAATAGTTTTTGAAAGACGTACAATATCATTATAGAGATATTGTTCTTCTAGAATTGAATCATCCTGTATCGCCTATAGAACGTTTATATACATCGAAATTCAATGTTCACATTTTGGCAAACCCGAACGCTGTTAAGTGTTGTATCTAATTTTGTTAACATTCGAATCAGTTTTAGCAAACCTCAATCATGCAAATTAAAAACCGGTATTTTTTATCGGTGTTTATTTTAGCGATTGCTGAGATAACTGCAAATTAAGGTATCTGGATTTGGAAGATGGTAAACTGCGGCAAAATTTACCTTTTTTTAAAAGTCGATATGTAAACTGCGGCAAGAAAAAAATTAAGATTATACAATCTGCGGCAATGTATTTTATATACCTTCTATATATACCTATTACCTACTATATATACATATAGTTACGATAACCTATATACACGTTTATCGTTTAATTAGGTATAACACATGATATGACAGCTATTTATCTAGAGGCAATTAGAGTATTAGGCGTAAAAATAAAGAAAAACCAATTTTTAAAATTGAAAAACATTATTAATAAAAATTGTTTAAAATATAGTAAGGATAATCAAAAAAAAAATTGTAATTTAAAAAATAAAATAATAATAAAATAGAGACCTAATTAACATTTTGTCGTTTATTCTTAAATGATATGATATGATATGATATGATATGATATAGAAGGTATATAAAATAAATTGCCGCAGTTTGTATAATGTATCTTATCGGTTTTGTCGCAGATTGTAAAATCTTAATTTTTTTGTTGCCGGAGTTTACATATCGACTTTTAGAAAAAGGTAAATTTTGCCGCAGTTTACATACAGCCCTGGATTTTTCCTAATTTCAAATTACTTTTCGGGAATAATATTATGAAACCTCGACTGGCCGCAGCAGTACATATTATAGCCTGCGTAGGTATATTGCCGTCGTAAATAATAATTATTCAAACGATAATAAGGTTTGTGTGTATGAATTTCGAACGTTAAGCGTAATATATTATGCTCAACAGAAAGAATATGGTTCGGAAATACGCGCGGTTAAAGGAAAGGGCTTTTTCGGCTGTATTACGTCCTTATAATATTATATTTCGAACATAAAAATAAGATAAAGTATAAAAATTATTGTAACTCAAGAGCAATAATTATAGTCAGTAATTTAAAAAAAAATATGTACGACAAATAAATAACAATCCAGCACACAGAAATGTATATTTTATGTGCATTCGAGTTTGAGTGCACAGAATAATTCTAGCGTATATGAATTGAAAATCTCGAGCGTTTTTCAGTCGATTCCGATATTAACAATAATAATGCACTTGTGTATTTCGAACTGCAGATTATATTGTGAGTACGTGCACTTACATTGACAATAAAATATTATACAGGTAATATAACATAGTAGCATACTATATAGTCGTATATATTAGTAGATAGTCTTAAGTTCTAAAAAATTGAGTTTATAGGTTATAATGTAAATATTTCAATAATATTATACACATTGCGTATCTTGTTTTATTATTATTGGCACTATTATTATGTTTAATTAAATGTATACGTCTTCACCTTCATTAAAGACTGGAGCCATTGTGATATGGTATACAAGGTGATTATATTAACAAAAAATTCTCATAATCTTGAAAAGTATAAATACATTTTTTTGAACATTAGTGTCCACAATCAGAAGACTGAATTTTAAATAAGTAGTCAGTTAGTTGTGTTTTAAAAATATTTAAAATGTAGACCAACCGAATACAGTCATGGCACTGCAGGGATACAGCTCAAAATGTTTGTTCACAAATCCACTCATCTAATTTTCAAATAAATACTTGTAAGTTATTAATAATTAACTAGATACGAAAATTCGACGTACTTTACATCAAAATACTGAAATATGCAATTAAAACATGTATGTACAATATTGTACATGTACCTATTACAAAAATGTAAAATACAACTAAATGCATAATGTGAGTGTATAAAGTAAAATGTTAAGGGGCTAATCGGAACAAATTTATGATGAGACTCTTTTGGCACGTTGTGAGTTATGACTTGACAAATTATTGGGGAGTTATTTATGGTGTTGTTGGAGATTACGTCATGTCGTCACCAAGCACCTTATAATTATTATATGTCTATGTTGTTAAATTATTATAATGGAAAAGAGGTAGCGCCATTGTATACAACCTGCATGCAAGCTGCAAGGCCGTTAAATGGAAATTTCCTAAACACGACACTGCGTTGATGGTACGTCGTTTTACTAGGTTTGAAGTGTCAAATCAGTCGCAAATCAGTCATTGCAACGAAAATTCCCGTTCGTCCGGCGACGATGAAAACCTCTGAACAGTGTCGAAAACGAATTTCCCCGTTCGAGAGCCGCCTCGGCAGCGTGTTATCCTCGGTCGGTGCTCGCGAACAGATACAATTTAGATAATCTAAATAATAGGTGCATACAATACGCGTACTATATAATAATATATCACTATTATAATATTATATTGAAACATTACTTTTTTTTCGATTCTATTCTAAGGCTGCCGCCCAAATAATGCGACAACAATGAAGAAATCCTATGCACCATGAAGTCTCCGCACTAATAATAGTTTTTATGATGGACAGCTATACAGATGGGGTGACACAGAGAGAGTGAGCGAGACCGTTTGCGGCGGCAGCGGTTGTCGCCTCTCGCCAGTCGGTCACTGGGTTGACAGACCCGTCTCTCTCGGCTGCGCGTCGTCGTCGCCGGCGGTTGACGTGTCGGCGGCGGCGGCTTCGTCGTCGTAAATTATAATTTATTCTTCCACCGACATCTTGGCCGCCGCCTCCATCTCGGATGTATAATAAAATTACTGTTATTTTGTATCTAAAGTCCAAACAAAGGCCGCGAGTAACCGCATCGCCGTTTACGTTTCTCCGCCCGGTAAAAGAAACGGTCGGCAATAAATAATTATCCACGACTCGTTGTCACCGCAGCAGAACCACATCACAGAAATCTTCGGAATATAATAATATTTAAGTAAAATGATATAATGTTATGACGGTCATTGAACACTAATAAATAATAATATTCTAAAACGATAATAATACATTGGACTATATATGCATTTTTTTTGTCACAAGAACGGTTTGGATTGAAAAATACATTACGACAGGACTTCTTAATAGCGGACACTTTTGGTTAGCGAAATTAAGTCCTCTATTCAGTGAGAATACAGCAGTGGGTGCACTCCTCGGATTGTGATTATGTAATAAACTGTGTTTATGTTGGTTAAATTATAATGAGTTATAACTGCAGTGTAATGTGTGTGTATCATGAAATATATTTAATTACCTATTAATAGTATTTATTATATTTTATTACGAATAGTTACGATTTACTGTAAAAATTAACATAAAAGTAGGGTGTGTGCTATGCACTATCAATCAATGAGAATAACAATTTTTGTTTATTCAAAATCCCAGCGATTAACTTCAACATTTGAACAGTTATTCTAAAATTACGATAAAAACAAACATAAAATCGTCTGTCATTAAGACGTGTTACCACCGACGTGTTCCCGAAAATAAGTAGATATTCAATTTGGAGGTGTCCGACACCTGCAAGGGGTGTCCGTTAAAAGTGTTGGGTAGGGGGGAGGGTGATATAGCTGTAATCTATATCTGTCCACTAGATTTTAGTCGCTCGAAAAGTCAAAACACTATTTACTCCCATCGGACGATAACGTTAATGTATAAGCAGGAACTATCAACGGAGTTCATTAAGTTCTATGCAAAAGTCTATGAAGGTGTCGCACTTTCACCCCGCAGACGAACTATTACGCCGTAATCGATCGAAATCATTCGTTTAATCAGATTATAGTGCAAGTCGAAAATATAATATTATAACTTCGAATTAGCCGGTGGCCCGAAAAACAGCTTCGCTCAGACCGAGACGTTAATAATACTGTGATCTACCACGTGTAAAACCAAAAACAAAAAAAAAATTAGAACTCGTTCAAGATTTAACTACACGCGGTTTTCTCCCGAGGGCCAAAGGATATTTTCGACGGCACACTCGGTCGCGACCGTCTGTGACGGATAGCAGGTTGGATAGGTATATAATATTATTATCGAGTGTAATTATCATTAATGTCCAATATCACTCTACCTATATAATATTATCATGTTACGGTAGGTGTATACGCCCCGCGAGTCTGATCGTTATAGGTCGATCGCGAATCTCCCTCGTCGGACAGATATTTTATATTATAATCTCGAGCGACGATCGCAGCTGCAGCCGGTCGTATGCTCCGCTTTTACGCGCACGTTTAATCGTAGCGAATTAATACGATGCCGACGGGTGAGCGTTATTATTATTATTATTATTATTATTATTATTAATCACTGAGAGACTTATCGGTATCTGCAGTTCCGCGGGCACGCGTCATTCTATATATTATGCAGCGTACGCATCGAAGGTCGTCCGCCCACGATCCAGTACAATATGCGGGTATAATATCATCGGGACAGTGTTGCACGAAAAGTCGTAAAAAAAAATTGTGATTTAACGTGAAATGATTTAGAACTTAATGCATAAAAATGACGACCCCCCCGTCGTTCGAAGAAATCGCAACTATTATACAGTCGCGTACAGCTCGTATAATATTATATTTTACGGACCATTTCATCCGCGTACACTGCACCTGTTGCGCGCGACTTTTATTCAGAAATATAAAAAGTTTAAAACTGCAGTTACGACGCGTCCGCCCACGAGAATCGCGATAATCGCGGTGGTCGTGTTCTACGCACATCCGGCACGTCGAGGTATTACGTTCGTAGATCGACTAACAAATAAAAACTTTTTAAATCCAACGTACGTTTATGATAAGACTCATTGCGACGTTCCATATGATGGACGATTCAAGATGCATTTGAGTACGATTCCGAGTATAAGATTGACCGGAACTTTCTACGCGCGGGTTTCTAAAAATATTCGAACCACATTTCATGCGTGCAGCGATGCATGGGGTTGCAGCGAGACCGCGGTGCATGCGCGTGTTGCAATGCTGCACCCGGACGTTTCGCAGGAAATGCCGATATTAGGTACGAATACACATTTCAAAACAAACGGTTGATTAATATTATATTATTGCAGTAAAATAATTTAGAGTGCACGTCGGGGTATTATAATATTGTAGGGGGGCCCTGGTGTGGTGGGGTGGTTGACCACTGCAGTCACTAATGTGTGCTGAGGTTAAGCATGGTCCGGCGTCGCTAGCTTCCGGATGGGTGACCACCAGGGTTTTAGCGACGAATCCTTGTCCTCACATTTACACGTGTTCCTCAACCAACCGTAATAATCACCCACAAAATACTAACGGCCATAATTGCGATGCTTAAGATCAGAAAAAAAAAAATTGTAGATCAAGTAAAAAATAAAAACTTTTTGATCCAACGTGATACGACCCAAAGCAAGTTTTCTCACAGTGTTCCGTGATCGATTTAAGCTGAAATTGTGTCCAATTTCAATTATACGATTTACTGAAACTTTCTAGGCGGTTTCTATAAATATTTTTACTACACAGTTTATACGTGCAGCAATGCACAGGGTTGCAGCCTGCAGACCGCGGTGCATGTGCGTGTTGCAATGCTGCACCCGGACGTTTTGCAGGATTACGTTGCAATATAATGAGAAAGCACATATTATAATTTATAATACTATTATTGTAGATCGAGTAAAAAATAAAATCGTTTTAAATCCAACGTACGTTTATGATACGACCCAACTCAAGCTTTCCCACGGTGTTCCGTGGTAGATTTAAGCTGCGTTTGCGCCCGATTCCAGGTATACGATTGACCGGAACTTTCTACGCAGTTTCTAAAAATATTTTTACCACGCAGTTTATACGTGCAGCGATGCACGGGGACACGGGGTTGCAGCCAGGCCGCGATGAATGTGCGTGTTGCAATGCTGCACCCGGACGTTTCGCAGGATGCAGATATTAGGCACAAATACATATTATTTCAAAACAAACAATTAAGTAATTATTAATAGATTATATTATAATGAGAACAAATGTAAAACCCACTGTAAAAGACATACGATCGCGAAGCGTGAAATGGCTATGCCACACCCAGTGATATCTATGATCTTTATACGAGTGAGTCTCTGTGAAATTCGATGAAAGAAAGCGAAAATAAAAATTTAATTTAATGAACGCGATGTTATACTTACACTGTAACTCATAAATCGTATTATCCGCCAGACGTGTAATTTAATGCTATTTTTATTTTACGATTTTGCTTAAAACCACATGCATTTTACAAATTACGAAATATACGACTGCTAGAAATTCTACTATAATATTATGACGCTCTAATAGTATAACCTAAATAAACCAGCCATAAACATGATAATGATTATTGTAAACAGCAAACTGATGTTCCGTAGATATAAAATCGGAATCGTTGTCAAATATCGCATACCTACTTAATTATTCCTCCCATATATCGCGATCATATTATTTATATTATATTTTTTTTATAAATTCTGTATATAATATTATATGTAGTTGACATATCTAGTGTTGAAACGACCGATTCGGATTCACTGTTAACACTTTCTCGCGGTACTCATTATTAAATTTTATTAACACGTCGTTTGACTTTCTTGAAAGTGTAACACAGAGAAAACGAGATAAGTAATATAATAATATAATACCGATCGTTCAACAACCAGTTCCGAGCATAATTTTTCTGTTTTTGCCGTTAATTTTTCTCCGGACCAATTTTTCGCTTTGTTATTTGTATATACGCACGGCAATGATTTCGATTTTTCAATTTTTTTTTTCTACTTGAAATCGTTTCCACACGCACGCCGGTCGGTGACTAGCACGACATCAACCGCTTCGTCAAGAAAGCCGTCCGGAATGTTGTCTGCCACATCTTCGGATGACTTTGGGAATTGTCCGAAACCTGCAATGTCAGTTTAGAAACGCAGAACAATATTAAAACAGTAGAATCGGCACTAAAAATAAAGGAACAAAATTCCATACTAGTTCGTGTACAATTTCGAAGAAATTCTCAAGCACGATACAACGGCCGGTGTGTGTCTATATAGTTTTCGTAACGTTCGCACTCGATAATATTGCTTTAAATTTAATAAACGGCGATTGTTTCGAAAATAATAATTGTATAGTTTTGATGCCAATGGATTGACATCGAAAAAGTAAAGATTTCATTTATTTTTCCAAAAAACGTTATAGATGCTATTATAATAGCCACCAAATATTACGTATAAAAATAATATATTTTCAAACACGTCCATACAGTTTCTGTTGACAATTAATCGTTTACTGTGCAAAAAATCACTCACTGTTCGTTCAATATTATAGAAACTTTGACCACAAACTCTAAATCAGTTCAGTTTTTGCAAGAACAGAAACTTATTGTCGTACCTATTGAATAATAAATAGAAAATTTTTATTTTGTATCCAATACACCCAATACTGTTAATGCTAATTAATAAATTATATTTTAACAGTCATTTTAACAATAGTGGTTATTTCATATTATTATAGTTGATAAGTTGATGACTATCATGAAAATCACTTAATTTTGGAATGCATGTATAATGATAAATGTGTAACGGATTAAATGTATACCTTACATATTCTAAAATTTAAATTTTGGTAGGTATTACCAACACACCGTCGTTGGAAAAATATATTGACATGTTTTAAAATACTATGAATATACGACTCGAATTATACGAGATAATGATTATACGCTTTGAAAAACATCTCATATTTATTTTATATAAGAAAAAAAATAAGAATTGTAACTGATTTTCCCGTGTCATTGTTAATCTGTATTTTTAGTCACTTTTTTTTATACATTTAATCCTCACGTGAAAAACTGTCATAGTTGACCTATTTTCGTTCAAATACGTTAAATTATTGTTAATTCGTAAATAATAGTTTCAGTCATGAAATACATCAGAATATTTATAATAAAAAAAAATAGGCGGTCTTTATGAAAAACTTTCATGCTCGACCTATTTCGTTCGAATTAGTTAAACTCAACAGCGACTTTTTTTTTTAATTATAAAATGTACTTATGCACAATTCCTAAGACGATTTCTTGGTATCTTGCAAACACCTCTCTTCGAGAGCTAATTGAAAATTTGCATAAAAAAATACAATTTTTTTTTATTGCTGGACCTAATATTTATAAGATAAAACATACGTCTGAGAGTTGTATCTACTCGAACATATTAATATGATGTTACTAGTCTACATTTTTGACAAGGTAATTCAATAAACTTTAAATAGTAGTCTTTTAAAAAAATCATCTATTATACAAATACTTACCTGCGTATCGTGCTTATTGAAATACAGTGAATATCAACACAAACCGATCGTTAAACAATTTAATATAATATTTACTAAATCGTTTAAATATTCAATAAAATATTATTGTGACGCAATACTCAAACGACTGTGTTGTACAATCATTTTTTGGTCTAGTTTAAATGCTTAACTCAACAATCACCGGTCAATGTGTATGCGAAAACATAATAATGTATAAAATTATTTTCTG
Organism: Neotoxoptera formosana; assembly: GCA_022818045.1. Lineage (NCBI taxonomy): Eukaryota > Metazoa > Arthropoda > Insecta > Hemiptera > Aphididae > Neotoxoptera > Neotoxoptera formosana. The sequence goes on along the minus strand of CM040635.1, from coordinate 22,871,688 downwards.
AAAACAATGCGTTTAAATAAGGTACTTATCTGTAATTATTAAAGTATATGTCACGTTTCCTGTTGCATATATTATATTATTATCAAATGATCGTTACACACGTTTAATGATTTATAATAATAATAATATTATTATCATCGCTTCCGACGTTTTCACAAGTTCCCGTAGTACTCGTTTTATAATTAATTATGTCACTCGTAAAAAAAAAAATCTTAATATTCCCGCGCGAGCAGCGAGTGTCGTATTGCAGAAAAAAAACATTTTTCTAATAATTATTATTATATATTTTATTTTTCGCAGACTTATCAACTTGCGTTCAAACAATGACTACAAAAAAAAAAAAAAAACGAATTAAGTCGGTCACCGCCGTTTATGTGTATAAAACGATTCAATTATTATCATTATATTATTATGCGACCAATTATAAGGCGACCAAACAATACAATAATTGCAGACGTACCTACCTACCTACCTACCTACCTACCTTCCTACCTATATAATAATAATTGTACACATTATGACAATCGCATTTTCTACAACATAATAATATAATAATAATATCGCCGCAGTGTTATGCATTACACACAAAGCGTTTTTTGTATTCGATCATTGTCGTAGTCGTGCGTGTGTGTATGGGTTTTCACTATTATTTTGTTTAGAGGCACTCGCGTGTCGATGACACAATAGATATACCCACAAATAAGAAGAATATTCGTCGTCGGAGATGACGTTTTGCGATTGAGCAACTCGCTCGTTTCGTAGGTACACGTACGCACTGCTATTATTATTATTATTATTATTTATTTTCTATATATTTTATAATAATACGTATACAATGTGTACTCCCCGGCCGAGTGATGTGTGTGTGTGTTGTTTGGTTGTATCACTCGTCTGGAGTTCCCGACACGCATTGTAATGGACGTACAAATCGGCAGACGTGATGCGGCCCAAAGTCGTATAAAAAATGAGCGGAGAAGTCGCGTGTGAACCAACCCCGAGTAGTTGCCCCCCGTACGGATCCGAATTATTGGAGCCAATATAGTACTCGTATTATGGTTAATAATTTATTACTTAATTTACATTAATTAACTTTATGAAGTCACGACGTCGGATCAAGCTTAGGCCCGAACCCAGAAAACGAAATCAACACAATAGAATTCTTAACTACAACTAAATTATTAAATTTACTTTAAGATAAAACACTAATATTGTAAAATTATATATATATGTACCTTTTTTTTATATAGTTAATGTAACGCTAATGGCCTCAGAGGTCGAAGCGGAAATTTAAACTTAAATTTAAATTTCAAGATCAATAAAAAAAAAAAAAAAAAAATAACTTAATGATGTCATTACAGGTATAGCTGGTAATATTCACAGACCATGGTTGGTTCCCTTTTATCCCTTTTATATACCTAGGTAATTAGATAATATTATGTACATACCGTGAAATGAGTGTCTTGTAACGATACCGAGTTTATTTTTTTCAAATGTGTATCCTCAAAATTTGAACAAAAAAATTGCATTTGAAACAGTTTGTGTATAAAATATAACAATATACTTCTAATACGTTTCAAGTAGGTACTCACGAATAGTATTTTTAAATTAAACCAAATAAAACAATAAAATCCTTATACTTTGTTTAAATACTAGTAAAATGCTAATATAAACATTCGGTAAAAATTCTATGTATCCACGTTTATTTATTTTTTTTTAGTTACACCATTTGATTTTGCTGAAAACCGGTTTTGCGTAAAAATGACAGTTTTCCTTTAATTTTTTCGACGATTTTCAAAGTAACTGGAATTTTTAAGTTTTACCTCTCATAAGTACTAACCAGTTTAAAATTTCTCATCAGAAAAGTTACTGAAGTTGAAAATCTAAGTATTTTTTTTACTAGAAACTGCACAAACGGATAAAATACACGATGGATAAATAGTTATTATTTTATTTTATTTTAGTTAAACTGTGTAAATTTCCACACCACCTTATATAGTATATAGAATAACAAACTCTAGTAACTATTTTACCGAATATGTTATCAACTATAAAATCATGAGGTATTACACATAATGGCGCGTTTTTTTTTACTGTGTTTCCCGACGTAGGCCTAATCAACATATATTAAGTAAACACAATTACAATGCATACGTATAAAGTATAGCTAAATAAAAAAAAACAAATTGACTTATTCGAACATAACTATCACTAAAGTCTAAAATTCTAGTTCCAATTTTTCTTCGCCTCTACTCTGTGTCGAATGCTGTTGTATATTGATATAAAAGCGTTGATCGTTTATTCATGTCTCGATTGGATTTGAAACCTTAATACATATAAAAACAGGTTCACGATAGGGTTAATAGGTACAAAATTGTAGTGTAAACTCAAATTGCAGAGAAAACTAAAAAATAAACCTAATACATTACAAAGCATTGCATGGATATCCCGAAACCGTGCTGCAAACAATAAGTTGACACATCTCCCCGTGTTTCTGTACTCCGTCGAACAATCCAAATCGTAATAAACAATTATACAATTAACAACGCTTAGTTCAATACTAGCAATTAAATAAATTGAAAAACCTTTAAACTGTATTAAAACTACTTGAAATATAAAAATTATATTCATTCATAATATTTTTGATGCACATCCAGACAAATCGAATTTAAAAACAAAACTAATCGAAGAGATACAGTTGAATATTAAAATGATAAACTAAACAAACGCTGTTATGTAAACCAGACATTCTTTTAAGTCTTTTATATTTTAAATATAAAACAGTATTTTTTGAGCCAAATTATTTTTTTAACAATTATTAGTGATTGCGATATAAAATGAAAAGATTATTGATGTGATTTCATATAGAGACGTGTTTGTAATAAATTTTATGTAAGTGAAATAATTTTTTTTGTATTCCATATTTTTTTCAAAATGACATGATAAATTTTTTCCTCAAATGCATAATTCCGACACTACCCGACACCCAATTTGGATTCCATAACTATAATAATATTCAGTTATATACCAAGTACATCGATTAATTGAATCCATCTCTTTCACGTTAGAAAAAAAATGAACTGCCACACAGTTTCCTTAAATTGTTCTCAAAATGTTGACCACGTCTGCCATCTTCCTATTTAACATTAAACCAGGGCTTGGAACCTTTATGATTTTTTCGGTTTCGGTTCCAATTCGGTTCTTAAAAAAAAAAAAGTTGGTTCCGGTTTTGGTTCCGGTTCTTAAAATTACAGAATAAAGGTTTCGGTTCTAGTGCCGTTAAATACCGGTATTTAGAGGTATTTTTTTTTCAAAACGTAAAGAAAAATGAAGTATAAAATGCATATATATTATAAAAAATGATAAACTTAAACTATAGCAGCATTATTGGGTTAAAGGACTTAGTAGTTTTACAATTTTTTTTAAAAACATTTAAAACAAATTTTAAAAATAGGGTTGATTAGTGTTAAAAAATATAATGATGTATGAATAACAATCGTGCAATTTATTCGATAGCTTATAATAATAATCGAATCGATATTAAAAACTATTCGTTATCGCCAATTAGTCACTATTTTATTATTATTATAACTCAAAAGAAACTTTTCAGAAATTATATTTAATATTATGTTTATGTATCATGTAGGGACATTCATTGATTCATAAATAGCTATACCTAGTTATTAGTCCATGTCACAATCTATTCTGATAACAATGTATATAGGCGCGTATTATTATAATTTTAATAATCATTTTATTAGACATCATTCATCAACATCACCAGACATCGTCATCCAAAACTATTTATAAATCACAAAATATAAGGAAATAATTATAACAACAGATTTTATAAACCCTACGGGCGAATAACAATATTTATTATTTATATATTTTTATTTTGGTAACTGCTCATATTTTATCGTTTTCTGGAACAATTGTTAGATTTTTCTATTATAGATATATACAATTATAAAAACACGTATACATTTACGACATAAACCAAATTGTATGAGTCAACTATTATTATTTAATATTTATTGCCTACCTAAATATATTAAATAAATAAATAATACTAGAACCGAAAAAAACCTAAAAATTCTCTTACAACAAATATCGGTTCCGGTTCTGGTTTAGATTCTTAAAAAAATCAAAAAAGGGTTTCGGTAAGGTTCCGGTTCTAATATTTTCTAAAGGTTCCGGTTAAAATACCGGTATTTTTAATTTCGGTTCCAAGCCCTGCATTAAACATACTACTTCCCCTTTATTTTCTATTCTTTGAATTATATCTCAAAAGTCGACAATTCGCCATACGAGTGAATGTTGATACGTCAGTACTGTCTCAAAAACTACTCGTTTAAATATTGATTTTGATACGTCAACAATAAATTTGAAAAAAACTATCCACTCAATAATTTAAAGTAGATTATTAGGTACTCATTTAGAAAAAAAACAGAAGTTGGTTTCTCCACGGGACACTTCTATAAAGTAGTACAAAAATCTCAAGAATTTGAAAATGTAATCTCTATAAGTATCTTTAAAAATTCCAATCATATTTTGAATAACTGTATTATTGAAGAAAAAGGTTTGATCAACTTGATGAATAATCTGGTGTCCGTATAATGAAATACATTTAAAATACTTAAATGAAGACACACATCGTAGTATGTTTGTTAACTATTTTAGTGAACCGCTATTTCATTGAATTGTTAAAGTTGTCAATGCGTATTTGGAGATTTTGTGCCCGTTAACACAACACAATATTATATTACCTATAAAAACGTAGTTGTATATTTTTATCTCTTGAAATACCATTTTTCGTCACATATTACAAAATGTATCTGTAATATTTTTTATAATTGAGATAAAACAAAAATCTGGTTATTAAAAAAATTCTATGTGAATGCTACAAGTTGTCTGCCCTAGTAATAATATTATAAAAGAGCAAACGACCAAAAAAAAACCAAAATTACTACAATAGTAAGGAGGTTCAGTAAACAGTAAATATAATATGGATGAGATATAATATGATACGGTACAAAAACAATAATAATACTAACGAAACAAAAGTTTGACCGACATTATAATGTCTATAACACAATAATATGTATTGTATTATTATGTACTATATAGGTACCATATTAAGTAGTTTCAATACTTTTCGTATGGACAAAAAAACGCGAACTAGTCCACTCATCTGGGAGCTGCAATTTTGGAAGCGGTCTACGCGGTATCTTATACGTGGTATTATATATAAATATTTTTTTTTATTCAGATTAAAGGCTTCAGATAATATTATATTTTATGTTTATATTATGTTTTTACTGTATTATTATTATTATACCGTAGACGACCACTGCGCATTATTGCAATAATATCATAAGCGAACGCGATAATATCGTAATAGTTGTCCTTGTTTGTTTTTGTTTATTTGACCGTATCGTCCGCGAAACCACAACAAACCATCGATATCCTGTTTTCGTAAACGATTTATTCGCCATCTATTATAATAATGCTGTAGTTGCTGCTCGAATTGCACACCATTATAATACGTGTACATTTTATTATAATAATTTCGTAAATCGAAACGGCCGGAAACGTTTTACCGAATAATCCGTCGACCTATTTTTGCGGTGATAACTGCAGGTACATAGTGCGTTTGAGGTATGTTTCAATCGCCGGCCCGTTTTATATAGATCACCCGATGATGAACCGTCGTCATCTCTCGGAGGAAAACCTGTGTTCGCGGAATGAGCACCGAACTTAACATTTTTTTCTGTTTTTTTTTTTTTCGTTAAATCCACCGTGTAAGCATCGGAAAATTATCTAGTAACACTCGAATCTCATGCGCACTTCGGTAGTGCCGCTAGAAAGAACACCGCAAAATAATACTATTCCGTGCAATAAAATAACCAATAACATGTTTGACTAGGACTTGACTGAAAATAAGGTTATTATTCCCAATCGTATATTTGTCTATAGTCTCAGTAGTATCTGATATCCTACGTCATTTCATAATATTATGATATACTTTTAGACAGAGCCTCGGTCGGCTCTATAGTCTATAGTATAACAATGACCACTCTAAGCACATTTTCTTCGATTTTTGTGGGATATCTGACCATTATAATATATACTGTTGTAGTGTTGTGCTGCAGCACTCGTGTACACTTAACAGTTTAAGTTTGTCGCGGTGATGCTTCATTAATATTATATGAAGCACAGATCGACCTATACTTTTACCTACACACAATAATATTATAAACGATAATAATATACGCGTTATGACTTACACGGTCGTGTATATTATGCACAGCTTGTCGGCCGTCGGTGGCAATAGTTATCCGTTTTATTTTCGCGTAATATATTCCCACTGACGCGTTGTCAACTGCACAACGATCTGCAACGACTGCAGCGACGATGCACCGCAGCTAAACCGTTGCTGCAGCAGCTGTGAGCTTATTTTTATTAGCATTATTATTATTATTATTATTATGACACGCGATATGCATTCAATATTTATTCTATCGTTTATCGATCACTATAAGTGACGTATTTCGACGAGAAATTGTTCGTGTGTCGAGGCGCATAGAAAATCTGTTGCTCAGAAATATAAACACGCGTGCATACGCCGTACACGTCGTAATAATATCATATTATTATAATAGTATCACGGCTGTAGGTATACAATGTACTATTTGTGAACACATTGAACGGGACTTGACTTACGAAATCAATATTATTAAATGCGTAATATGCGGAATAAAAAACTAGTAGCGTCAAAGATTACAAACTGTGGTTCAGGCTTTTGTTCGCAGATCATATTATTATTTTGCTTCCCAATTATTTTCTAACGCTGATTATTCGATGACATTGCCAGCATTTTTTTTTTGTTACTATTTACGTTCTTATTTATTTGTATTGATTAATTATTATTTTTATTTTAAATGTTGGAAAATTTTGTATTCAAAGCGGAAAACTGCAGGTCAAAAGCGGTGGTTAGTGCTTTTCATGCTCCGCGCTAACTTCACGGACTTAAAAAACGCGTTACTATACAGTGTAATATAATATTACATAGGTGCGTGGGTGTTTCTTAATACGAATAATAATATTATTATTATTTGCGCAGAATCATATCATAATATGACGTAATATATACTATTTAATATTTTATTCAATGGGAATGTATAAAGATCAAACAAATTCAATGGGTAAAGCATATTATTATTATTATGATGTATAATATATATAAAGTATAGCGCACATCCCATATCTTACGTAGTATTGCACGAAACTTGTTAGTTTTGCTCTTGTTTACATTAATATGTTTCAATACTCGGAAGCGAATGTACGGACAAAATATTGCAAAACTTATATTACCCACCGAAATAATAATATTAATATTATATTTATCGGGTTTTACTGTATATCATATAATATATGGTTGCGCATCCGATCGGTGCTCTCTCGTGCGAACACATGCAAACATTCAGCGAAAATATCCATTTGTCAGGTTTTAAATTAATCACTTTATGTGTGTGTTACGTGCGAATGTTTTATTTAAGTTTGTTCTAGCTTTAATAAGAAATAATGTATCCATTAACGAACTTCAGAAGTTTTATGAATATCAGAAAGCCCCCGAAACTTGTGCGCATAATATACTAATTTTATGTTGAACTTATTCATATTATTGTACACACGTCGTCATTATACCACGGTTTATTCTATGGTCGCTTGTGTAGAGTACTGCCCCCATGCCGCGGCATTCCGGCCACGTTAGGTCAGCTATATAGTTTCTTTTTTTTTTTTATCGGATTCCAATATAATCAAAGGGCGCATTTCGATATTCTACAGTCATTGAAAATTAAATATCATAACGATAATAATGTTATTGTTTCGACGTGGTTTTTCTTGGTTAACACAATACCTAGGTATGAAATACATCAATATTAATCGCGTTGACCGCTGTCTGCGCAAGAAAAGTACAGCTTTTTACTCACAGTGTTTCAGAGTGTACTTTCATCGAGCGTAATGTTAAATGAGTAATATTAGGTAAACGGCGTATTGCATGACCAAACGTGACAAGCGAGAGCTGCTCCTGAATAATTTGTTGCACTCATAATAGTTATCGTTACGCTTAGACCTTAGGTATATTATAACGTCCGTAGTGTCGTCAATAAATTCCATTTAATCCCTGCCGGAATCAAAACTCGTTATGATTACAAGAGTTCATTTTTTCATTCCGTCGACCAATTAGTGCACCGGATGAGTCGGAAAGAAATTGTTGGGTCAACGCAATAATATAATTAAACATTTTATCATAATATTGCAATATAATATTGTGCATAATAATATAATATTAAAACATAATTATTATGATGTAAGGCGTTCGTCGGCAATAAACACTACACAGTGCTTTGAATTGCAAAAAGTTAAATTTTGAATAGCAAATTCTCGAAAACCAATCCTAAACGGCTAAACGTGTAAATTGTTGATACAGAACTTACAAAAATTTCCCGAATCATAAAATATACTAAAAATAAACACGTCATACACAGTGATATCGAATGGTCAAAATCACTTAGATATTATGAGCACAAATAACAAAAGCCAATTTTGAAATTAAAATGCCGGGCGCGATTTACTACATTCTCTTTTTATTAGGTTTTCACTGTGGGTGCAAATTGCAAACGCCATCAAAAGTTTTAAGCATTTTATCTTCCACATGATATCACTTCTATGGTAACCAATAAATATTATAATAATTATTATTAATTAAATACTCGAGATTCTCTTTAATAATATTCGAAAAATGTTGTATATTTTAAATTTCCGGTATTAAATTTAAAGACGCGAGGGGTCTCGTGCTGCGAGCCGACGGAGGTGGTCTAGACTCTCGGGAAGGTTGGCGAGTGAAGCCAGCGTGTTGGGAGGGGGGGGGGTAGAGCCCCTGGTCTATTATTATATTATTGACATAATATTATATTTGTGTACGCTTTTTGTACGTAATGACGTGATGTTCTTAAAGTGAAAACAATGTTTATAAAAAGTTAATACAACATATCCTATGATATACTATAATAACGATTGTGTACGTACACCATCGACCAATAGTCTTAATAATTATTTATAATCAATTTAATATTGTGTATCACGATACAATTTATATGCTCGTTTATAGGTACGAAATGTCGCCATCGGATTCGGCGTGGAACGTTTTTTTCCCTTCCTTTTCACGTCAACTCACCTAGTAATATATAATATTTCAATAATTACGTGTTTATTTGTCGTACGCTCGATGCGGGGTTGATAATATTATTAAATACGCACAATATTACTATACGATATTACACTCTGCAGTCTCCGTGGTCGGAATCAATAATGGGCACACAATGTACAATGATATAATCACATGCACATAAAAATATTATTCTATAATACTCGCATTATCAGCAGCTATAGTCGTCGTACAAGCTGTAAAAATATATTATATACCTACGAGTAAGTATTTTTTTATTTCGCCCACATTTATTTCGGAGAATAAAATTATCATCGCCGTTTCCCCGGGACAATACGAGCGATTTCCCTCGGAAATTAACAATCTCCAAAGCGATGGACGTTTATATATTTTTATTTCTCTCTCGTAGCATACTCGATGCCGGTATCGAATGTATACAGGGTGATTCAACATTTATGTTACAGCCGTTTCATCACACACGACATATTCGAAATACATTAAGATAGGAAAGTGTTTTGATTTAGAAACATCTAAAATGATTTGTACATTTAATAATTTTCTACAATATATAAGGGTTGTTTTAGGGGATCAACTTTAGACACTCAAATGGGAACCTATACTTTTTTTTGCAAACATAAAATTATGAAGACGAAATTAATACATTTTAGTGCTCGAACAACATAAATTAATGCGAAACTCTATGCTTAAGAGACATTTAAAGTTTTTATAAATGACTATAAAGTCGACCGGCAAAAACCCTCCTAAAATATTGTAAAAAATGTTCAGACGTACAAATCATTTTAGATGTTTCGGGATCAAAAAACTTTCGTATCATACATTTTTCTCTATTTCGGATCAATTGAGTGGCTGTAACACATATTTTGATTCACCCTGTATATGTATACAACGCGATTAATGAGTACGTATAATATAATAATATATTTTATGATATCCGCGCAGCATACGACGCATTATAACGTAATATAATAAAGTATTAAATTATTATTATTATACCTAGGTACTGGTACGCTAATTGCCGCGGTAGTCGATCACAATCTCCGGCAACCAATTAAACGACCCTTCGATTTCATTTCGCTCGCGTCTCGCGTATATATATATATATATATACAGATCGGTTATATATTATTATTATCTTATTATACCTATACTTACGCCGCATAACGATATAAGTACAATATTATTATTATTATTATTATTATTATATTAAATACACATAGTACTCGCTTGTCCGCAGATACGCACGCGGGTCCATAGGACCATATAAATATATATATATATATATATATATATATATATGTGTTTAGTCGTACCCGCGACTCACTAGTATAATAATATAATGTGTGCGTACTCCTCGGCGGCGAGCGAGCGCAGAGTGCACTTTCTTCGGAGTCGTTGAGAAAGTAAAAGGACGAGAAGGCAACGTATTATTTTATATATTATAATAAACATATATACTACGATTGCATCTATCATCGTGTCGAACATTATAATAATAATAATAATAATAATAATATTATCTCTCGCAGTCGAGTATATATTTATAGGTAGATACTGCACATATAATAATATTATTATATTATATTATTATAGGTACTCGCCATCGACCGTTTTTCTCGATTCCTAGCTCTCTATCTCCGCGGCTACATCTCGAGTGAGCATAGGTACACAACACACTCTTCGCGGGCCGCACACGGTACTTATCGTCATCATTATCGTCATGTAGTTATTATAATATTATTATTATTACTATCGGAAATCGGAATGTATAGTATAATATTATTGTGCGTACGCGTCGGCACGGCCATCGGATTTACTGTCGCACACGCGTTTGTAATATAATAATAATAATAAATTGCGCGGGCACGATAAATCCTCGTACGATACGTTTTATGAATTATTATCATGATATGCGTGTATCAATATCATAACATATTATACGCGTATAATATAATATGTATGTACCTGCGTCTATTGCTTTCCTCGTCGAGTAGACGTAATCCGCATTTAAAATCCCATTTGTATGAATCGCGAAAATCCGTACGAAATTACAATACGGTAATCCCCAAAAACAACTATATATGTGGCTATAGTATGTATATATTATATAATAATAATATGTACATAGGTGCGTTACGTATATACATAAGTAATATTATTATATAGTTAGTAGGTAAGCAATTAATATTATAAATAAAGATAATATTTAAAAGATGGTGAATTCGATTTTTCGACAAACTCAAAATATAATATTATTTTTACGCTGATATTATTTTGTTTTTTAATCTTTTTCTCGCAATAACAATATTTTTTCTAGTCTCCTGCGTGTCACACTTATAAAGGTTCGGATAGGAATCAAAGGTCTCAGAAGTGGGAGAGTCAATGAAAACAATTAAGTTTGTTAATTCAACGTCAAGTCAATATTGTATTCAATTATTTTTTTTTTCAACTTCCACCTGGGTTATGCATAATGATTGTAAAACCAACTTTCAAATGATTTACAAAAAAAATTCCTTCCTTTGAATTATTTCTTAATCCATACTTTTCTAGTATTTACACAATTACACGTTTGTGTCAACCACTCAACTAAACTATTGCTCAAGGAATATTTAATTGTTAAATTATTATTTCAAATCATTGTATAACAGCGTGTTCAAACAAAAACATAATTAACTGATTAGTTAATTAATGAATTAGTTATAACTACAGTTATAGATATTATGTGTATTGCAGTATAAACATGATTTTAACATAACGTATTATTATTATAATTAACTGGTCTGGTTAAAGCTAATAGTTGTTGTAATGGATATTTTAACTAGTAAATTTATTAAGTTAATTAGATAGCTGACTAACTGTTTAAGTAAAAAAATAACTTTTTAACAAGTTTATATTATGAAGTGCTTATCGGATTAATTCGCTTATAATCTGCAATTGCTGATCCTACGATCTTAGTTTATTTGACGATGATCTACTTGACGTTAACAAACGGAGTCGTAAAAACTTATTCATCTGATTTTGACTCTTTCGTGTGGGGATTATTTTTTGAATTTGCTTCATTTATTTTTGACACAGTTTTTTTTTTTTTTTGATGAGTAATACATTAATATTTGATTAATTTAATTTTGTAACACGTCTTATATTTTGTTAACTAACTACAACTATTAAGTCACTTTATCAATGGTTTATATTTTCTATTTTATTGAAATATTTCGTTTCAGATAATAGCAGCGTGTTTCCACGTATGACGCATAACAATTTTGAACTCGTTTCAAATTTGTGAATCACGATTCTCGGAAGAAAAAAAAAACTTTAAGCGGTAAAATTGTAAAAGTTTAATCATCCCGCGATTACTGACTAAAAACATATAGTTATAAGTAATATCATAATAATAATTATAATAATATGCTATACGCGAGTAATGAGTACCTCTATCCATAATATGTAAACGGTATACCCACGCCGTAACGTGTTAATTATTATTTAAAACGTCGTCGGTATACTATATTATTGTCTCGGAATCGAAGAAGAAAAGAAAAGAAAAGAAAACTACAGAAAATCACAGTGGTCGCCGCACGCGTACAATATTATTATTATAATATCGTGATAATAATTATATATACGGCGACGAGCAACCAAACTGAATTAAGTGTTGTTGGTTTTTTTATATTTCCGCGCGTTTAAACCCCGGCTATTTATACGAGTTAAAAACGTATAAACGAAGAGACGGCGTTCAAAAAACGTACACACAAACGAGATAAGGAGCTTTTTTTTCACAATTGTGATTTTTATTATTCGCCATTCACTTATCTGTATATTATACGCCGCGCCCGCCCACGCGCCGTTTATTGTGCACGCCGCCGCCGCCGTCGTTCGGCTTTAATGTGCGGATTTTATTTTGTATTTTTTTTTTTTTTCGGGTCGAAATAAATCTTCTCTCCGCTCCCGGCTCCCTAGATATATATATATATTATATTATATGCGATATATGCATAATATACAGAGTGATATTATTATTATTATTATACGCCGTACTATCTTTTTTCGTTATTTTTTTTATTATTATTAATATTATTCACGGCGTTTAACGTGTCCAAAGGTTTTTATAATAATAATAACATCGCAGTGGTCGTTGTTGCTGTTATTATTCCGATTTCGTTTCGCGGGCGCGAAATTATTATAATTATTATTCCTCTGCGACAATGCCGACGACGACGACGACGACGCCTACCGAAATCGAGTGCCGGCAAGATATCGCGCTCTCGGCCGCTTTGTGTTGTCTATACGGAAACGCTTCCGGTCCGGACAATGGCAAAGGCCCCGAAAACGGTCCCCCGTTGTCACGCGGAAGGCCATTCATCAGCAATCCACCGGACTGATAATAAACTCCGTATACGCGCCGCCGTTATTCTCGGGTGAACGAGCGCGTATAAAACGAAGCCCTTAAGTTTTTAATTGCTATAGGCGGCGACGAGGAAATAAAGAGAGGCATATAATTATATTATTATTATCGACTCTTGGCGGCGGCGTTTGCGCGCGACAGCATATGAATATGATATTATAATATTTCAACGTAATGATATCGTAATAACTTATAATATTATATTACTATGATTATGATTTGGTTTTATAATAAATAATAATATAATGGCATTGTTGTACACCACCGTTGTTTTTTTTTTTTATGAGCCAGCACCGAGTGCGCGAGAAAGCCATCTCACTTGACGAGGTTGTATTATGTTATTTTATAAATTCGTTTCGACTAAAGTCATATTATTATATCGGACGGGCAGAGCACCGGATAGAAAAGGTTGCCCGCCGAGTTTTAAGATTTCCAAAGTTTGATTACGGCTACAACTACTGTGGTGCGATTTAATTATAATATTTTCTACTTAATACGTTCATACTGATAATCACTCATCATTACCATATAAAGATAAAATAACGACCCTAACACTCATCACTGGCCCATAATATTTTTAGCGGCCTGCCGAGATTTTCTCGGTAGCTCTCCCGCCCAACCGGGCCTGGACGGGTATCCGGTAAAACGAGTACAGAATCAACACCGACCTAGGTGAATCGCTAGTATCGAAGGTTAATATCGAAAAATCAGTTTGTAACATAGCAGGGAAACACTGGGTTCCGTCCGACTAATCGTGATACCTCACTCATCGTCGTAGCATTTTAGACAATAGTATGTGTAATTTTGCAGTGATGATCGACAATATTATTAGGTTAAACCCGATCGTATAACACACAAGAGTCTACAGAATATGTTCGAGGTTTTCAACGAAACGTTCAACCAAATAATATTAGAGTATTAAAACCATTGCAAGTCTCGTGTTTCGTGTAATTCTGAAATTGAACATCCAAACTCTGCTGATCCTTGTGCGACGTGCATAATATAAATAACTTATAATTAGGTAATCGATAATGATATGCTATCAAAACAATGTTTATTGTCGAGTATTGCCCATAACCAGCTTCCCCACTCAGACGCATTACGTGAGCATAGATATAAATTATTAATTACAATAGTATGTGCATTGACGCCGCTTACACGACGTTTAATATTTGTACATGTTTTTGTCTGAGCAGTTCCCCGGCTATAATACGAACAAACGCCGACACACATAAATCACCTGCGCAGTAGCTCGACAAGATTAATAACAGGCCAATAAACGTATCGATTTCGGGACCACGCTGACGTTAAATCGTTACTATTATTCGTATTGTAAATGACACTGACAATTTATGACGAGGAGGGATATCAAACACGAATTTGTAGAGTAATAAAGTTTGAGGGGGACGTTTAATTTCGTGTTCGAAAAAAAACAATTTCTTATAATATGTGGATGTTTCTAGGATAACCCTTCTTTTTTAATATTTATCATTTGAGTGATTGGATAGCATTTAGTAGACACATCACAATCCGTCGCTTGTAATTTTCTAAATATATACTATTTAAACAAATCACTAGGTAAATTATTATTTCCGTGTAGTGTTCGGTTTTAAATACGGGAGATTGAATGGCAAGTAGGTTATCTATAAACCACGGTCGTCTGAAAGCAGCTTATATTATTTTGGCCATTTACAAGACGAACGAATACAAAATATTAGTGGCCCGTAGTCTCGTCTCAAAAAATTCTTTTACACCGCAGGAAACGACGAAAACCGACGGCGCGCGGTGTGAACGAGTATATATAATATTATTGACTGTTGCGGTGTAACAATAATACGTTTTTTAATCTTCGGCTGCACACAATCCGCACCAGTGACATTCGGTCCGATAGACAATACCGAAACGAACGCGCGTTCAATATAATAATAGTATACCTATAATGTAACGGTATATTATTATTCTTGATATTACGCGCATAATCTATACTACTATATAAATTGAAGTCGCTTTTTTTTGTGCGGGGTAAACTCCAAAACTACTTATTCAATCGTCGTGCAATTGTTTTTAAATTAAAGAGGACATCACAGAGAAGGTTTAAGGCAAAAATTTAGTCCGATTAAGTTAATGAATAATTAGTTATTATTAATTTAAATAAACGTGTAAATTGTATACCTATATATATTATTGTACGTATTGTGCGGCCCACGGGTTTCCAGCTACCTGCAACCTGACCTTTTTGTTCGTCAAATTGTATTGTGTTTGATATCGGTGTTGTTCCGAGAATTTTATCGCACGTACACCAACAACATGTAAACTAAATATTCGTATTAATCTATATCTATTACTATATGTCTATATCCTATACTACTATATAAAATTAAGTCGATTTTTTTTGTTCCGGATAAACAATAAACCCCGAAACTACTTATTGGATCGTCGTGCAGTTAAAGAGGACATCACAGAGAAGGTTTTTGGCATAAATTTAGTCCGATAGTTAATAAAAAAATTTATTATTAATTAAAATAAACGTGTAAATTGTATACCTATTTATCTATATCTATACTAATATATAAAATTGAAAGGGGTTTTCTACGGCCACGCTAACCAAGAAAACTACTGAACCGATTTGGCTGAAAATTTTTACTGTTATATCTGACAGTCTGCTGAAGGTTTTAGTACCACTTTTGATAGTCCAAAAAAGTTAAAAATTCTTGAAAAATTAAGAAACAAAGCTAATTTTTGGGACCTCTTTACGATGTCCGCAAGAACAGAACTTTTTTATGCTCCCATTTTGTGACAACAATATTTATATTTTTTCCATTTTTTTTTTTCACTGAGATGTTCCAAATATCTTCCCAAGTGTCATCACATTGATCAATTTTTAATTTTTTTTGTCTGGAGGGGTTGGGGAGGGGGTGTATTGTATTTAAATATTCCAATTTTCTGACGACGCTATTGAACTTTTTACAATTTTTTTTCACAGAGTTTACCAAATACTTTTTTGAATGTCACAACATCACCCGATTCTTAATTTTTTTTTGTCAACAGATTAATTAGTATTTATTTTGTATCTGTATTAATTTTTAATAAAAATATATTTATCATTAATACAGCTAAAAAAACATTTCAATACGTTTTCATTAACCGTTTTTTATATATATTTACTTGCCGATCACATTAAACGATAAAATTTGTATAAAAAATTCTACATAATATCATCGTCCAAATGCAAAAGAAATAACCAATCACGGGCGAAGCCGTGACGGGTCGGCTAGTATTATATATTTTGTACATACGTAAAATACCGAGCGCAGTTTCTTCGGAAATATTTTCGAAATCCACTCGTTCTATAATAAAGACGACGACGACGACGACGATGACCGAGGCCTCGTAAATATTATACGGTCGGCCCGTCGCAATAATAAGGCGAATAGCTGCATTATTATAATATCAATAATATATATTTTATTCGTATATGCGATGTGTAAATTATTATTTATACCGCGCGGGATTTATGTCACGATCGGCCTACGATTTATGCGTGGAAAGTGTGCGAACGGCGACGACGGTCCGCAGGACGTCTGAATTCCGGCACGCGAAACGATACCGTCTTAAATATTCGACACCGGAATTTGTAGATATTCATAATATTATTATAATAACCACACTGCCGATCGCCGTCGTTATCGTAACTCGTAATATAATATTATAATAATAATATGTACACGTGAAAGACATACGGCCTATATCTGTCCAACAGACTTTATTTTTTAAAAATATTGTCCTAGATGTCGAATCAGATGAGATTAGCGATAGGATGGCGATTATTGTAGTTATATCATATTAATATTATGTAATTATTTATCTTGGGTAAGCTTCCGTCCTCGACACCTCGCAAGTCGTCGCCGCTAACCGCGAATTATCGAAAGTAGAAGCAACGTGTACGTACGAATTATTGGAACCCGAGGATGCCACACCCACATATTGTGTTCTCTCCATCTTACACAAAAGTACAGAGTAACAAACTTTATATCGTTCACGATAGTCTATTTCATAGCGGTTATTTTTAAAATTATACATTTTAAAAGTAAGATAATTTGCAAAAAAATTATAGTTTTTAAATGCCCATAGCTTGCTTTAAAGTTAAAATATCAATAAACTCTTCCGAAATGACTATTCAGAGACTATTCAATCTTATTTTAAAAATAACAGTAAAAAAGTCTACAATAAACATAAAATTTGTTATTGACGTATCCTTTTGAGAAAATAGAAACATCCATTCGTCACTTTCTAGTTTCTACCGTTTAATCTGATTGTTTTACGATATATTATTATAACATTCACACACTGAATATACAGATGAGTATATTCACCAATATTTACCAATATTTACCTATCATTATAAAAGTTTACGATATTTTTGTGTTTTGGCTTTCTGCTTTTGAGGCTGGTAAAGTTTATGCGCTCGTCTATGACGTTATATATTATTACACAAACGCTTATCAATATAATTTACATTATAGTAACAATTTTCGCACTAAATATCGCAGTGAAAATACCATTCTGCAGGATGACACGATTTAATTTTAATATTCCGTCTTGATTTTTGTGACGCAGTTGTTAATAATTACGGAACAACTTTACGCGGAAAAAAATGTTTTTATACAACTGTATCACTTATTTGTTTCTTTTGATATTCCTATCGACGTAATTTATTATTTTTACTGTTGGCTTTTGCAGAATATGAAAGGCGAGTAAAAATAGTTCAAATTCATTTTTGTGGGAGAATAAAAGAAAATTTTAAATTTTAGAAACACCTACCTACGTATTATTTGTCATTGGTTATTTAATTTTGTGATACTGCAGTTTAATAATTAAAGTATTCTACAAATATAAAATAATTCAATATCAAAATACTACTGAACTAAATTCGAATAATTATAACTTAATATTAGTACAACTGTTTATTTCAGTATTTAAAATAAAACGTTCAAACTCTAAATATGCGATATTATGACGTAATATTATGTGCATAATTATAATATGTGTATAGGTATGCGTATTTAATATGTGTTATAATCTCGTAAAATAGATGTATTTTAAAGTTGAAATTATTTTTGATAATTTGTGTTATAATAATATTCATAGGAGTTAAATAGGATTTAGATTAGAAGATTTCTAGTCGACGGTGCGTGTCTGGTTCCGTTACCGTTACATTTTGGGCGAAAATTTAATGCAATAATCCTCATAGGTTTTTCTACTTTTGACAACAAAAAATTAGTTTAACGGAAAGTCACTTTAATATTTTATGAGCATCTGAAGTTCAAATGTTTACGACATTGGACATTCGTCTTAAATGAACGATTTTTTATCGAGCGATTTTTTTATTTTGTTGTTATTCAGAAACGAATAACTGTAGATGCTTTACATTTTTATTTTATCATCTTCTATATATGTGATAACATTTTCGCTCAGAACCGTTTTTTATATAAAATGATTTTGTATCATTGAATTCAAATTGACGAGTTGCGACTTGAGACATAATATAAAAGCACATTTGAAAACATTATTTATTTATTATTTCACTATATATGACAAGAGTCTAGCTGATATGCCAGAACCATAGATAACACCGTGCCGTGAATATGGCATGCAACGCGGATGTAGGAAATTAACTTTAATTATTCGTCATGATATTTTTAAAAAGGTTATCGTACGAAGTAATTTTTGTGTAATTACGGTGTAGATGGCGGATAAAGAAGTCAATTTTTTCAATTTTGTTTGCATATCATTTTTTTATCTCATATAAATATTGTTATTTTCAACATCGAATACGTTTTTTAGAACATATTTTTTTTATTACATATGCGCTTGCATATAGTTTAATATTTTAAAGTACTAAAAGTCCCCATAGTCCTAGTGATAAACAAAATATATACAGATTGGTGTATTGCGACTTGCTTAAATCATAACTCGTAAGCTATGAGAGGTTATTGCGTTCTGTTCGTTAAATTTGAATGGGATGAGATCCAGAATCGGCTCTTTACGTCCCCGCGCCGAGCTGATATACTAGGTTTGAAAGCTAAAAACGTCGTTATAATAATACTAATTTTTCGAAATTGAATCATAGAATCGTAAAAATATTGAGCCTTCGTTTACGCCACAATAATTACGCGTGAAGCTATTGAAAACGGTCATTTAAATAATCAAGGAAGAGCAGTTGCAGGTAGTTATGTAGGTTTATAACGTGCGTAATTCAATAATAATTATTATCCAATAATATTGCCGTTCAATTTTTGTGTTGCAACATCGAAATCATAATATTGTCGAGTCAACAAGCGTGTGTAGAGTCATTTAATATTTAACTCAGTCCCGAGTGTGCGTTGCGTATTGTCGTGACTCGTTGTAATATAATATTTGCAGCGATGTTTGCCCGAAAAGTCGTCGTCTCGGAGGGGTGTTTGCACTCGAAAAGTTGCGCGCATTGTACACTCGTCCACCGTCTCAAGCCTATTTGCACGCACACACACAATAATATAATATTATATACATATTATAATAATATCGTATAGGCACCTATAAACCGTTTAAGATTCTAATTCGGAGGGCGTATTTTTTTTGCGTCGAATATTCTTACGTGATTAGACTTTGAAGCACTTGCGTTGTTGCGTGTAGTACAACACGATTGTTTACCGCCAACTGCAGGTATTAATTGTTGTTGTATGTGTACCTACATTAAAGAAATAATTACGTTTCGTTTTACTCTCTTTTTTTTAAAGGTCGGAATTTTTTCAATATACTTAGGTACACGTAAATAATATTAACAGTTGCTGATGGTTCAATTTTATTCGATATTTAATATTTAATATTATTATCAAACCGTTTGGATGGATGCACTGCCCGAGAGAATGGTTAAAAATACTCCTACTAAGTGGGCTGTCCGTGTTTTTCAAAAAGTTATAGATTTGAAATAGTTGCGCTTAATGATACGATCCGGTAAAACAATAGATTATTTCACTAATTAAACGAATACAAATAAAACTATATAACATTAATTTTAATCTCAGCTTTGTGCATAAGCACAGAATATAAATACTCGTGTTACCAATTGTATTTTTATGTACATTTTAGTCATTTAGATAATAGGTATAATATGTTAAACTTATCAATAGATATCCGAACGATAAGTAACGACGGAGGAAGTCGAGACAATTAAAAAATTTGCGTTGTCAAAAATTATAAATGTATAGCATTGTCCAAAAATATACGTCAATATGAATAATTATATTCATTATTCAGCGCCCCTTGACATTGTCAGTAATAAATTATTAGGTTAATTCCTACAGTAATTCACATCATTGCCTATAAAGGCTAAAATATTATAATGGAGACAATAACATAATAATATATTATAAAATTCATATTATACATCTTGCAAGTATAACAATAAATTACTATAAATTACAAAGTACCCACGCAACTATTAATATTATCATTCATTTTTAAAAATTAATTATTAATAGGTATATTATTTTTCAATTATACATCTTGCAACACTCATATTATACAGATATGTAACCAGAAATTTTATTTTTTTAGTGAGGGACCTTCCGTTCTCAACAACATATTACTTTCATTATGTCCTCCCAAAAATAATATGTAATATTTTTGTAATTTAATAATATAATATCTTAACAAATAAAAGTTACATTTAAATGCGACGTATTTCATTTTTATTTTTATTATCAGCGATCACCTTATTCTACGGTCAGGTACTTGAACAATTTCGGAGAAGAGAGGAATTTAGACACATATCCTGGTCACAATGTCCATCGGACAAGCACCCTAGTTAATATGTGCTCCATGATGTATGTATTTTTACAATTCGAACGAATGATGTGTTACCTTAATGTCCAGGTATTTTTTAATTTTATTATTAAACTATTGCAATGACATTTCAACAAACCAGACTTTAAATTTTTTTTGTGCTCTTACAACAAACAAAATACCTGTATATTGTATTCTCCTGTGGGTTGTCAAGAGTTCTATTCTCATAGTCGGTCTTATGCTTTTTATAAAAGCACTCACATAAAAATATACCGAAAAAATTTGGACGTACGATTTGTCGGTAATTGTGCACACCTCGAATTCGCGGATATTATTCCGACTTGATTTTATCAACGCACGCCAGATGACATAGCGATCGCCAATATTTGTGCCCCCCGAACAGGGCAAGACGTGTATGATATAATAATACAATTATAATATAAAATATATTATACGCTATAATGTTATTGTTTTAATATCGTATCTCATATCGGCGGCCGTTATTATTTCGCCAATTCCCCGCTTTCGCTAATCGAATAATTACGACTATTATTATTATTATTATACTATGTCGCGGGGTTATGGCTGCGGTTTTAATGTGATATATATATATATATATATTTGGGTACTAGGAGGACACAATAAAACCGCGACCCCGCGGCATTACGCTAAAATGTCAACCGCTACCGCGAAAATCCGACAAATTGGTTTAAGGTAGGTACTTTAAACGGCACCCGAACCGTGCCTTTGTGTAATTCGGACGTTCAAACTTTGCAATCAGTAAATTCGATTTCGGCCATTCGCTTTACCGTTTAAGCGCGATTTAACATCCGACGCGGGGACACAATTCACAGCTATAAACGTACACGGCGGCGTCGGCGGCCGCGTAATTGAATTAGCCCGACGTAAGTTTCAAACCGTAAAAGTTTTACGACGAAAAGTACGCGTGGAAATCATAAATTATTATGCGCAGTGATTGGTCGGCCGACCGTGTGAAAAATCAAGTCGATCCTCAATGATTTGATTTGCATAAACGCACCGAACGTTGAAAAAAACTAGAAAGCTTTTAGAACGGTGGCGAAAAACGGGAATTTACAGAAATCTGAAACATAAAAACGATAATATTTAAATATTGTCGATCATCGATTTTTGGAATTTATTTTTACCGAGGCGCTTATAGTCAAAATTACATTGACGTATTTATCGAATTTATCCTCCGAGTTGTAGACAATATGTTAAAAATGCCAACTCCGTACATTTAAATGTAATGATAAAAGTGATATAATTTGGTTATAATCAGTGCAAACATAATAATAATATAATGTATTGGTGCACTGTCAAAATTTTTCACTCAACTCTTCTTACAAAACAAAACTGTTTACTGGACAGGGAATACTGTGTGACGTATCACCTATATTATATTCGTGGCTTCTAAATGTTCTAAGAATTATTATTGTCGTAATAGTGATATATTTTCACCGATAGGACAGACAAGCGATCAATCGTTAATAATAAACCACATTATTATTATATTATGGTATAATAACTCTTCATTAAATCGAACTGGACCGATGTTTCTAATATTAAATCTCGAAAATAAATACTCAGCGTTACACGGCCGACGCCAAATTTTATTTTAACACCATTCGGACGGTCCCTAATAAGTTTAATGCGTATAATGTATCAAACATGTTAGGTATATAATAATAAATTACTAATTTTGTTTCGTTTAACGTGGGCATGGATAACATATTATATTGTTTTGTAAAGTTCAATGTGAATTAAAATGGTGTTTCGTACACGATACAAATGCTCGAGCATAAATGGGTTAAACTTGTACGGCGTTGTTTATTATAGGCGAACTTTCTTGCCAACTACTATGCGGGTAAAACAGCCCATAGGTGTTAAAATAGAAAACAACGTAATACAATAACTGTTCAAAAACTATCGACGTAAAATATTATCGTTAACAATATCTAGACATTAAACTAATATTCTAAATCCCGTCCGCCGATTGTTTTAGGCTTTTAAAATATATCCATATTGCCCGCAGTTGTCCGTGTTCCGGCAACACGATATAATATGATTTATCGATTTTTTTACTGTTCTATTGTTTTGATAATACCTATATTATTATACAAAGCTTTTATGTTCAATGTCCATATTATACCCGAGACTATTAAACACTATCCATACCTTATAAATAATTTGTTATGTATACATATTATAAAACAGCGGTACGTCATCTCAAATACGTCATAATATTAAAATGTTTATTTTATATTTTACATTATATTGTATTGTGCTTTTAACTGTTCCGAAAAAAAAATATTGCTCACTAAGAAAACGCATTTTTTTCAATAAATGCAAACAATTCGAAAATTTGCAAACTCGCAAGTCTTACCATTCACATAATAGGACGTCAAACTATACGTTCGGTACAAGTTTGGTCGAATGAAATGAATTTGGATACGTAAAATGTTACGCCGTTCCGCGGGCTTGTGGACTGCGAACGGAACGGTAATGTACACGTAATTGCCTATCCAAGACGCCGTGTGAACACGATTTGAGTATATTTTGACGACGATTGAAATCCGCAAAAAAAAAAATCAATTACATGAAATTTCAGTGCACTGAATGAATTTGGGCTTATTTTAACTATGTTAACTAGTGCGGCCGCTAATATTTTTAGGGACTACGATTATTATTATTTCGGTTGTTACGTGCCGTGTCGACGAAATAAATGTATTTTAAAAATAAAATGTGAACAACATCAAATAATGCAAAACAAACGTTTTTATTTTACTCGTTTATATTATAATAATTACATTATTATTTTTATTATTATATTTTAATACAAATACAAATAAAAACATAAAATTATACAATATATTGAGGCCTCGTTTAAACTATATCCGTAGTCAGGTGTCCAAAACACGCAGACAGGTGTTGTAAATATTTATTTTATATTATATTTTATAATAATTATAATCTCCATTGATGCACACATACCTCGCGACTTTGACTGTAATACGTAATTGTATTTAATGTCGCTGTTCAGAGTTGATAACACTTCGATACGGTTTTAATTTGGAAATTTAAAACTTTCGTGTTGATGACATAATATTATTATAATACTTCAAGCTGACATATCGAATAATATAATAAATATTATATTTTATATTTTGCTAAGTAAAACAAGGTACGCACATAATATATTGTTTAAAACTTTTTAATAATGTACACATAACAATATTTGGTCTTATCTTAAAACGTGATTTCAGTTTCCAACAATAATAATTACTAGTGCCCAAATATAATAGTAATAATATTAGTATTGACGTGATTGTCAAAGTGTCTAAGCGGATTGTGTATTTAGTATTTTAGTCATACATGCGTTATATTATAATATTTCTTGTAACTTTTAATACATAACTATAATTCGTGTATAATTTGAAGCCTGAATATTACAGTTGTTGAACATGATGATGATGATGAAGTTTGTCAACGGTCTATTATTGGGGCTTATTATAATTATTATTAGGCCCGACCGTTTTAAATTGTTTATAATTATTGATTTTAGGTATAGACTCCGATAGATGTATAATAGCTAATATATTACACAATTTTAACGAAACTCGTTCAGACTTGTGCATGAACGGCTGTGGTGGCCACCCGAGTTACCGGGAAGTCGATACGCCACTGTGTAATACTGGCCAATTTTGTGATGAAATACTTACTTATATATTTCCAGAAAAATGCAGTATTGAGTATTTCACCCTTTCATTTACTATATCATCAATATTCCAATATATGGTAAGAACATGTGAAAACCACATGTGATCATTGATGATTACTAGTCTAATATAATAAAATGGTAAGGTTAAAAATTATAATTGTTATGTCTTAGCTTAGTCATATGTTGTAGGTCAAACCACCACTACCGAGGTGATGTGTCCTAAAACTGAAATAGTAGAAGAATATTTTTACTCGGTAATTGATCAACTACTAAATTCGTAAGTACAAAAATCTTTTAGGATATGCATATTATTACTAATTAATATTATAATCTCTTTTTTATACATAAATATAATTCAAATTGATCGTCGAAAGCAACATTTGTAGTTGACGTACGTTGCCGGCGGCTTATTTATTCCTGTAGGTAGTAATTCAAATGATTTCCTACTCAATTAGCCATTAATTCATTACTAAAGACTTATATAGCCTATAGGTATCCCTACCAATTAAAACTGTATACCAGGTACCTGCTAAATTCGTGAGTAAGTCTGTTAAGATTATTTGCCTCGTTATTATTGTTTACTGTAATAATAATAACATTATGTATAGGTGCACATATAATATTATTCAATATTCGTAATAATATATGCACCACTTTTGAACATATTTCATATGAGAGGCTGAACCGATAATAAACTAATTTCACGGAAACCAAGACGTATCCGGTAGGTAGCAGATTTCTTCGGAATTCCAGTAATCGTTGCGATCGTGTAAGTTAAGGGTGTGATATTAAAGTAATATACCCTCGGGTCTCTGCTTCTATAAAGTGGGTGTCATTGTGCTGCTCGAGGACTGAGGAAGCAGTATACTGCGCACCAATCACGTGCGAGTGCCGATCTAAATGATATTATTATTGTTTTTAATATCATATCATAAACCTCCTGCAACGTATTGATTTCTTGGTTTCCGTTTGGGTCTAAACAAACACATTAATATTATGTTCACTCCTCTGTTCACGACTAAACGAATATTGCAATCAAACGAACGTTTTTTTTCATTTCGATAACCTTCTGCTCATAATTTTTACATACCTATATTAATACGTTATTATTTTTTTTTTCTATTATCGTTTTCGATGTACGTAAATAGTGTTGCAGGCACGTGATCGACTGTTCAATATTTGTTTTCCTCGTGTAACTCGTGTGTCGGAATGAGACCGATAAATTCTACATCGCATGTATAATATATTAATAATATTAAAAAAAAAAAAAACGCTCAGGTTTATTGTCGTATCGCGCGCGGTAAGCGGACGACGGTAATATACGCATAAGTCTTCGGTTAGGTCTTCTTCTTTCAACAGTCCGTTCTTTAACCGTCAACGTTCAGCCAAAAGATTAGGGCAATGATCGATGTGAGATCTACACCGCTCGTGTTGCGTCAGAGGCGTATAATATAATATTATGAATCACTTAGCGCCGAGACGGTTGAGATCATCGTTGAAAAATGACAAGTAAAAAAAAAAAATTATAAGCGCTGTACAATAATTCATCACCATAATACTTATTTGATTAAAATCACAACAAACACACACACACACACACACACATTGCAATAACTCGAAAAACTGTTCAGCCGTGTTCAGCAGTCCTATATATTTATTACAATAATATTATGATCTGTGCGAAACGAATTTATTAACGTCCCCGTGAAATACTATAATAATAATATAGATACATATATAGGTAGTGAATAATAATAATAATAATAGCACGGCGTACGTATATTATACGCACTATAAATTTTCCATTTATTTATGTTTTCAGTTAATATAATATAGGTGTATAATATAAATATATATATTACCTAAGCACGAACGGACGACGACGTTTTGCCGGTCTCGGATATATCATATAATATAGGAATGTGTGTGCGTGTGTGATAGGCGCTCCGTAAGAGGCGGAAAATAATATCTCGTGGTGGATACACGGTGATTTATATTATAACAAATACTCTTGAGCAATCGCTTCCCAAGCACAATAATTTATTTATTTCAGAATATCACACGGCGACTTGCCACATAACATTATCATTATCATTTTTCAATTTCAATTTAAATGTTTTTACTCTCTCTCATATTGTTTTCAATTTACGACCCTCAAAATAAAAAATCATGCGTTTTCTTTATATATATTATAGTTACTGAGTGCTGTCTGATAAACGATAATAATGCATGTTATTTTATTTTTTAAACTGCCTATGCCATCTTGACGACCAGATGTCTCTGTAAATACAATGCATTGTGGGTGAATACAATATAATAATTAATAATAATAATTACTTAAATATAAATATGTATACATAGACATGTTTGGGGTTGAACCTCACCTCCATTTAGTGGTTTCTTAAACTTTCTTCCTTCGAATCACATTTAATATTTTTAAACTCGGTTACACCACCCACCCTAAACAAAAATTCCACTGCCCTCCGGAGTGAATTCTTAGGTTGTAAGTGGTTCTAAATTGGTATATACAGTAAATCACAGAAGCAAATTTCAAGCATTTTCAAAAACTATTTTCGTAATAACCTACCATTATAACGTTATCGGTGAAACTGGCTGCAATGAGATATTGCCTTTCCTTAGTCTTAGTCACTTAGAGTAAGTCGCAAGACGTCTGAGGCGACTAATGTCTTGCGAGTTGTCAAAAAGTTGTTTAGCTGCAGTTGCGTTGGGGTATAGCTCAAGTTTTTATCACAACATGTTTGTTTTCAATTGTTTTGATTGGGTCCAGGTAGATGATAATATATTCAAATCTCGATAGATCTCAAATCTCGGACTTCATTCCGGTCGAATCGGTATGCTGCGACAATAGAACGAAGGACAATATTCTGGCAACTTTGAACGGACTTCGATTTTGGTGTTGCCGGCACAACCCCACAATTGTATACGATAAGTTCAGATCGATTTGATAATAGGTATACATATAGAAGCCGCTCGTGGAATATACTTGGAATATATGGTTTAATTCTGTAATTGTTTACAATTATTCGCAGAAATCGGAGATTCGGAGCACTTATGAATAATCGTAAGCGATCATAATGTAAATAACAATCATTTTTTTAAAAATAATATTTTGTTGACGTTTGGAAAACCGTCGTTATCATACAGTTTCCGCGTATTATTTAAAATCGTATACACATACCTTCCGTTGCACTAAATAATTGTGGCACATTATTTAGCTTGACGTGTTGCAAAAAAGTTAATAATTGCAAAACTATGGTTTATTAATGTACGTTCTTGAAACGCTGTAACAACTCTGAAATAATCGAACTACGCCCTGTGCTGTGTGTATTGGATTTGTCGTTTGCAGCGAGTACGTTTGGTTGCCTATCGAGAAGGGTTAAAGGAAATCCCACGATATCGTTCAGCTTCGGTTTCAATAACTAATGGGCCAACTATTATTAAAAATAATTATCAACAAACAATAGACATATTGTTATATTATAATATGCACCGAGGCAGCTGTCGAATAAAACCATGCGACAAAATCTTCAGAGGGGAAATTTAATAATAATATTATAAACCAGAAAAATTACTTTTAATCGTCCGGTCAAAACTCGACAAATGACGATAGCCATAATTGTTAACGGCTTAGTATATATAAAATAGAACAAAATATATTAGCTGTAAAAATGGGAAAAAAAAAAATTGTTACAATATTATGTTAACGCTCAAAACGTTGTATTTATTCCACCTGTGACACAGCCACGTCATGTTGTAATGTTATAATATCACATAAAAGTGAAAACCACGAATTAGGTCGGTTGAGCAACTGTTTATGTTTTAAAATCTGCACCCCGTAAATCCATTGTTATCGTTTCTGCGAGAAAGCCAATTATTATTGCCGATGAGCGATTTCCGCCCAACGGGCTCCACACAACATTTACCAGCATAATATGTGCCAGAAAAATAAACAAAAATCCATTACGTCACTCATAATGTATAAGTATATTATTATTGACTTGTGTTTGTTGCAGTTGGTGAATCACATTCAATGTTGGGGATGAATTTAAATTTTTCGAGTATTTTAGTGGTTTTGAGCCGTTTTTGAGATACATCAGAATGTTGAAATTGACATAAAGAATGTTCAAATCATTCGAATATTCTCAAGTTCATAATATTAAAAGCACATCAAACATTCAATAACTATGATAAACATTAATGTTGAGGAAAAAATTGAATTTTTCGAGTATTTTAGTGGTTTTGAGTCGTTTTTGAGATACATCAGAATGTTGAAATTGGCATAAAGAATGTTCAAATCATTCGAATTTTCTCAAGTTCATAACATTAAAAGATCATAAACATTCAATAATTACGATAAACATCAATGTTGAGGAAAAAATTTAATTTTTCGAGTATTTTAGTGGTTTTGAGTCGTTTTTGAGATACATCAGAATGTTGAAATTGACTTAATGAATGTTCAAATTATTCGAATTTTCTCAAGTTCATAACATTAAAAGATCATTAAACATTCAATAACTATGATAAACATCAATTTTGTAAAAAAATTCAATTTTTCAAGTATTTTAGTGGTTTTGAGCTGCTTTTGAGATACATCAGAATGTTGAAATTGGCATAAAGAATGTTCAAATCATTCGAATTTTCTCAAGTTCATAATATTAAAAGCACATCAAACATTTTTATAACTATGATATACATCAATGTTGGTGAAAAAATTGAATTTTTCGAGTATTTTAGTGGTTTTGAGTCGTTTTTGACATTCATGAGAATGTTGAAATTGGCATAAAGAATGTTCAAATCATTCGAATATTCTCAAGTTCATAATATTAAAAGCACATCAAACATTCAATAACTATGATAAACATCAAATTTGGGTGAAAAAATTGAATTTTTCGAGTATTTTAGTGGTTTTGAGCTGTTTTTGAGATACATCAGAATGTTGAAATTGGCATAAAGAATGTTCAAATCATTCGAATTTTCTCAAGTTCATAACATTAAAAGCACAACTACATTCAAAAAGTACGATTAACATCCATATTGCTAAAAAAATTGAATTTTATAGTATTTTAGTGGTTTTGAGTCGTTTTTGAGATACATCAGAATGTTGAAATTGGTATAAAGAATGTTCAAATCATTCGAATATTCTAGAGTTCATAACATTAAAAGCACAACTACATTCAATAACTATGATAAACATCAATATTGCTAAAAAAATTTAATTTTTCGAGTATTTTAGTGGTTTTGAGCCGTTTTTGAGATACATCAGAATGTTGAAATTGGCATAAAGAATGTTCAAATCATTCGAATTTTCTCAAGTTCATAACATTAAAAGCACATCAAACATTCAATAACTATGATAAACATCAATGTTGAGGAAAAAATTTAATTTTTCGAGTATTTTAGTGGCTTTGAGTCGTTTTTGAAATACATCAGAATGTTGAAATTGGCATAAAGAATGTTTAAATCATTCGAATTTTCTCAAGTTCATAACATTAAAAGCACGACAACATTCAATAAGTACAATAAACATCAATGTTGCGGAAAAAATGAAGTTTTTTGAGTATTTTAGTGGTTTTGAGCTGTTTTTGAAATACACTAGAATGTTGAAATTGACTTTAAGAATGTTCAAATCATTCGAATATTCTCAAGTTCATAACATTAAAAGCACATCAAACATTCAATTATTACGATAAACATCAAATTTGGGTGAAAAAATTGAATTTTTCGAGTATTTTAGTGGTTTTGAGCCGTTTTTAAAATACACTAGAATGTTGAAATTTTCATAAAGAATGTTCAAATCATTCAAATTTTTTTTAAGTTCATAACATAAAAATCACAACAACATTCAATAAGTACGATTAACATCAATATTGCTGAAAAAATTGAATTTTTCGAGTATTTTAGTGGTTTTGAGTCGTTTTTGAGATACATCAGAATGTTGAAATTGGCATAAAGAATGTTCAAATCATTCAAATTTTTTATTAAGTTCATAAAATAAAAAGCACAAAACATTCATTAACTACGATTAACATCAATATTGCGGAAAAAATGAAATTTTTCGAGTATTTTAGTGGTTTTGAGTCGTTTTTGAGATACATCAGAATGTTGAAATTGGCATAAAGAATGTTCAAATCATTCGAATATTCTCAAGTTCATAACATTAAAAGCACAACTACATTC